>JAOUZG010043210.1:4043915-4089916 GCA_026289955.1 Argiope argentata
ACACACACACACACACACACACACACACACACACACACACACACACAAAGTTTGAAATTTCCATCAATTCAGAGTTAAAAGGAGTTCTGTTGATGCAATTTAGCACATATTCGGGAATTCCAATGAAAAGAAGAGGTATAATAAGTTGGAGCGTTCCCGCAACACAGAATGGTGATAAAGAAATGAGTCTAGAAAAAAAAAGTCTCAACAGGGTGTGGTAATAAAGGGTTAGCAGATGTTAAAGAGCTTCATCGTTTGATGAGAAACTTACAGATTGATCTTGTTTGCAGTTATTTTACCCAAAGCATTATTGAAAGAGATATATTGTTTATCTAACTGGAGAAAAGTCCACAATTTGTCCCTATATTATGCATATTTTTTTCAAGAGATAATCATGTGTTCACTATCAGTAATGCTTTTGCACTCAAGACAAAGGGGATCATTATGAAGGCTAAAACGATTTCACAGTCCTTACGTTATAATTGTTTTACAGATTAGTCTGGTCAAAATATCTTCCCTTCGATTTTTGGACGAAGGAGACAATGCTTCAGTCCTAGGGATGTCTCTCAAGGAGAGGAAATATTTACTATTTCTATAATTACTGATTGTGATCTGGTGCGATGCTTTCTACAGACTCAAAATTATATCTTCAGGAAAGATCCATTCAATCCAAGGTGTATTTTCTGTAACTTCTTTGGCTAAGCGATCTGCAGACTCGTTCCAGATTATATTTGAATTAAAGGAGTCTGAAATTCGTACGTAATTTTGTTTACATTTAACTGTTGCCACTCGACACTAATTAATAAGGGTGATTTGTTTGCCAAGTACATTAGTATTCTATATATATAAATAAATAAGGAAATATTTCATGTTTCCTCCAGAAAAATTTGAAAATGAGGTTGCCCATTTCGAACAGTCTTAACTTGCTTCGAAAAAAGTGTGCTTATCTAATAATTAGCCAGATCTCTTTATCTGAGCATCCAGGCGCTTAACAATGGAGGTCTAGTAATACGAGAAAAAATTTAACGGTATTTTTATTTAAGCCATCCCACATCCCAAAGCGATTATTCAAATAACATTAAAAAGCGAAACATGGCATCATAGAAGGGCGCGATATACCTTTGTTAAACCACTAGTAATGATTGTGGGGGGGAGAGATGCAAACAAATCGCATTATAATTTGGGTATCACTTGCCTTCTTTAAACAATACGAGCACCAAAACATGATTAACATGAACGACCGGCCACCACCAGTCGCAAAATAGGACTCTACTTGATCAAGCTCGTTAAACTCAACTGGAGTGTTAATCAATTAAATCGAAAATCGATCACTTGACCTCTGAGTATTGACACAATGCTACAACAATCACACTGTGTGCATAGATTTGGCAGTTTTATTTTTCTGTGAGATCGCAGACCAGTCACACGAGAAACGTATCGTAATCTGCTGCGGACGATTTTCAGACAACTTGTTGACTTGATGCGGCATCTTACCCCCAAACAAAATGTCATTTCTTTTTTCCATATGAAATTGCAGTCGCGGAGACACGTCAGACAACCTCTAGACAAACAATTGGCGCGCTCGCGGATTCAAAAAAAGAAGCGCTACCAAGTGCGAGGCCGACACCCGAAGGCCAGTGCGGCGTCTTTCCCACGGCGCCAATTTCTCGCTCTGCTCGCCAAGCGTGAAGAGGTGTAAACAAGGATGAACTTCCGATAGGTGCGCATCTCTGGTCTATTTTGGGGGACGCTTTCCTCTAACAGTTTGTAGTACTCGGACAGTCGGTTTCGATTGATTGTTCCTCGTCCCGTTGGACCATGAAGCACACACGGGTGTCATTAAAAAACCGTTTTGTTTCCGGAGATCGGGCTCGGATAGGAATATATAGGCTGGAAATTTTTAATGGAGGACACTGAAAAGTTGACGTTAAAAATAATTTACGGTTCATTTTATTAAGGTTCCGTGCGGCAATATCAATGACACCACAATCTAATGTCAGTCAAATCCTTATCTAATTATGGCTGTTATTCACAAATAAAAAACCCAAAATGCAGTTACAAGCGATTTGCTATTTGAAATGTAAGATTAATTCCCCTTTTTTAAAGCCACTTACTGTAAGCGAATTTTTAGGCATGGATCTAGTAATTTTTAATTGTATATCTAATAATATTGTGATTTCGATCCTCACATTAAATTCTGTAACTTATCAATCTGATGATTGAAGATATATTTAATTACTGGTATTGGTGATATATTGTACCAGTCCCGCACAAGGTGTGGATTTATCTGGTATTGGCGATATATTGTACCAGTTCCACACAAAGGGTGGATTTGTCTGATATTGGTGATATGTTGTATTAGTTCCATACAAGGACCAGATTAATATGGCTTTAGTAATATATTGTACCAGCTCCACACAAAGGGTGAATTTGATATTGGTGATGAATTGTACCAGTCCAATATCTGACAAATTCACTCTTAATATATTGTACTTAATATATTGTACCATTAGTAATATATTATACCAGTTCCACACAAGGTCCGGATTAAACTAATATCGGTGATATATTGTACCAGCTCCACACAAGGACTCGATTGAATAATATTGTTGATATATTGTACCAGTTCCACACAAAGAGTGGATTTGTCTGATATTGGTGATATATTGTACCAGCTCCACACAAAGAGTGGATTTGTCTGATATTGGTGATATATTGTACCAGTCTCATACAAAGACCAGATTAATAGGGCATTAGTAATATATTGTACCAGCTCCACACAAGGACTGTATTAAACTAATGTTGGTGATATATTGTACCAGCTCCACATAAGGGATGGATTTATCAGGTATTGGTGATACATTGTACCAGCCCTACATTAAGATTGAATGAAATTTCCTAGGTGCCTTTCCCACTCCCAAATTTAAAAATAAAATAATTGTTTTTACCGATTAGATTTATTTACCGTTCGATGTTTATCGAAATGTTATTAATTTATTTTTACAGAAATAGCTTCAAGTATCAAATTTTAACATACTCAGACATCAAAACGGGTAATTGCAGATAACTTTATAAAATTTAGTTTCAGCATGTATTGCATAAAAAATCAGCGGGATTGGTCTCTCCAGAATTTTCTTCCATATTAATAAATTTATAACTAATAAATTTGTCGTGCCAGAGAACGCCTTACTTAGCACTGGCGGGCGATAGTTACGAAATATTAAGTTTTGGTGTGAATTTAACCTTTTTACTGAATCTGTCGAGTCATTCTTGGCGAATTTTTCGGCGATTAATTCCTGGCATTCAACAGTATGTGAAAATCGAATTTGTGTTTTAAACGTGTTTTGCCCAACTTATTGAAACAAAAATTTGACACAAAACTATACTTGTAGTTACGAATTCTCATACCAAATTTTTTATATTTAAATCCCTGCTTTTTTAAAAATTATCTCGTTATTTAATTTTATAGGTACCAACAGACT
Source organism: Argiope argentata (assembly GCA_026289955.1). Classification (NCBI taxonomy): domain Eukaryota; kingdom Metazoa; phylum Arthropoda; class Arachnida; order Araneae; family Araneidae; genus Argiope; species Argiope argentata. Next base: position 4,047,398 of record JAOUZG010043210.1, read on the forward strand.
ATCAACCTGCGGATGAATTTGGTTCAAAATGTATCAAATGTTTATAATATAGATTTTTAAATCTGTTCTAGTGAATCTTATCTATCTAGTTCCCTTCTTTTTATAGTAATCTTATTAATTTAAATTCGAGTTGACAGATAGACTCCTCTGAACATATTTTATACAAAATTTAATAGAAATCCTCAAATCTGGTGTAAAGACCGTATACAAACTTTCAGCTGTCTAGCTAAAATCACGTTTGAGTTATCTTTGCCATAGACAGACAAATATTTTTTAATAAAGATTTTTTTTAAACTCAAAAAGTCTAAAATGTGGAGATTCGTCGTATTTATTTTGACGATTTCACTACTTTTTCTATTTCTCTACTAGTTACACGGAAAGTAATAAAAAAAAACGTGCATTTGAAATTTAAATGTAATTTCAGAGATTTTTTTTAATAAAAAAAGTAACATAACTTTTCTTAATTAATATAAATAATATTTGATAGTGAAAGCGGATATTTTTCTTTAAAACATTGTGAAGTTCAATATTTTTTAGAACTATAAAATAACAAAATATAATTATAGATAATAATAATCATTAGGAGAGCTAAAAGTATGAAGTTCAAAATTAATTTAAATAATATTCGATTTTAAATTATATAAGCACACTTTATAGTTAAATGAAAGCATTAAATCTCAAAATACTACAAAAAAAATCTTAAGGCTCCCCTGATTTGTGTTGCCTTCTTTGAATACTCGCATCGCGGCATTGTGGTTGGTTCTAGTTAGACGGGTTCGTGCGGTAATTCAAATCTCATTATGTCGAAAAGAAGGAAATCCAAACTTGAGATGATGACCTGTGTTTTGTGTAAGGACAGATCATATTTTTACCTTTGTAACAATCTGAATATTTCTGAATGTGTGCTATAAAAAATTGCTTTTAAGTTATTTTTGATAATTTCTAAGAACATTTTCATGTTTGTTTGATGTTGTGTAACATGCCCATGACATACCGGGTGGAGGCTAGACTTAAGTTTAAAGCTCATTTTTCTTCTTGGATGCTATGCCAAGGGCAACGCCATGCGGATACTGGTAGTTGAAAATAAATGTCAACAAACAAACAAACAAAAAGATAAAAAGTTTATAAAACTCTTTTTTTTATTCTTCAAAGAATAAAGTTTTCTTATTAAATGATAAGAATGTAACAATTCTTAAAATACCATAAACAATTTATGATTCGAATAAAGGAATTAGTTGTATAGTATACATAACATAAACGTGCTATACGTATTGCATGTTGCATATTGATATACAACGCATATCCGTATTTACAAAGACGTATATTTCAAGAATAAAGGTGTTCCATTGTTATAGGCATTTAACTTGTCAAGCTTCTTTCTGAATTAAAATACAATTTTGAGAAGAAAAGAGAGAAAAAGAAAAAAACCCTTCGTAATCTGGTTGGAAATAATAAAGAAATTACTCATTCAAAAAAGAAAGACAGAAAAAGGATCAACCCATAAAATGTTAAAATGAACATTTTTTTTATTTCCAATCATAAGGCTTTGAAAAATGTGAGTATTTGCATATTCAAATTCACTTTAATAAACCTCTTTTGAGATAAAAGTAATTCTTTCTCTGTTGAATAATGCAGTCGAGTTTTGTGCTAAAATAATAAAATTTTCGCAATTTTTTTCGTAATAGATATTTTGGTGAAAGCCATTACACGAAAGATATTTTTAATGCTTTTTTATTTATATTGAAAATATATTTTAAGTATAGAATTTCTCAGGGTTTTTTTTCTGTCTTATTTCTGTATTTTCAGAACTTTGATCTTGGATAAATTCAAATTATATATTCCTTGTTTATCATGGGATTTTTTTTAAATTTATAAATGTCTTCTTATATTTGAAAGTATTTTATTAATTCAAAAATAAATCACCGGCAGCTATAAAAAATGTAATTATAATTTCATATTTTAAAATTTCCATTCATTATTTTTTGCAGTAAATTATACAATTGACGATTGATTATACAATACAATACGAGTATCCGGCTTAATGTGGTGAATAGGTAGATCCGAAAAAAAAGTGGCAGATATACCGGAGTTTTTTTAGCATTTCTTTGGCCAACAATACCAGAAAATAAGTTTTTATACCAAAACTCAAAGTTATAATAAATATTTTATCACTTCTTGTTAAGAACTAAGCCCAGCATTCACCTAAAGCCATGCAACGTGTCGTTTTGGAATACGACTGTATGTTTCGCTGTATGTATGTATGTATGACTGTATGTATGTCGCACTGTATGTTTCAAAAGTTTATTGGAGAAAATGTGTTAAGGGATATAAACTGTTCACATTTGAATCTAAATCCTGTATCTTCATTGTTGTACACTTAAAAAACATTAAGTCTACCCAAAGAAAAATGTTGTTACTGTTACTTACGACACTTTTCAAGCCCGTTGGCAGACGTCAGCAATTTAAGGCGACTGAGCGTCTCTTATTTTTCAGTAGCGTCTACTAGGGCCAAGAGTATGATGTAGCTACTTCATACATCTTTTTCCCTTGTCAACCCCCTTTTTGCGGGGGTGGGGCAAAATTTTAAATTTGGACGTCTATGATAAAGAAATCAAATTTGAAATCTTTAAATAAATCTGGAGGAAAATATCCAGTAAAAATACAGAAAATAAAGATATTCATTATGAACTATCATGTCAGGTCAAAGTTTCAATATTCAGCATATGACCAGAAAAGTCATCCTCCAATAGAACCATTACGTTTTCCTAAATGGTATTCATTTTAAACCAATAATTTAGCCAAGTAAAATAAAGCGTTGATAAATATTTACATCAAGCTGAGAGTCCTTGGAAAACCAGGGTCGCTGGGTAGTATTTTTTTTCTCAGAAAAAATGATTACATTCGAATCACATAATGATTACATATGAATATTTTTCAATCATATTTACATATACAGTCTTTTAAGTAGAAAAAAAAAAGAAATCATGAATGCTCTTAATTTAACTTATTTGAATTGCCTCATACGATAATTGCGTTCTCGATATTGGATGTGAGCCGAGCATATTCATATTCGGATAATGTCATAGAACGCTACTGGAAAATGCCAATTTTGAGATACTTAAGGTTATTATTTATAAAAATAATACAAATACCTCACAAATTTACGAGATGGCGCCATATGGCGTAGCCAGCATGAGAACAGATTGAAAAAAAAAAGCTCTAATAGTTATACTGAAATAGTATTTTTTGTATGTATGTGTGAATAAGATAGCTTTTCTTCCGGAAATGAATCTATATGGATAAACTTAAAAAACAAAACCTTATCCAAATATCAAATCTGATCCAAATCGTTTGAACCATTTCCGAGATGTACGAAATAAATTTATATACAAGGTTAGCAAGAAATAAGTAACCCACTTCAGAAAGCTTTAAAATGAGTTCTATTGGTTCATATAAGATAAAATTTGAACTACATGTTATTCAGATAATGTGCTTTACATTTATTAATTAAAAAATAGTACAAAAATTCGGCAATAGATGGAGTTGTAACACAAATTGAATATTTTCAAATTTGAAACATAATTTGCGTTACTGCGCATGACTATTACCATTTTCCTTTGGAAAAAAAGTAGGCAGATTCTGCTTGAGAGTTAGTTTCTTTTCTATTTGCCATGCCTACGATGCAAGAAAAAGCGCTACTGATGAAATTTTTCTATCAGAACCAACAAAATTCTGCTATAATTCTAAAGGAATTTCGTCGCATGATACGAAGACATCCAATGTTTCCAGAAGCTCTACGCAAAATGATGCAGAAATTTGAAAAAACTAGGCAACGACATTTTTTCAGATAGGCTACTTCTTCCGAGGTTGAAAATGTTGTGCCCGCACTCATTGAAGTCAGCAGTCAGTCACCGAATAATGGTGTGATTTTGTCAGTTGTTTCCCGTGCTCTGGATATGCTGTATTCAACTGTACGAAAAATCATACGGCAGATTTTGTATTTTTATCCATACAAAATCCAAGTCTGTGAACATGTTGCAGGTGGGGACTTAGAGAACCCTAAAACTTTTGCACTTCAGTTTCTTCTCCAAAGATCGTTTACTCAACTTGGCCATGGAACATTCTGTGGAATGTTCCATTTCCACAGAATGTTTAGGCCCCAATAAGTAAGTTAATACCCACAACTGTCGAATTTGGGCAAAAGAATTATCCAGGATCAACCCTTGCACCCTGAAAAAGTGACAATATAGTGAGGTTTTACAGTTACCTTCATCATTGGACCGTATTTCTTTGAAGAGATAAGTTTAAATGGAATCTGAGCCTGTTTCGTTACAGGACAACCGTACTATGATATGCTGAAAGATTTTATAATTCCTTCTATAGATGAATGTCTTCAAGACATAATTTTCAAGCAGGATGGTACACCACCTGATATTGATCGTCGTGTAAAAGGATTGTTAATACAGCATTTCCCCGCAAGTTATCAGCTGTCGTTTCCCAATAGCCTAAGCTCCTCGCTAGCCGGCCCTTACCCGTAGCGATTTTTAGCTGTGGAGTTATTTGAAGGACGATATACTCGCATATCGTCAAAGGCCATCATCTCTACCAGATCTGAAGGATAACATTCGGCGCCATATTCTTAATATTCCAGCAGACTAACTGCGATCATTTTTGGAAAATATAGTTCTCCGATTAGACCATGTTGTTGAAAATGAGTGAAGACATATTAAGCGATTTTAATTTTACTTTATTTAACATTTATGAACCCTATTAAATGGTTTTATGTGTATTATAACGCCACCAAATGGTGAACTATTGCATTATCTTTTTTATTTAATAATTATAAATTGCGCATTATCACAGTAATCTGTAGTTTAAATTTTATCTCATTTGGATCAATAAAACGCATTTTAGAGCCCTCTGAAGAGGGTAATTTATTTCTTGATAATACTGTGTGTAAAAGAATTGCTGATATCAAGTTATAAAATGAAATAATTCAAAAACATTTTTCTGAATTTAAACATTTAGATTAAGGGTGTTTGCTTGAGCTTTTTTATGTTACTATGGTTCCGAAGCAGAGATGACGCAGCCGCTGACGGCGAACAATCTCAAATAAAATCTTTGGTTCACTACATAGAGCAGCCGACGATCGAAAGTGAATGCGTATCTGTAGTTGATAAACATCAGACCTTTCCCAGTTGAAACACTTAAGTCTATTGATGACATTAATCAACATTGTAATAGTTTATTCTTTCAATTTGAACGAAGTTTTGTCTATGTTAAGCTTTGTTGCCAGAATGGGAAAGTCGCCTTGGAAACATTCCCAATCTATACTTAATTTAAAACTTGAAACAATTCCATGGATTGAACATCATTTAGAATTGAGCAACGCTTCTTCAATTCTAGACTAAATTATTTCACTCTTCAAATTTATGTCTGGAAATTCGTCTGACTGCTTATAAATGGAACAATGAAAGGATTTTGATTAAATTTGCTCTTCTTTTACCTTTCTCGGAAACAAAATTTACAAAAGATTTACAAAATATTTGAATTCGAGAATATGACGCTTCTTCACGTTCCAAACTGCGTTGAGTCCAAAAAACAAATTTTTGGAATTGTATCTCTCTGTCTATGATCACGAAAACACACAAATGAACAGAAAAAAAAATCTATTATGGGATCTTTACACCCAATTTTGAATTTCTAACAAATTTTTAATTAAATTCATTCGTTAAAAGTGTCTGTCTGTTTGTTTGGTGAACATCATAATTCGAAAATAGTTTGAGTTAGACTGATGAAATTTGGTATATAGACTTTACATCAAATTTGTAGATTGCAATCAAATTTGAATGAAATTCATTTTGAGTGCGTTTTCTGTCCGATAGCCAGAGTACAAGAATAAACTCGGATAACGCAAAATGTAAAAAGCTAGGTACATAAAATCTGGCACATAAATTTAGCATCTATAATGTATATCTACATTAAATTTCAGACAAAAGTCGATCACAGGTTGATCATCTGTCGGTCTGTACTTTCGTATGTTTATAAACGCAATAATTCAAAAGAATAACAGAGGTAAATAGAAAAGGTTCAAGATTTTAGCATATGAAGTGTGAATCCCTTTCATATTTGGAACCAAATCTTTACACATGATGTTGCATGTATGAATGTAAATGCAATAACTCAAAATATATATGGAATATATATATGGAAGGTTAACTATATAGTTATTAAAGGTTAGAAGTTGTCTTTCTCATTTTGCACTATTGCGGTCATGCAGATAAATTTCCTGAGCCTAGATTCCTTTCAAATTTAACCTCTTAACTGGTTTGCTCGTATGCCGTACGTGCATCGATTTATTGAATTTTGATAGTTGTAAACAAAAAATAAACCGTTTATAAAGATTATAATTCAATAGTAAAATGACTTCGAATACGTAGATAAGTCAAGTATTCGATGGATTTCCATTTGATTCAAAATAAGAAAATACTCCCAAAATAGAAGGTGTCATCTTATTAGTTAGCAAAGAAAATAAACCTGTTAAGGGGTTAATAGTGTAACCTCTCTTGTAAGGCTAACCGTAACTACTAAAATGACATCAGAAACAGGCTCTCTAAAGTCTTGTGGTGCTATGGCGGAGTTTAGATCTAGATACCACATGCACTGCTTGCTTTAATCCTTGCTTTTACTTATATCTTCACATTATACAAAAGAATGCGTGTAAATTGTCTGTGTGTAACGTAACCGCTAAATATATGACTATTACACTAATTCGGACTTTTTACTCAACCCCCTAATGACTCTCACAATATAAAATCAGCAAATTGCATAAAAGATCCATGTACCAAATTTCCTCCATCTAGCTCACAGTTTTCTGAGTTTAAAGTATTTACGTGCGTTTTTCTAACCTAAGGAGGCCTTAAATGTCGACATTTGTTTAAACCTCGAATTTGCAACTTCCAAAGATTACAATGCTATCTTTTTCTATACAAGAAAGATAAAAAACGATGACTGAACCCCCCCCCCCCGCAAAAACGAGTATAGGGATGAATCATTAAACACCAGCATCATCGAATCGTTATACCTAGTACAGTGACCCCAAATCTATTTAGTTTACGTAAATTAGCCTAAATTCTTATTTTGAAGCTATATGAGGGCTCTTTTGGGAAAGATATCAACACTTTTGCGCAGTTAAATGATGAGATAACATCTAAACTAGCACTCCCTCAACACGAAAACGGACACACAAATTTCGAGTAAAAATGCCGAATACCTTTATGCCGAATTGCCTCGAATTAATACGAATGGAAAATAAAATAAATTCCATGGTTGTTACAAATATTTCATCCAGTTTTATCTTCCACTATTGTTCATAAAAATATGTCTCTTTTACTCCTATTTTTAACAATTTTGTTTAGATTTCTTTTAGTAAATTTTTAAAATTTTGTTGCATTTTCAAATAAAGTTTAATTTCATGCAGTGGTCGAGATTTTTGTTCCAAATAAAAATTTCAGATGAAACGTGAATCGAATTCGGTTAATTATCATCTAACATTATAGATAGCATTTTATCCCTCATTTAACACAATAAATAAAAAATTATTATCTAATTAGAATTATTATCTAAAATCAGAGATATATGGTTTCTTAACAATACGGGTCACCTATCTATAAAAAATCGAAATCACAATGCTCTTTGTTGAGTTAATTATTAAGGTGAGATTCCGTAAAATATACATTGATTTAACCCTTAATGTCCCTTATTTAGTACAATAGAACGTATAAAGGTTCTTATCAGTATGAGTTCCACATCTATCAAAATTAGAATACTTTTCTGAAGAGATTATTAAGCTGAAATTACGTAAAATATTAAATTGATTTATCCCTTATTTAGTACCATAAATAGAACATATATGGGTTCTTATCAGTATGAGTTCCACATCTATAAAAAATTTGAAATTTAAAAGTACTTTTCTGAAGAGATTATTAAGCTGAAATTACGTAAAATATTAAATTGATTTATCCCTTATTTAGTACCATAAATAGAACATATATGGGTTCTTATCAGTGTGAGTTCCACATCTATAAAAAATTTGAAATTTAAAAGTACTTTTCTGAAGAGATTATTAAGCTGATATTACGTAAAATATTAAATTGAAATTTTTAGCAACTATTAATACTGGCGAACAAATTGGGTGGAAAAGGTGGTTATTCAAAAATAAAGCTACTGATATGTCTTACAAACAAAAGGAGATAAGTAAGAATTAATTCTATATTTATTACAGCAATGCATATAAAAACAGGTTAAAAAAGCTTTGCCATCGAAGTGAACATTAGCCTACCAGGTAGCACGCCCTGTAGCATAATATTGTACAACATTGTGAGATATTGTATGATATTAAGCAATATTACGAATATTGATAAATATAGTACAATATTCGTATGCTAGTAGGGAAATGTTATCTTAGGAATCGCACGTTTTATTAAATTTCGATGCAATACATAGAACGCCACCTGGTAGTGAATTTATGAATAAAAAATTGATTTCAACCTCTCATGATATTTATAATAATGAATTATAAAATAAAGATTTAAAAATAAAATTTCCCCTATTTTTGATACAAATAAATGCCTTTAAAAAAATTAATTTTATTCATTATTTTATTCAATATACTTTTTACCCTAATAAACAAAAATAAAGTTTATTTTAAAGTATGTCTCCAATTTAATTTACTCACTTTGCATTTTAATTGCTTGAAGATACGGAACCAGATTATTTAAGTTTCTCAACAGTTTAGCTGGATGAGTAGTGAGAAACTTCTACAAAAATTAAATACTTTTAAACATTTTTTTAAGCAAATTAGCAACAACAAAAAAAAAATATCGCAAATTTTAAGTTATTATGTGAGAATCTTGTTAATTTTAGTCATTATTTGTCTTAATTAAGGTAAAGTCATTTACCAGTTTAAACAGTTTGCAACAATACACACACACAATTTTTTAAACTTTCATTTTCACTTTTTCTAGCTGGTGAAAAACGTTTTGGAGCTCGATCGATTTTGAGATGAAATAAAAGCGATGATGTCACAGTTCTTATTCAGTCTTTTAAAAACGAATCTAATGTCAAAGCTTACATAATAACAATGCAATACTGGTAAAAGCAAGTAAAAATATTTTTTGCCACCAAAATTTCGGAGACATCAAAACCTCCTAATCAAAACGTCATGCTGTAACATGATAAAAAATTAAAATTTAACAAAACTCACAAAATTAAAAATTATATTTAATGAACTGCTTTAATTTTTTTAAAGCAAAGAAAGCATTTTTTTTATCATGGATATTAACATAATTATTAAAAAAAACACATATTGTTTTATGATTTGAAAAAGAGACGATTGTTTTGTATTTCATTATAATGAAAATTATTTTTACAAAAACTCATAATTTTATTAATTTTTCCAAAATTACTAATTAAATTTAAAAAAAAAACATTCAATCAGACAAAATTAGTATCATTAAAATTTTTTAAAACCTATAAAATGGTGTAAAAATAACTTTTGCGCTAAAATTTGTTTTGATGAAAACACGTAAAATTCTGTTTTAATTTTTAAATTAAGATTCTAATTAAAATTTTGAAAAATCCGTTCTTATTTGCGCTTTATTCTCCAAAAAGTAACTTGCTTATGCAAGTTGCTCAGCCAATCAGAACAAATCATGATATGTAAAGAAAAATTTCATTGGGGGTTAAAATTTTTTTTACAAAAGTTAGGGGGGAAAAGGTTGGGGGGAGGAGAGGGTAATTATTATAAAAGGATAGAATCTGAAGTTAAAAGAATAAAAGTTGTGAAAAGCTTTTATTTCTTTGAAAATGTTAAGTATTCAACATCTCCTAACTAGGAGGTGTTGAATTGATACAACAAATAGTAATTTTGAAATGAATGGAGACATTTAAAAAAAAAAAAGGAAGGAAAGAAGATAGAAAAAACAAAACACAAACGAAATCACGTTGAAAATTTACGGTTTCAATTAAAATCTCACGTGCTATAAAATTCTAGCTTGGTCTTACGCAATAGATTAACGTAATTACTTTTGTAAATTGATGACAACGCGTTATTAAAAGCTGATTTTTTAAGATGCTCGTGCAAATAAAATTTTTATTTTTCTCCTAAGGAATTTTTTATTATGGAAGCTGTTTTTTTTCTTTAATTCACGAATGTCTTATATTTAAAAATATTTTATGAATGCAAAAATAAATCGACGGCAGCCATAATAAATTATAATTATTATTTCAGATTTTAAAATTGCCATTTATTATTTTTAGCAAGGAATTATACAGTTAACCACCAAGTATACGGTTTAACGTACGGAAAGGCAGACCGGATAACAAAATAAATAAAAGGATTAAAATGAAATCTGCTATGCATATTTCAATGTATCATGACAGAATATCATTTCTTGCATGGCCAAGCACCACGTCAATGACAATGAATCGCCTAAAAAACAAAATATATAAATAATTAAAATTAAACATTTGATCATAAATTACAAGTTTATCATAGAGACCAACAATCACGAGACTTCTCTATCGATCTCTATCCCTCTATTATATATATATATATATATATATATATATATATATATATATATATATAAAACTTTCGTTTTTTCACAAAGTTTTAGAACTCGATTGATTTTGAGATAAAAAAAAAAGATTAAAATGAAATCTTCTATGCATATTTCAATGTATCATGTCAAACCATAATTTCTTGCTCGTGATAGAAACCATGTACTCGTGCAAGTTAAATTATATTTTTATTCATTTTAATTGTTTATTGAATGAGTCACTTAGGTATTGCAAACGATCCAAAAAACTTTGTCTCGCATTTATTGTTAAAAAAAATATCCCATTTCCAATTTATTTCATTTCATATAATTACATGCTCAAAATGACATTTTTCTATGTTTTATTTGTGGTAGTAATTAACTTATATTTTTTAATTAGAGCCTTTGTAAATGCAATGGCAACGTGTTCTTAAAAGCTGATTTTGTAAAATGCTCGCGCAGATAAAATTTTGATTTTTCGACTACAATTTTTTGTTGACGCCAAAAATCTCATCCCAAAAATAACATCATGTTCTGACATGATAATTTTTTTTTCATGCAGGATAAGCAATAACGTCCAATACTTCATATTTCAACAAAAAAATTATCGGGAAAGCGAGAAAAAATAATTATTGTAAAATACTTATTTAATTAAAATATATTCTTCTGGAATTAAAATAATTTTTCAATATTTTATAATCAGTTTTGAAAATTAATATCCAAAATTCATAATTTCGCTTATGCAATATGGGGTATGATCGATATGAAGTTCTATATAAGAAGCAGGGGAATAGTTGCATGCATATCTTTTGAAATAAAAGGGAGTCATGAACTAACAATAATAACACAAGAGCAGACCCTTAGTAACAGTGTATTTTCCTATATTGTGAAAAACATTTTTCGTTAATTATACCTTGTTGTTCTGAAAAATTGCAAACAGAAATATTATATATTTAACGAAAATATTATATACTTAAACATATATTCAATAAAATAAATATGGTGGTTGATTTTTCTCTTCCATACTTTGTTTGAGACTATCAATAAAAGTTTGAATTTATTAGTTGCTAAAGATGTTTTATTCTACTTATGAAAAAATACTAGCAAATTCTCATGTTCGATTTTTTTATAAACAACCAATTAAAAAAATAAAGTTTGATAATAAATTTCCCTACTTTCCCACACTTTTTTTCTGATGATTCTCGGTCAACTGGTCATCCAGTTAACAGTTTAGACTTAAAAAAATTTCTTTCATCCTCTGCTGTGCATATATACAAATTTTTTATTCTTCAAAATTCAAATATTGGTGACAGAAAGAAATACAAGATGCACAGTTTAAAAATATTTATTAGATGATATTTATGACAATAAATGAGCATTAACAATCGGAATCTTTACAGTTACAAGAACACTAATGACTGTATTTACAGTATTTATTCAATAATATTTGAATGAATAAAAATGATAATTTATATTTAAAAAAAGCGTATTTACACATTTTATCACAACTTTCATTAACTGGAGAAAAAAATATTTTGAAACTATTATTAGTGTATATAGATTTTACCAATAAAAATGCGTTAAAAAGAAATTCTTTTCTCAAAATATAAGCAATTATATATTAAATGTTTTTTTAATATTTAGTTATTTAAATACACATGAACATCACTGAGTCTTTTTAAGACTACAATATAAATCAAAAAAGACAATATATGAAGATTTGAAGGATTTTATTCTATTAAATATGGTTCTTCTACCTTGAACAAAATGTCTTATTTTACAGACCTTGACATCCTAATATTGAGACATTTCAGCTTAAACAGGTTTTATATATGCCAGTTACAAATCTAGAAACTAGTTATCAAAGAACTGATAGTAAATAATTACTTGATAAATACCTATAAAAATTTGAATTATAACTAACAAATCACTCAACAAATTTCTCAGTTGTTATAATGTAATTATTTTTATTACTACTTTTAACAGTTAATTTTTTAAAAAATTTAATTTAAATAATATCGTGGATTAAGCTCAGTTTTAACACTATGTCATTTTAACACTAACAGTGTTAAGAAAAAAATATTGGGCAATTGTCAATAGCAACATATTGCTGTCATGTGTTATTCACTATTATTATTTCCATTCTAAAAAAAAAAAGCTGCTAGTGCATGAAATCTTACAAGCGCCAAATAAAATTGCAATCAGATGTGAAAATTCGGTTAAAATGACAGAAAAACAGCAAATTTCATATAAATGATTTGCTGTAAATGAGTGCTTAAAAATGTAAAGAAACAAGCTTTAAAGATTTCAGTCAACAAAATTTGGTTTCATGAGAAAATGAAGCCTGTGATGTTTTTAAATATCCATCAGATTTTAAAATTCATTCAGCACTTAATTTGAAAATATTAGATAGCAAATCATCACACTACATTTGCATTTTTAAAAAATATACACAAGAATTCATTAAATTAAAATATACAGAAAGATTTTATTTTTAGAGAGCTTATACTCTGGAATGACTTAGATGAGTTGATAAAATTTTAAAAAAAGATTAACATTCAAAAAATTTAACGTAACTAACTATAAATAAAAAAAAAATAAAGATGCAAAAATGCATCACAATACATAAACAACACCTTCAATACATAAACAAAGTTGCTTTTAAAATAATACAAAAATAAGTATTGACAAAAAGATAGTTGCATAAGAAAACTAAGCAATTTCCACTGGTCCTTTCAACTAAGAAATAATCTATTTTGATGTTTTCAAAAATTAAAATCATATATATATATATATATATATATATATATATAGGAATTCATGTCATGAAAGAAAGGAAAATAATTTATCAAATTAATTTTAGATAAGAACAATGAAATAAGATTTACATTATAGAAATTAGCAAAATCACCAGTGGAATTTTTATTCCAATTTTTAATTTACTTGGAAGAAAAAATAAGGTATTAAAATAAAAAAGATACACAGAACACTATTACATTAAAAAAGACAAAACATTTTCTGGCAGAGTTAAATTAATACTAATTTATGCAAACAAAAACATTTCATCCATTAAACAAAAACAATATTTTATTAGTTCAACAAAATATTATTTTACTGATTAAACAAAAACATTAATGAAACAAAAGTAAAACTTCTAAAAAAGATATTTTTAAAATAAATATTTAAGTTGTCTTTTCTTCAAAAATTGTTTTTAGTATTTTAAATAAGTAAAAGTAAGTTTTAAAAGTTTGCTTTTAGTAATTTAAAAAATAATTAAAACAAATTTAAATTTATGAAATGAAATGATCTTTCTTGCTTGTATTTTTAAAGGCAAAAGAAAGAATTGCAAGCTTTTCCTTGAGTTACAATTATTTTTCAATCCTAAGCAATCGGATAGTTTTTGTCATCTTGGACAAAATGAAATACTCCACACTGAATATAAAAACATTTCTGCATTTCTTTTGGCATAAATAGAATTTTAAAAACTAATTGAAGTAGCAGTAAGTGGATTTTAAGATAGTTACATTGTATATGGAATCAGGTCTCCAAACTTAAAAACAATTTATTTTAATAATGCAAAAAAAGCAGACTATTTGGCATTTATAATAACTATATAAGCTTGAAATTCTTAGTAAATAACTCATAAAAAAGGAACTTATTTTTAAAAAAAGTTAACAAAAATAAACTTAATTATAAATTCAGATCTTGAATTTTTAAATACATAAAATTGAAAACAAACTTATAAAATATAGCTATAGTACTTACACAATAACTTATTCTTAAATTTTATAAATATTCAGAACCTTGATATTTCTTTTATATATTAAAAAAAAAAAACTCTCATGACAAACTATCTTTCATTAAAACATGAGAAAAGAATAAATATGTTAAGTATTACTGTAAAAAAAAAGGCAGTATGAATTTTATATTTTAACTAATACTTTCCCAAAAGAGAATGCTCAAAAATGATCACTTATATGCAAAATAATAGAATCCTATCCCCACTGTTAGCCGCAGATAAAAAAGAAAACCTGAAATTCTAGAATAATATGCAATTAAAATTCATACATTTTAAAACGAAAACAGCATTTTATGAATTATTACAGCTTTAGGTTAAGTTTCAATCTGCTTAAATATTCCTTGAAGATTTGTATATGTCGTTTTTTCATTATTCGCTAAATAGTGTATTTTGTAAAAAAATGAGATTCAATCCCTTTTATTTTTTTTAAAAAAGATGCAAACAAAGTAAAACTAATTATTTAAACTTCCTCCACAACAGCACAGATAAGAAATGGCATTTTGGCTTTAGGAGGTATCCTGTGCCACTGGTACATACAAAATAATAACCTCAATTAAGAACAGTCAGATTTTGCAAAATTGCGACGTTTGCGCCAGAAATCTTGACCTTGATGCCATTGACCAGCTATAAGACTTTGGATGATAGTTTTGGTTCTATCTGGCCACAATGGATGCTTCTCTAAACTAAAGGCATCTGCTAGTTCATGAGCAGCATCAATGACTGTGATGTTCTTTTCAGCGGCCATTTTGAGTGTTTTCTGAGTTAAATAATAAATCTAAAAATAAAAATATATAGAGATAAGGTGATAAACCACATACACACAACAGGATATGTAATTTAAAAGCAAGTGATTATAAATGATAAAAAGTTTTTTCTTTAAAGATAACATACCTATGCTGTCAGGAAGAGAAAAGTCAGAAGAAAAATGAAGTAATATTCCTAATACATGCCTAAGCCTACAATCTTTTACAGATTTTTTTACTTTAATTTTAGTTCTTGCTTCAATATTTTAGTTTTTTCACCAAGCACATTGGCAGTACCATTTGTTCCGAAACTAACCTCCATCCTTTTTTACTAAAGTATAATCAACCTATGTGATAATGATCCAAAAGCTACTTTCTGCTGGGTCCAACTGTTCACTATCTTCACTTATGTTTTTTTTTTCTGTTATTATTTTTCATTAGAAAAAATTACTACTTACTAGCCGCCTTTGGCAACCAGTCGGTTCGCCAGTATTAATGCTCGCTAAAATTTTCATATAATATTTTATGTAGCTGTGTCTCATAACAGGTTTTTCACCAAAATATTTTTAAACCAAACAAATTTTGATAATCATATAATTCATTAATAGTATTATTTTCTTCAGATGTTCTGTTCATTGTACTACTCATCTTTTTCTTTCTATCCGAGCAATGATTGTCCCGGAATTGATATTTTACTTACATGGTGGAGGGAAAGGTCTAAAATTCTACGTTTTTATAGAATAAGGAGATTCTAATTTTCATAAATGTAAACACGCTAAACAAATAAAGACACAATTGGTTTTCAAGAGATGCAAAAGTTTAAAAATAGCTTGGAAAATGCTGCACACAGAGGAAATAATGGTGACACACACACCCCCTTCATTTCTTTTCCTTTTTTTTTACTCTCCTTTTTTTCTCAATACTTTTCTTTTTACAAACCTTTTTTTTTTGCTTTGTTATATTTTTTTTCTTCCCTGCCCAGACTTTATTTTGAGCAGGCATAGATTAAATATTCATACAGACTAATAATAAAAGCAACTATTTTCTTTCTTTTTTAAACATCCTGTTATCTATGAATGAAAACCAACTGACTTCCCTTATTTCTTTCCAAACAAATCATAATTTATTACTTCCTGCTATCTAACTCAGTTGGTGTGGGGGAAGGAAATGCAGATTTTTGGCGGGAAAGTAAGAAAAGTGTCGTTTTAACAATTTTAGTCGCAGTTTTTTCATTTTTTCTCTCCATAAAAACCATCAGTGTGTCTCAACGAAAATATTTTTTAAAAAATTAGCTGAATTGGTCGAGCCATTCTCTAGTTTTGCACTTAGCAATGCATTTCAAGTTCCATTTTTATTAATATAGATACAATGCTGCAGTTTTTAATGTCCAACAATTTTAGAGAATATTGGGGAATGGAATCAAACATGATCCAATTTATGGATAATAGCTTATTTTTCAGTCCAGATGTTTACTAACTAACTAGACAGAAAAAAATTAAATTTTTAATAAAAATTCAACTTTAAGAAATAAATGTTGGTTGCACTTTATGGTTGAAGCAAATTCCAAATACATTGTCATTCCTTACAGTAAACTGAACGACCTATATATTTAAAAATTATATATATATATATATATATATATATATATATATATATATATATATATATAATAATAATAATAATAATTTGAGATGAGTTATTATTGGGAACAGAATTTTAATTTGAAAAGCAGTAAAATCAGGCCAAAATAGAATGAATTTCAATAAAACCATATGAAATATTTTTTAGAAAAGTATATGAGGCACTGTGATTTAATTATGATTTTTTTATCTACAGTCAATACGGATAAGATCATAACAACATGATAGAGTAATCATTGATAAAGTGCAAAAAGAAAGCCAGAATTTAATTTAATGCATTCAACAGCTGAATAGAATTCATTCTGTCCAAACCTTTCAGAAACTGACATTTTTGTTCATGATCCAGTATATATATATATATATATATATATATATATATATATATATATATATGAAGCACTGAAATCACCCTTTTACTTATTGTAAAATAACAGCTGTTGAATATAAACAAAACATCATATGCTTTTCAGACTACTTCATTCATTGAACTTTTTTCCAATTGAATCAAATCTAATGAATTGATTATCTCACTAATATAGCTACAAAATGTTCTAGGAATAGTTTTATGTATCACTAAAAAGTATAGTCTATCAGAGGAAAGAAGATAAAAAAAAGAAACCAAGAGATAGGTTTCAAATGGGAATTTTAGAAAATAAAAATAGGTTTGTAGGCAGTTATGCAATCCCTATAACCTGCTAATAGAAATAGATCCCAAATACCATTCTAAGCTTTTAAAATTCAATTTTACACACAAATTGTTTTGAATGAGCTATGATGGAATTCAGACTCATTTGTCAAAACATTTAGTCATGTGTTTTGCCAAACATTAACTTTGTAGTAAGATTTCCACTTTTGTTCTTATTTAATGTATTTATAAGTCTGTAGTAAATTGTTTCAATTGAATTTATATTTCCTAGTTATATGAAATAACAAGGTAAATTTTTTAAAAAAAAATGTATGGTATATTAATTATTCAACAACTTAAATAGTCAATCTAACTGGACAATCTGGTCACCAATAGCAGGTAGTTTACTTTTTTAACGTACGTTTTAAAATTCTTCAACATTTTATTTTTTCTGTTATAGGGAATTAAAATTCAAGCATTTTATATGTTCCTAATACGAAAATGTTACCTAAAAAATGCAATAAATTGGAAACTTACAGAATGCTCCCAATTTTTGTCAAAATGTCTTTCTATAGCTGGATCTCTGTACATGCGGCCATAGTGTTCATTAGCTGCATTCACAAAAGCCTGAAATTAAAATATAGTTTCATGCACTTTGAAGTTCAGTAATAAATTTTTCAATAATCTAATCTAATTAAATTTTGACACAATAGAGAATTTTACTATTTAATTTTGAATAACTTTCAATATTTATTAAAAATATGTAATTTAACAGAAAACATTTTTTTTTGAATTTTTGCAACTTTACAGCACGCATAGTGAGAAACTGCAGAAAAAAATTAAGTACTTTTAATTACTTTTTAAGCATTTTGTATAATTATGTAAATGTAACTTATGCATTTTATAAGCAAAGAATTCTCTTTTCCAGTTTTATAAAAAAGTATAGTTTTTATTTTAAAAAAATCTTTAAACTTAATTTTAAATGCTTATTTTAAAATTTTAATATTTATTTTCATATTTACACAGCACCTTCTATTGTAAAATTAAGCCCTTTTGGAATTGATAAAACCATAGAAATGATCATACAAATGGGGGAAAAAAACCCTACCTAAACCAAAAAATTAAGCCAACTGTTATAAGATTAACAATAAAGATCTATAAATGTTTTCAATGTGTCTGAAAATTAAAAAGTTACATTCAGATAGATTAATGTTTCTAAAATTGTTAATAGTCAGGTAGAAGCTTTCTATTATGAATTGCTTATATATCAACATTGTTGATTTTTATATAAACAAAAACAAATGCAATTCAACATGGCTGGCATGGAAAAAGTAAATTTCTGTCCGCACTGACTCAATCTATTAAGTAATGTTATTTGCAATTTTATAAACTAAGAATTAAAGCATTCCTATCATCATATGACTGGTAAAACTGCCATTAAATTGATGTTCAAACAATGCTATTTTCTAAATGAGCTTTTAAAATCATTTAGATTATTCATAGAAAATATTAGCTGCATTTATACGTGATCAGAATAAAAAGAAATTGCCTTGTCATCGTTAATTTCTAAAGTGTAATAAAGGCATTTTTTAAATGTTTACTGTTCCTAATATTTAATGAAAACCCAGTTTTTTAAATCTATAAGCAAAAATTCTTATATAAAAAAATTATAGAAGTAACATTATATATATATTATGAAGGAATAAAAAATGCTTAAAAAAATTTATGCTTTCATAAATAACAGAAACAAATTTATTAAATAAAAAAGAGTCAATTCTATAATTAGAGTTAAAATGAAAATAAGTTGTCGAAAGCATTCCTGCTATAACTTTCATCCTTAATGCCACGAAATGCTAAGTGGCATTTTCTTAGAACAGTCACAAAATACGATAAATAAAGGAAGACGGTGTAAGTAGTTACTACGCACATTTAATTGCATTATTATTATTAGAGATGTATAAGGCAAGTGAGGAATTACAAATTAAGTTTGAAAAAACTAAAACAAAATGAACTTATTTTTATAGAAATCTAGGATAAGATATTGATTAGTAAATGAAAATCACCCTCAAAAGATTATGTTTAATATCTAATCACTTACAGCATAAATGTAAAATAAAAATCAATGCCATGTATTTTCGGAAACTATGATACCATCTTCATCAACAATTTAGAAAGGAATTCTGGAAAATAATTTAACTTTCGATGCTAATTTGAAGGAAATTTTTTTTAAAGATATTTACATATATCAGTATATAGAAAAGAGTATACATATAAATATATATTTAAATAAACTAAAAAGAAAATGGTTCATGAGAAATATCAAACATTAATTTCAACATTCAGTCATTTCATTAGTTTCCATTAGTCAAATAGACATAAATCAGCAATCAATATGATTTATAAATTAAATTAGAAATACACAGAAGAAATATCCAAGGTTCTAGATTTCTATTAGTCTAAAATGGGAGCATTTCAATCAAAATACTTCATAAAAGTCCCTCTACATAAATGATAATATTTCTTGGACAGCGACAAAATGAGACAGCTATATAGTGGAATGGTAATCATATGTTTCCATAATCAATATTTAGCTAGTAAGGTAAAGGCAGCATATTGAGTCAAAAAACTTAGTTGTCAAAGACAGCAGTCATTAGATATTAGGTAGCCGATTTCTTCTATTCACTATGACTTACCATTCTGTTGGGTATGAATTCTGGCACATAGGTGACATCTCTATCAGCAAGAAGACCAGCATCACTTTCAGATGCGAGCAGGGCATTGGCTGAACCACACACAATTTTCGCTTTGATATTGACGATTGTTTCAGGAGTCAGTACCTTGAAATATAAATTGATTTCAAATATGAAACAAACTTTGCAATAGCAGTAATTCTTCAACTTTAGTAAGAATCTGTTGGTTGTTTAAAAATACTTAATATTCCACAAATATAAAAATAAATTCTTTTTAATCAATGAATTGATTGATATAGAAACTTGATAATATCTAGTTAAATATAAGAAAAAAAGCCAAGCCCTATATACACATTACAAATTACAGCTTCCGAAGTGCATTCGATTCTCTCAATACAATATATAAAGTTATTCTGTAAAGTAAGTTATTTAATTATGCAAAATGATTACTTTTTAATTAAGATCAGATTATAATTAAAAAGTATATAGTAATATCATATTTAACAATCTAGTTTTCTGTTATGCAGTCACACCACAATAAATAGACAGGTATAAATCAAACAAATTAACACCAGCAGAGAGCGCATGAATGATAAAAAAAAAAGATTTAAAGAGTTTAAAAATATGATTATAAAGAAGATGTAATATCTCCAATGTAACTATATATTATGTAATAACATAATATTTTGAATTAAAACTTTCTGATAAAGAATAAAATTAAATAAAGAAATAGATATCTAGGGAGAAAATTTGGGGATAAGGAAAAGAATGATAGTTTGTTTACCCCCACAAATAGAATTTTAAAAATTATCATTCTGAATATGTTTTTAAGAATTCTTTTTTTACATTTCACATTATTAACAAGCATTCTGAAAGACATTTATTTTAAATTTTTAAACATTTATTTCAGTTGCTATTTATTCTATATTATTTCATTGTTTAATTTAATTTAGTTTTTAAGACTACACAAGATACATTGCAAATTTGAATTATTTAAATGCAAACAATTTGTTATGGGAGAGTGAAAAATTTCTTAGCAACAAAAATGGTTTCATATAAAGATATTGTTCTAAATTGTATTACTATTTATTTAAAACCAAAATCATAAGAATTATTTTGTTCAATTAAAAATAAAAATATAGATCAAAAATAATTTATGACAAATAATAGTCAAAAATGAGAGGACGAAAATCGTCGAAAGATACCAGTGACCTTGATGCAGCCAGCATAAACAAAATACCCAGATTTAGAAATAATATTTTTTATGTATAATATTCTGCATAACTAGACAATTAACTTCAATTTGTTGATAAAATATGTTTTTTAAAATAAACTTTCGTTTTAATTAGATAGACTTTTAGTTTGATATGCACAAGATTAATGAGGGAATATTGAGCTATTATCTGTATCTAAGAGTCCAGTTGCATACAACTATAATTTTATTTAAGAAAAAATTTGAATACAATTTTCCCACAAATTCAATTAAAATGAATATCAATAGTACAGATTAAAACATTTTGATTTATATTTTATTACGTAAGTAAGCCATTAAGTTTTCATGTACAGACCATTTTTTAAAATTGAACAATGATTGTAAGGAAATTGAATTCAATAATAATTTATCTTAATGTACTTTTACATTAAATTTTTTATTTAATTCTTTAAAAAATACTTTTGTAGAGCATTGTTTATTTTGACAAAAACAATAAAATATAATTTTCTAAACACCATAAAAAAAGTCTTTTTTCTCTCTCAAATATTAAAATAGTCAAGCAACAACTATGAGACTGCATCAAAAACAAAATTAATCAAGGTAATTTTTTTTAAAAAAAATGTATAGCATTTCACATATATAAACATATTGTTTAAGAAAAGAGCAAAACAGTATGGAAATCTTTGATTTACTCACATGTCCTACTGCGCAGGGAGCAAATATATCACAGTCATATCCTATAATAGCATTATCACCTATGTTGACTTTATCAACTTTCAGACGACCTCTAGCCTATATGGAGAAAGGAAGAAATTATTTACTAATCATTATATTTATTTTATATATTTAAAGACAAATATCATGAAAAAAATACACAAAGAAAAAAATTTAAAATCTTAGAAGTAAAATCTTAGAAGTCAATTTTGTTAATTTTAATTGTATTTGCATTACTTTGATCATATTTTGGAATAAATAGAACAATTTATATGCAAGTTAAAAGGGAAGAAATAATTCAAGAAATACAACATTACAAATAATATATTACATTCAGAATTTTTTTATTTTCCAGCAAAATTGCTACGTGATAGTTTATTTTTGATACACAGAACTAATGTAGATGATCAAAAATATTTTAAACTTTATCTAAATATAATATTTTCAAAATTTATTTCTGAAACAAAGTTTTTAGTTTAAGAAAATGCTACTAACTGTTTGACAATTTTTTAATAGCTAAAGAGTAGATTCTGTTTATAAATTCTTCCATCATATAAAAATATTCAACTCAATTTTAGCATCTCAATTTATTTTTTAAAAATAACTTATTCTGAAATAAAAAAATTCATACTCCTAATCCAATAAACACCACAGGCAATGGCTTTTGCTTTCGCAATTTGAAACACAGTGTCAACATATTTACTATATAATGTTTTCTGCAAACCCCTTTCCCATATTTTTATTGTTATTTTACTTAATAATAGAGAAAAGGTGGAAAAATATTATGTGGCAAATTATTTAGAGTAACATTTTTTGTTAAGCATATTCAAATATCAACCTAGCAACTAACAACAAGATATACTATAAAAATGAAGAAAAAATGCAGGTATGCTAATTTTTTTAGCAGAATTTGTTATTGTTCTTTAGCAATGTTAAAGCTCATTTGCAGTGCCATTCCCCTCTAGGGTGTTGAAAGAGAAAAACCCAAAGTTCAGACAGGGGTTTTATGTAGGATTAGGATAGATGCTCTTCTATTAAGCAATAGACAAAATCCTCCTATCTATTATTGTTCACATTTACCTCCTTTTAAATGAGAGTGTGATCTAATAGTGCCATTTTTATAAGGATTTTAAAAATCTAATTTGATATATCTTTTACAGTAACTGAATTTTAAAATAAGCTGTTTTAAAAACTAGTCTACTTTATTTAATGAGCTACAAACAATCAATATAAATTCGTTTTAAGCAAGGTGGAATAATCAACTAACTTCTTAGGAATGAAACTTAATTACTTTATTGTTTTATAGTCTAACTTTTAAATTTCAGATCTGAATGATAGGAAAAATGACATTTATGAGAGATAATAAGTACATACAATAATACAGAGAAGAATTGGTAGAGCTAAGTCACATCACAAAATAAGTCTTACAAAGAATGTAAATTTATTTATCATTAATTAAAATTTATTTATCTTAAAAACTTCCTAATCTTTTCAAGATATGGTCAACAAACTTTTCTTTCTCATAATGTTTGGAAAAAGTGATGTACTCTCTTTATATCTCTTACATTAAACACTGAATAAGTGAATTTCTAGAACAATTAATGAAGTAATTAAAAATTTATGTGTTAAATAATATCTTATATCAATAATAGTATTAATTAAAGTCTTCCTGGTCATATTTTGTATAATGCACAATTATTTTTTTTAATTAGAAAAAAAGAATTATACATTATATATATTTAAAAGTGAAGATAATACAAATAGGAACAATATATACTTATTATGAGAGAAAAAATCAAGTTAATAGAAATAAAATAATTTTTAGTGAGAAATTTTTTTTTAATTGATGTAACTGCATCTTAAATTTTTCATCCCTGCAAAGCAAAAAACAATATATTTAATCATAAGCTAATTCTACAATTAATTAACCAAAAGGAGGGTATAGAATTAAATACTTTTGAAACTAAAGCATCATGCAGATCTCCAATGCTTTTTTTACTGGTATCAGTAACATAAATATGAGCAGCTCCACGATCTAACAAACCAGAAGTCACTGCCAAACCTGAAATTATAATGATGGGTTTATTAAAATGTTTACATTAGAAATTATTTTAAGAAAAGTCTTTTTTTAATAAGTAAAAAAAGCACATTTTAAACATAGACTAATTAACAATAATAATGTTTTTAAATTTATAGTATTTTTAAAAAATGTTTCTTAAACATTTCTTTTTATAAAGGGACTTGCAAGAAATTTTATTGAAATATCTTTCTACATAAGATAATTTTTTTCTCTGTCTGTCTGATAAATGAGATGAATTTCCATATTTGATGCATTGTCAGATGTCAAAATGCATACTTCCAAAAATTTCAAATAATATGATAATGCAACATTAATTAATGTTTAAGTAAATTACAAATTTTAATAACAATGTGCGTGTGAGTGTTGCTACTGTATATTAAAATTAAAAACTTTATTAAAAGAGAATAAATATATTCAAAATGATGTTATAATAAACAACAAACATGTTTTTATCAACAGGTAACTTTAATAATTAGTATACAATTTAAGCCTTATTAAAAATATTTAAAAGATAATTTTTCTTTTCCTACATATCACCTATTCCTCCAGCTCCTTGAACAGCCACTCGCATCCCACTCAAATCTCCAGCACCTAAGTAATTCAAAGCTGCTTCCATGGCACACAAGAGACCTGTGAATGAACATGAATCAGCAAATATGCACTCAGATACACAGATGAAAATTAAAATAGTTTCTGCAATAGCTTTCAATTAAATTTACACCAGAAAACATTTAACTTAAAAGTAGAAAAAAAAATCACATTTTTTATTCTGTTTCAAAAATTTAGATATTTTTTTTGACATATTAGTGATAATGGTTTAATGTCAATGTTCCTCATGTAGTAAAAATAACATATACCAGAATTTATTTAGTATGGGTTACAAAAATGATTATACTTGATATAGAATTACATAACTCTTAATTTCGATTTGATTAAATTCCAAAATTGAAAATAAAAGCATAGATAAAAATTATTTTGACAAAAAATTGAAAATAATTTATTTTCTATCATAATTTAAAATCTTTTTGTATATTTTTGCAAAATGAAATAGGAAATAATACAACTGAAATCGGCATGAGGGGGGAAAATAAAGCTTTATTTTTAAATTTCATTACAATTTTATACATGGTTTTAAAATTTCTTTCAAATTTAAAAAAAACATTCAGCATTATCCATACTAACATGTTATATATATATATATATATATATATATATATATCCTTACCTTCAAGAGAATTATTAATAAAAACAAACCAATAGCATACGCATCACAATAAACTTTTCTCGATGAAGATATATACTTTTTTATTCATAATTTCATAGTTTATTCTATATTATTTTCATAATGGCAATTTATTGGAACATCAAATTAAGGTTGCTGTTAATTAGAATATTAATATCAACTGACTTCATTGCAATATCAGATTTGCAGTAATTTTAAAAATAATATTACATAAAGACAAAACTGATTTAAGTGGAGCTTAATAAATTGATTTGTAATGAAATTCAGATTTTCTTCCTAATTTTATATGGAACCATGAATAATGAATGAATGTAATATCATACATATAATTTTATAATGATATATTAAGCTCTGAAACAAAATTTGGAAAAGACTAGAATTTTATGATTTATTTATATTAAATCATCCTTGGTTCAAGTAAAAAAACAAACATAAGTGAACTTATAATTATTTTGAAGTAGAATAACACATGTACCTTTTCCCAAGATGGCAGCTGCATTTCCAGATCCTCCTATGTCTTCTGGACCCGAAACAACCCATCGAGAGTGGGTATGAATATTGAACAAATCAAATGCATTTACTCCAGTATCCATTCCAGCAACTTCATTAAAATAAAATAAACATATAAGAGTCAAATTAGATAATGCAGCTTATAATAGCACACAAAGAAGGAGGAGAAACAACTTTAATTTTCTTTCAAGAAAGTCTTAAGTTCTAACTTTATATGAAAAAGCTTCATTTGTAAACAGTAAAAAAAGTTCATTTTGTAAAACAGACTGATATTTTTATATTATTTAGATTGTGAACATGAAGTTAAACATTTATCTGTAAAAGAAAAATATCAATGCAGTTTTACAAACCCTTATGCGAAAATTCATTTACAAATAATTATTTTTCTGTCTGATTTTAGTTTTCCAAATTTTTTTTTTTATCTTTTTTGTACTATACTTAATACAGATAACAGAAATTGTAGTACACTTCTGATTATCTACAGAATAGGGTAGTACAATAATTATGGGTTCTTCAAAAGTGTCAAATACATGCACACACAAACCAACACTAAAATTGTTATTGACCGCCAAAATTTCACACATCAATTATGAACTACTGAAAATATATACTGAAATTATTATATTTTATTATACTGAAAAGATTTCTGTATTAACAACTTTGTTAGTATACTTTTTGGTTGGGGGGGGGAGAGAGAAGGGTCATTTTTTTCTTTTTTTGATGTTGAAATACATGGAGATATTGAAGTCTTTTAGAAACTTTTTAACACAATGTGTCATGGGTAGTTTCCAAATTGGATAATGAACTTACTATGTATGTCTAATAATGAGATATAATTAAAACCATAGTGTTGGTTTCCAAGACAACAGAGAAATATTGTTTGAGAATCCACGGCTTTAAAAAAACAAACATAATATGAATTCATCTAAGTTGTGTCATGGAGTTAAATAATCATAAGGTAGGATCTCATACTAAAAACCAACACACAATTGATTTCGCGAAGTAATTATCACTCTTTCATATCTATCTTCCTAGAGAAAAAATCATTTGCATTGAGATTGAAAAATTTTGGGAATGAGGAAGAAGAAGGAGGAGGAAGAGGATCAGGACAAAAAACAATACACATTTTTTAAAACTTGTCGCCATAATCTCATTAAATAATTCAATATATTTTTCTACGGACAAAGAGCATTTTCTGTTATAAAAATTTCTTTTAAATCTTTCGAAATCTGACAATAAAAATTAATTAAGCTATCATAAAGTAAAAGAATATCAGTTTAATTCCATTAATAACAAAAAAAAAGCTTCAAATGAATTGATTTCCAGTTTTTGATCAGACTATTTTACAGTAAGGGAAATAAATAGTAAGAATGGAAAGAAAATATATTACTTTGTGTGTATTAAAATTTCAATATAACATGTGAAAAATAAGAGTAATAAAACTTTAGCTTAACACAATAATTTTGTTATCTGGATAGACCAAATCAAGCATTCTTTAAAAAATAATTTTAAAAAAATTAACTGGAAATTAATTTGTACTCAAAATTATTTGTTTTCACAATATGAAACAATTCTAATTGTGTAACTGGAATCTTTCTTTTCCTTCTTCCCCTGAAAGAAAGTACTATTAATTATGTTTTTCAAATGTTTAAACAAAATAGCTTTTTTAAGAAACTGATAGTCAGACTTTATTAATATATTATTAATAACAAAAAATTACTAATTTATAATAAAAAAAAATACAGAGAATATCATTTTCATTACTACTTTATATTTTCTATAAAGTAAATTTCTAGATTTTTTAAAATAAGAGATTATTTAATATAAGGATAAATGACAGTAAGTCTTTCTTTTGAGAAAAATAAAAAATGACTCTATGTCTTTCTTTTTCTTCATGAGAAAAATCAAATAAACAGCAAACACTACATTATGTGACTGAATAAGGAATTTTAGACTTACTGAAACATCCATTTAGAGATGAAAGAAAATCGCCATAATCATAAAATATCTTTTGACGAAATTCAGGTTGGATATGCTGCCGATCCTTGGGCTCAAATATCAATCCTTTGCCACCACCAACCCTAAAATAACAATCACACATTGATCTATATAATTTAATCAGTGAATTAAATTATATAAAACATTATTAAAAAACTATAGTTTTCCAATAAAAAATAAATTATTGTTAAATTTAAAAAATTTAAAATGAAACAGAAAGAAGCAGCAGTTGAAACAGTTTTTTCTGTTTTTCAAGCTTAGTTCAAATGCGAATAACTCTATATATAATATATATTTTTATAATTTTATGGGAAATACAGTTCTTAAGAATTTAAAATCACAAATTAAATAATATGATTTTATTATAATTCAGAACACATTTCAAAAAGATTAAAATTAATCTTTCAAAATAAGTGGTAATCAGAGGGCCATTCACAAATCACAAATGTACCTATAAGTGTAGATGCAGTTTTAAAAAAACCTTTTGAATTATGTTGAAAATAAATATATTGTTAATTCTGAACTCATCAATTAATTATGGAGAGAAAGAAAAGATTCAAATAGCCAATTAAAGTAAATAATGAGTAAGCGCAGCAAATTCACTAATCTAATATGTACATTGAAAAAGTTAAATTTCAAAAGAATTAAAGTATAAGGCATTTTTCTGTTAGTTGGGCACCAGTAAAAAACGCCAAATAATGTAGAATTCCAATGATTGTTTCGTCATTTGCCTCACTTAATTGTGTTTAGTTCACAACTGCCGACATTTGTGCCTGGCTAACGAAAAAGTACCTAGTATAAAATGTCTATTTCAAAATTTATTCAATGCTTACTTTGTTTTTTGAATATCAAATATGTTTACCATCTTTATTCTTATAAAGAAATATGAATATTACAAATTTAAGATTATTTCAATGCAGTATTTTATTTTGTAATGTAATCAATTTTTCAGAACTTTAATAATATATTGAAAAACAAAAAAACTAAAAATCCCCATAAAGCCTCACAGCAGCATAAAATCAGTATTTATATGTAGAATGAATATAAATATTTATAGTTACCATAAACCAGCTAGAGCTGATTTGACTCCAAGCCGTCTGGATAATCTTAAGCCTTCAATGAGATAATGTTGGACAGATGTAAATGGAGTCATTCGAATACCGCCATGCTGAATGGGAATAAAATTTATGAAATGAAACACAACATTCATTATTGAATCAAAACAACATAATGAAATATATTAGATTTTAGATATAAAACTTTGATAATTGCAATTATTAGTCATTTCTAAGTAATAATAGATAAATTTACATTTTCTAGAGAAAATTCACATTAAAGATAATTCATTTTGTTATAATGAATATCATAACAATTTTACACAAACATTCTAGCCTACAAATGCTTTAATAACAAAAAGGGAACAACTTATAAGATTGGTAATTAATAATCCTAATGATATTATTAAAGACAAAAAGCCGAGTATTTAAGGATGTCAGATTAGGTATGTAATTTAAAATTCATTGATGGCATATCAAAATTGTTAATAAGTATATTTTTTCATTGTAAATTTTTTGAATTATTCCTTTTATCATACTTCTGAATTTAAAAAAAAAATCAGAACTAAACATTTCAAGCAAATTTTGTAAAAATTCTTGTTATAATACATTTGTAAAATAAAATATACACTAGATCTTTATTAACACATTAAAAAAAAAATCCATCTCCTCAAAAAAACAATATTCATGTATTCAAAGACTTTTTTATTTATTAAATTTTGGATATATGGTTGAAGAATACCGGTTTTGATGCACAAGTTAAAAATGATAATGCTTTTATTCATTATTCTTTTGCTAAGTATATAACAAGAAATGAAATAGTTCTCATTTTTAAAGAAGATGGGACTGTAAATCAAATTTTACTTCCTTTGTTCTATTGCACATTTACAATAGAATTAAATGTTATATTGTTTTAAAATAAAAGTTGAAGGTGAAAGAGGAAAAAAATTTAAAAAAAGTTCTCACAGAATAAATATGAGATATAAAAACATTTTTTTGGGAAACATTTTGAAATTTTATTTAGTAACATTTTATTTTTCCATTATTTTAAATCTGAAAAAAAAAAGAGAAAAATCAATAGTTTACAAATATTTATATCAAGTAATCTAGAAAACTTTTAAAAACTTATATAAATCTTCATACTAATAAATGAATTTTCTGCTTTATCATCAAAATAATAGTTTTTTATGCCTTATATATACATATAATTTTAAATAATAAATAGATTAACCGACAGAAATAGAAAAAAAAAAATTCGTGAAAATGCCAACTAATTATAAAAAATCTCAATATTTTGGATAATATTTGGGCGATAGAATCATAAGCCAAAATAACAAGTTTCTATGCATTAATAAACTTAATAACAGATCATACCGCTTGTCCTCTGTTTAATTTCCATAAAAATGCACCCAACAAACAACTGGACCTCATTCCAACAGATAGAAAAACGGCTTCATGTTGCTGAAAATAAGAATTGTCAGAATCATTCAACCAATCTTCTATCTCTTTTAGTTCAGGATGAGAAGCTTCAACCTTTTTCGTTGTATCATTCCAAGCAAAAAAACACCGGTTTATCTTTTTACTTTTCAAGAAATCAACAAAGGCTGTTGGACATGATGACAGTAGAGACTTTTCAGCCTCCGAACTGTATTTACGACATGAATGTATTTTGCCTGTTTTACAGATTTCGTTTTTGAAGAAGGAAGTTTCTTTATGATCAATTCTGTGAAAATTACAAACAGTAGAACAAATGTTTCTGATTACATCACACTCCCGATGATGATAAATGTTACAAATTGTTGACAGAGCAGAACAGTTTTTCAAACAAGAGTTTAGTCGTGAGAGATACTTCAAATTCACGAGCGCCATGAAAACGCAGTAAACAAATCATAAATCTCAAATCAAAACAACACTAAACTAAAGTCCAAGAAGTTGAGTTGTATGAAACAGAACAAAACCTCAGTGTTATTATTTTTTTAAAGTTGTACTTTCCTTACTTACTAATAAAAATTAAATAAGAATAATCTTCAATAATAAGAAATTTTTCTTAGGTTATGGCGTTGAAATTTCATTTATACCTTTTCATACCGCACTCAGAAATTTGATAATGTGAGAAATTCAAGTGCGACTACAATTAAAGCCATTCTCACAAAATTAACATTTGGATTTGAATATTTGCATGAGACTGAAAGAGTAGAAGATGACGAACATTTTGCTTGACCAGTTGCTTGCGGGAATAAACAGAAAAATGTCCACGAAAGTGTAGTCGGTATTTTGCCATATGATAAGGCCTTAAGAACACTCTTGCCGTCATCTACAAACTAATCTGACAAGTTTTCTTGATTTTCGTAATATCTTTTTATACTTTTGAGAGAAGATACTTTTGAATTTTAAACTTCACTTTATTCCACCCGTGGAAGCATAATTTATGTACCAGCAAGAAGGCGATGAGGTATGTTAATCTACGTGACTACACAAGATCGAAAAGGGAAAAGAGCGCTAGAGATGTTTTTACTAATGATTATATACATGAGATTCTGATAAGAATTTCCTTACGCCTATCAATTTAAGATTGGGAATTATAGTTAACTTTAAAAAGAATTTGCTTAGAATAACAGATTTTTATCCCTTCTCTTGAAGATGTAGATTTTAAATGTAAAATGTAGATTTTTACTGAGCTCGTGTAGCATTGATTAAATAAAAAAGAGGGGATTGCATCAGGAAGTTAGAACACATTTTAGATTTAAGTTAATGCGGGTTAAAAAGGGTAAAAATTAATTAGAACGAAATTTAGATTTAGAGATATCATTACACATTCAAACACTATTTTATCTGTTTTTTCACAGAATAAAGATTTTCCTATATTTAATGAATTTTTAATACAAAAAAAAATAATGAAAAGTACAAAGCGTTGAAATTAAATTTTTGTCCTTAACACAAACCGTTATTTTCAAATAAGATTTCAGAAAAATAAGTGTATTTGTTAAAATCTGAGAAAAATCTATGAAAGATGTGAATTTATATTTAAAATAATAGTAACACAAATGTCAAATTTAACTTTGTTCAATTAGGTAAGAAATTATGTTGTATTATTAAAAAGCTAGGAATCACAAAATGAATAAATTTTTATTAAAGAATTTTCAGGGAGTTAAAAAAATTAGGCAAAGACATTATAAAATGAACAGAATGGCGTAAAGTTTCTAAAATAGATTGATTTATATATCTGTCAAAATTTGAAGCTTGAATATATTTTGCTTAAAAAGCCTTTAAAACATAATTACATAAGATATTTAATTAAAAATTGTATCGACTATTAATCCTGACGAACCAAATGGTCGCCAAAGGTGGCTAGTTAACAATAAAAGAAAATGTATATACAACTTTGTGCTTACGTTTTACATACTAAAGTTACTAAATTTAAAATAAGCATATTTTAAGGAATGAGAATATGACCTTCTTTGAAACTTAAATTACAATTTTAATTTATTAAACTACAATTGTGAGGCATCAGCGATATTTTCTGAAATATAACACAAATACAATGTTTACGTCATTTTAAACCTCGAAGATTACCATTCTCAATGACATTAGTTTATTGCTGCGCTATCATTGTCATTTTAGGCAAATTAAAAATAAAATACTTTTCTATACGGTTTGAAACAATATTTTCTATTGTTGCAACGAAATTTAAACTCTTTTCGGTATATTTTCAAATATAAAAATAAATATTGTTACATATTTTATGAAATTAAATTTAAATACTACAAATATTTATGAATTTTTGTGTAAATATTATAAAACAGTTTAATTGTATGAAATAAATTGTAGTGGCATCAATCACATGTCGGCGATAAAAGACTGTTCTAAGGGTATTTATAACAAGAAGATCGCTATATTTGACTAATTTGGCGATGTAGGTGCGTTTAAGACGTAATGAGGTCACTAACGAATTTTTACTACAAGCTAAAATGTGTAGTAGAAGCTTAGAAATAAATATTTGTTCTTAAAGAATATTTCGGAAATTTCCACACTTATCTGAAACGAGCAAGCAGTTCAGCTGGGACAATGAGTTGCATTGGTTGGCTTAGCTTGAGAGAGCATCTTTTCTCTCTTTGCTGGTTGTTCTATTGGTTTATTGCTAACCCAGATTAGCGGATTAAATAGAGTTAGTTCGCAGTGAATTTGTAGCTTCTGTTGTGAATATTTAATACTTGTTTTCATAGACGATAAAGACTACATTTTCCGATTATTCTTATGTGAGAATTTTTCGTAACAACATATATTTTCCACTCTTCATTACAATATAAAGATTGAAGAATCTGTTGCTTTGTTTTCTTTCTCTAACAACAACAACAACAAAAAGAAAACCTAGGTATTTCAGTATTAGAGTTGTAAACCTCTTGGAAGTGTAGAGTGCACCTTGATGACACAGAATCAGGTAACAATGCTGATTGGAAATGCTTTCCAGATACTGTAGATGTCGTTACATCTACAGTATCTGGAACGCACGCACCCCGAAACGCGTGCGCGCGCGCACACACACACACACACAGGCACACATACACACACACAATGATAAAGAATTGAAACTTGTCATAACTATTGACATTAAGGCTGTATAATAAAGATTTAAACGTTTTGATTTTTTTTATTGTTTAATAAGATGACGATTTTCCTACAAAATGTGATATTTGTTCTTGAAACTGAAAACATTCCAATGTCTAAATTTTAGAAAAATATTAGTTTAATGAGAAAAATATTAGTTTAATTCTTATGAGTTTGAGGAGCACAAGATTATTTTCTCTTCAGCTGAAAAGTGGTCTAAATAATTAAGTTAACAACATGATATAGAAGGGAAGTTGGTAAACAGAAAATAATATCCAATACAATAGGGAAAAAAAAAGATTAAAATGAAACCTGTTAAGCATATTTCAATGTATCATGTCAGAACATCCTTTCTTGAGCGGCCAAGCACCACGTGCTCGTGCAAGTTAAATTATATTTTTATTCATTCTAATTGTTTCATTGAATGAATAACTTTAGTATTGCAAACGATCCAAAAAACCTTTTTCCCCCATTTATTGTTTAAAAAAATATCACATTTCCCATTTATTTCATTTCATATTATCACGTGCCCAAAATGACATTTTCTAGGTTTTGTTTGCTATAGTAATTAACTTATTTTTTTAGTCGGGGCTTTTGTAGATGCAATGACAACATGCTATTAAAAGTTGATTTTTTGAGATGCTCGTGCAGATAATAAAATGTATATATTTCGTCTACGGGTTTTTGTTGACGCCTAAAACCTCATCCCCAAAACAACATCATGTTTTGACATAATAAAAAATTAAGAAAAAAAATCCTAAAAATTTAGCAATTGCTTCACAGGTAAGGCCAACCCAATGTATATGTACTACTGCGATAAAACCATTTGATTAATTTTCAGATAATCTCTTTCTCAATGCTTTCGTATTATTATTACGTGGAAGACGGATAGTCTGATTTCCCATAAATGGATTCTATACAAAACATTATTGAATAATATAGCTATGATAGAAAGGTGTACTGGCGTACTGGCATAGGGGTAGAACGTCTTCCCCTTGATCTGACGTTGCGGTTTCGTGTCCCGGTTCGGGAATAGTTGTTCTTCAGTGTTCTACCTGTAAGGTGTGTGAACATGCCCCCCCCCCTGTAAAAAAGGGCTGTGCAAGCGAATGTGATGAATGAGTAGCAAAAATCGTACTCTTGGGCCTAGTTGGCGCTACTTCAAAACAAGAGACGCTGATTAGGCTTAAATCGCGGACAACAACAACGATAGAAAGGTAGTATAAAAGACTCGTACCTTCTGTTTTTGAATTAATCCGTTCACAGTCAGGCAGCGAGATAAAATTAAAAAAAAAGTATTTTAAGACTCCGGAAAATATAAAATCATCGTATCTGGAAGCCGATGTTTTTAAAACTTATAATAATTTCTTCTTTGTATAATACGAAAAAGGTAAAGTAAGAGCAAAAGAAAGAATCTTTATTTTATTAGCTGCAATGTGTAATGTGCAAAAATGTAAACAATGTTTATTGTTACAAGCGGGCAATAGCCACGAAAGAGCGCCGACGGAGAGGGTGTTGGTGACGGCTGTCGAAGGGCTTGGTGTTCGCGGTGTTGGTTTGGTGAAAGGAATAGCTGTGTTGGTTTGGTGAAAGGAATAGTCTGGTAGCCGCTGGATCGTTCACGAAGCTCTGCGTGCTTCCGCACGTCGCTGGCTTGGCTATATAAGGGACGGGTTGCCGCAGTTCGGCCGTTCCTCTCGGAAGAGTAGAGACTCGTTGGACGAGCGGATTACTTTTCTCGCTTGTTATTAGTGAACTGTGTTTACGTTTGCTGTTGACGTTGTATAATTGAGATCGTTGCGATTTACTGTTGCTGTGCTATACGATATCTGTTTTGAAGTCTGTTTCTATTGTGCTTAAGGCTTGTATTAACGCTGTAAGTGACTGTTGACTGCTGGATTGTTTCTATCTGAAGTTTTCATTTCTCAAGTCATCCTGTAAATATCTGTAAATAAATTTGTTTCTGCTGTCATCAAATAAAGTACATTCAATCCGAACCCGCTACGCTAAAAACGTAACGATATTTATTAAGAAGAAAGTAAATATTAAGGATAATAATATTTTAAGGTTTTAATCGTCAGTTCCTTTAATTCTCTATTATGTCAAAGAATAAATGCGTGTTGTAAGTTATTAAGTTGAATTAGTCTGAAAAAAGGAAATTAGTCAGGCAATTTCTTTTATAACCCCAAATCATATGAATTTAGGGCATCAAAATCTCTCAAAATATAAGTTTGTTATGCTTAAAATAGTTTTTTTTTCGCTTTTACAAATCGTTTTGACAAAAGTTTTAAAGAATATTTACGAATTCGATGTTCCTTTAAATATATATATACAGCCGATCAAAAAATTAACTGTACACCTTACTTTTACTTCATAAATCCTACTTTCAATACAAATAACGCATTAACTAGAAATCAAAACATGTTTTTATTTTTACACATAACAAATGGTTTAATTTAAAGTAAAAATGAAGAAAAATTAGCGAAAAACTTATAAACTGAAAAATATCAGAAGAATTTTAAATAAACTTTAGTATATTTCCTTGTAAGTCATCCTGTAAATACCTGTAAATAGTTGTAAATAAATTTGTTTGTGCTTTCCTCAAGTAAAGTCTATTCAATCCAAACCCACTTCGCTAACATTCGTGGACCAGAATGTAACATTATCATGTACGCATATATGGATGTTAACAAAGAAATGTTTTGTATATTATAGAATAAGAGGTTAGGATTTTCGCATGTTAAAAATAAATCTCCCAAAATGGCGTTCAATCATATTCCATGTAATAAGTCGGAATTTTTTATTTATAACATATCCACTTGTTTAAGAGCATTTACTCGTAAATTGGCCTCTCCAACTCTCCCTGAGGCAAACGGATAAAAATTAATTGACCAGCAACATTGGGTGGAGCTGCAGTTAAATTCTAAGGATCATTACTGGTCTTCCTGTAGGAAGTGTGTTCCATCATCGATAGGAGAGGGGGGGTTGTCCTCTCCCACCTTTTCTATACCCATCAAAGTGGCAAGAAAACCAATCACCATGCAGGAAGTTTCTCATCCTCATTATCGAGTTTCTACCTACGTGGAACATAGGTTCGATGAAAAACAACAAGAAACAAATAAATGGCTGTAAAATATTTTATTCTGTAAAACTCATTGCAATAATAAGTTATAAATGCAAGTTATTTAAAAAAATCGTAGGAGGTTTATGTGTAAAATGGAAATAAAATAAGACAGAACCCATCTGTTCATTTTCAGTTGAACACGTTGATTGCCATTTGACTCGCCTGTGGCTCATACATCAACAATTTAATTACATTGAACCATTCATCTAATTAGATGATCTCTTCTCTACTATAATTAAGAGATAGCGAAGGAAGGATTAACTAATGAGATGGAATATCAGACGCTAAAAAAAACTTTCAGGATTGTAACTTTTTTTTATTATCATGTGTGAACGTGATGTTGTTTTCGTTAGGGTTTTTAAATATTTGAAGCTCGAAATCGCGTAGGCAATGAGCAAAAATGGCAATATTCTTCAATTTTTTTCAATCGCATATATTCTACCTGCTTTTACAAGTATTGCATTATTATTATGTATGGTTCTTTGAAAGCAGATACGTTTTTAAAAGGCTATCTTGCTTTTACCATTATTGCTTTTTCAAATCGGCTTAAAATACTTAACGACTTAAATTAATTAAGACAAATAATGACTTAAAATTAATAATACTGCCGAATGATAATTTGAAATTTGAGATTGCAGATTTCAATTTTTTAAAAGCTAAATTCTTAAATGAATTTTTTAACTCCTTTTATTATTACACTATTTCAAAAAATATTTATGCACAAAGTGTGAGTTGATTTCTTTTGCATTTCAAATTAATATTCATTTTACTAATTTTAAATATTTCAATTGCACAGAGCTAAATGTAAGAATATAAAACTTCTTGATATTTTTAAAGAAATTAAAAGTGCAACTTTAAGATTTTGCATTTCGATGAGGAGTACTCAGATTTTCAGACTTGGAGATCGAATTATCATAGTTATGATATATGTCATAATGTCTCTTGGTTTGAAATAAGACTGTTAAATTTTTTGGTTACATTGATGTGAAAAATTTGCATTTTCTAAAGTAAACACGTGTTTAATGAGACATCCGCATCAACCTTTAAATCAACATCAACTACTGACTTTAAATTTTCCTCAAAAAATCTCGGCGGAACGTTTTTTATCGTCTATTCTGAAGGTTGTTTGCTCACGACCACAGATTGAAGAGGAATCTGAAGAGATGTGTCTCGCGTGAAGCAATAGGTGAAATAGAATCCATTTCTTTGGTTTCTCAAAATCCGTCCACTTCGGTGTCTTGACTATGAAGTAAGACTGTCTTTAGTTCGCTTCGATAGAATGAAAATTATCTCTTTGGGGGTTCTAGGAGGAGTTCTGGACGTTTTTAAGAACCGGCATCACTATTTGAAGGAACTTAACGGATGCCGGCTTGCTGGCACAGAGGTAGCGCGTCTGCCTCGTGTTCAGGAGGTCCCGGGTTCGAGTCCCGGTTCGGGCATGGCTGTTCTTCTGTGTGCTATCTGTGAGATGTGTGAATGTGCCCCCTGTAAAAAAAGGTTGTGCAAGCGAATGTGGTGAGTGGGTAGCAAAGTCGTACTCTTGGCCCTAGTTGGCGCTACTTGAAACAAGAGACGCTTCATTCGGCTTAAATCTGCTGCTGGGTCCAGCAGCGAGCTTGTCCATAGGCAAGTGCCATTAGAAACAACAACAACTTAACGGATAGCGCATTTATTTTTAGTTTCTTGAGTCTCCATAAAACTCTGACAGATGTCGATGTTCACATCTTTGGACGTGGACGGTTGTCTGTGGGTGTTCATGGTGAAGTTGTGGATCTTCCTGTAATAAAGACAAAGGAATTAATCAGCATTTATGTTATCAGAAATACCTTCTACGTATCAAGGAATAAAACCAGTGGAAGTGGTCTCCTCTAAACTTTTCACATACTCTCGAATAAAAGAATTATCCTAGAGAAAGTCTTCCACAACAGTGGCTTTCAGTAGTTACGAAATATCTACTTTTGATGGGAACTAAGCATTTTTACTGCATTTATAATGTGATACTTGGCAAATATTTGACAATTAATGCTTGCCAAGTGGTTAATAGTGTTTGAAAATCGAATCAATCTCTTAAACGAGTTTTTCTCTACCGATTGAAACAACAATTTGAAACAAAACTAAACATGTAACCGCGAAATTATATATCAATTTGACATATTCAAATCGTTGACAGTACTGGCAGACAGGTCAACTGCTTGTTGAATTTAGCATGAAATTTGTGGTTAAATATACATCGAATTTAATCCTTGCAGATCTCTTCATTTGCAGGTATTGAGTTAACTTATTTTTAAACAGGCACAGACAGACTTTCGCTGAAAGAAAGTCTGTCTGTTTTGCTCATGATGTAACGTAACAGTTAAATTTTTATTTGCTATCAAGACTTTAAAAAAAGCATGACAAGCGCAATCTAGAGAACCGAATAAAAAAGCAGAAAACAGTAATAAAAGAGGGCATCAGCTATAAAAGTGGCCAGATATATTTGCGATTAAAATAATAAACCGCAACTTGAAAAAAAGTTCGTTCGAAAAATGAATCATCAGATTGCCCCATCGCCCAGAGCGTTTTTAAAATTTTTATTATTATCATTATTTTTGTTTAACTTCTTCGTTGCTTAAATTTCATCTTGCCTTCTATAATTCAAAATACGTGTATGATAATATCGTAGAATACGTTTTTCAAATCATAAATAGTTCTTAATTTTATACACAAATATCTCTCTCAATGCATTGGATTCGACTCAATTCTGGCTATACTAAAATTGGAACGGTAGAGGGAAAATTGGCATGGTCGCTGCGCAAGGATGACACGCAAAATCTGCAAGTGTTTCACGTTTTAATGACACCTGGTGGGTACTGGTAGCACTTTTCTTTCCCAACGCACAGGGGTCTGAGGTTCGGGTTGGGCAAGGTTGATTCAGCCTTTCATACTTTCAGTGGGTTGATAAACTGTAGAATCAAGCATACTTGAGGACTAAACACTGGGGCACTTCACTTCCTCTTTAAAGCCGTGTTCCAACGAGCGGTGAATCTTCAGACTAGTCTCCCAGACTAGATTTCCTGTTTTCCCTCTCTTTTGTTTCCTTTCTTGTTTTCCCTATCTAGGGTGATCTCTGTCCAGTCTACCAACAATTTGTTGATAAACTGAAAAGGCATCAAAGATTCCCAGAAAACCACAATAGAAGAAAAACATGAGAAAGAATGCTTCATCTGAAGATTCACAGGTCATTTGGACACGGCTTTAGGCTGGCCACCTAACAAGGACATATGCTTTACATCCCAGGGTCCTCGGTCAAGAAAGCAGATATGGACACTGTAGACCGTGACCTACGTGGACTGTCATGCTGCTGAGTTTAGTTTAGCCTTTCCAGTTTTACAGATACATGAAGTTTTACCCTGTGTTTTTATTATTAGAATTTATTAAGTGTATATTTTTTGCGTAATCTC
The DNA here is from genome assembly GCA_026289955.1 of Argiope argentata. NCBI lineage: Eukaryota > Metazoa > Arthropoda > Arachnida > Araneae > Araneidae > Argiope > Argiope argentata. The sequence goes on from JAOUZG010043210.1 coordinate 4,087,478, forward strand.
TTATATATATCTATATCTATATCTATATCTATCTATCTATCTATCTATCTATCTATCTATCTATCTATCTATCTATCTATCTATCTATCTATCTATCTATCTATCTATCTATCTATCTATCTATCTATCTATCTATCTATCTATCTATCTATCTATCTATCTATCTATCTATCTATCTATCTATCTATCTATCTATCTATCTATCTATCTATCTATCTATCTATCTATCTATCTATCTATCTATATAAAATTGTTTTTGTAATTTTATTATTTTGCCACTGGAGGCGCTGTAACTTATTTTAAGTTCGGACTAATTAATTTGTTATAGGTTATCAATACTTTTCTGAATATAGGAGACGTTGTTTTGAGTTTAAAGGGATTGAAAAGACATTGTTAACATACGTATACACGATTCCCCCCCCCCAAAGGGAAAGTTTTTATACCCCTGAATATTGCATCTAAATATGTGTTTTAAACACATATTTATTCATTCATATTATTGTTTCATTAAGTAATGAGAATAATTGTATGCCTTTCCACCTCAAGAGAAGTTGATAGTAAAAAAGGGGGAAAATTATACGCCCCCTACCCTTTCTCTCTCGTACAGTATAAAGTTGCCAATTAGTAAAATGTTTCTCGCCCATTCATCTATGAGCGCACAAGGTTTTTTTAAATCTACAAGGTTTAAAAAATATACTTATTTTTAAATTTAGAGGGATTAATATCAAATTTAAATTACGCTATTTTCAGGAAACAGTATCTTTTCTCTTAACTGCTCGATACTGTTCGCAGAAAATGGGATGATTCCTTTTCCGTTTACATTAATTTCTTCTCCTTGATGAACTATTAAGATATTAATCGCTTTATTTTATTTTTATTTTTATTTTTGACTAACGATTTATATACGTTATAACAGCGCATGTATGCGATCGTACATCGCCTAACTGTACCATTGAATCGTTTTGTTTCTTTCTTTTCACCTTAAAACACACACACACACACGCACAATAGTTTAATAAAGGGTATGAACTTATATATTAGATGACTTTAGTTTGTCATAGACTTTTAGATGTATAGAAATTTCAATAATAAAAGCCTATGTCGCAAATTATATTTGTGAAATTTTTAGAAAAATGTAAAAAAATTAGGTGTATGTAACTTCACAATAATTGAAAATGCATAGAGGCAAAATGTGTTGAAAAAACGAGTGCATGATTTTTAAAATGCAAAAGTTATCTTTCAATTATAATATTTTACTAACACTATAGTCACCGAAATCTTAATTTTTATATCAACTAAAAATTTTATTAAATTTTTGAAAAATTCGTTCAGAGAAAATTATTAAACACTTTCCTTTTTAAGCCTATTTTTACTTATACAACAATAAAAAAAATTCGAGTTTTTTGTTTATGTGGAGCTAGCTTCATAAGCTGGATAACATCTCCGATACTGAAGTATATTTTTAGTATTGTGATTATGTTATTCGGCTACTGGCTGTAGCGTCGTGGGTTTAGACCGCGACCTTCCTCCGTCACATTGGTGACCTTGACAATGCAACCTCATGAAAATGTCGTGGCGTCATCTATCTTCAACAAAAGCCGTTAGACTCACTTGACACAGCAAGCAAACAAAGACGTCAGACTCACTTGACGCAGTAAGCAAAACAAAGTCGTCAACCTCACTTGATGCTGCAAGCAGCAACTCACACTTTCGCTTCCCAACGCAATTACACGCTCGCCATAACGCCTAGGTCTTTAAAATCGTTCGTTTCTCCGCCGACTTACTAATGGGTAGTAATGTGGTGTTATCTTCATAAGTCAGATAACATCTATGAAACTGAAGTATACATTTAGTATTGTTTCTCGGCTACTGGCACTTGTGTCGCATGTTCGCATCACGAACTTTATTCACCACATTTATAACAAAAAAAAAATTGAATATTCTCGTAATCAAAGTACAACGGAAATATGAATAAATCAAAAATATTTATAAATTAACAGAGCTGTACAAAAACGTTATAAATAAATAGATAAAATATAAATCTTTACCTTTTTTCTTATATTGGACAAAGAGACGGTTTTCTGATTCATATTTCCCTGTAGGCACCCACACTATTCGAACACCAGCCTCTCCATCAGCATCAGGTAAGTGCAACCAATCAAATTGGTCCTCAAAATCTATAAAACAGCAAAAAATTAATAAATTTTAATAATTACAACCACATTGATTCTTCAAGAAAAGCTCAAATATTGTATACCATACTTGACGATTACATTAACTCAAAGTGTGACATCTATTATGTCTTTAACATGTTTACTTACTCGTGTATGTAGTATAGAGAAAGTACTATAATCGCCAAAAAAATTCGATCTCGTTATAATAACGAATCTTCACATATTAGATCTTCCTGAGCCCGAAAAACACATTTTTGGAAAATAT
>JAOUZG010043210.1:4090316-4105083 GCA_026289955.1 Argiope argentata
TATATAAAATTGTTTTTGTAATTTTATTATTTTGCCACTGGAGGCGCTGTAACTTATTTTAAGTTCGGACTAATTAATTTGTTATAGGTTATCAATACTTTTCTGAATATAGGAGACGTTGTTTTGAGTTTAAAGGGATTGAAAAGACATTGTTAACATACGTATATACGATTCCCCCCCCCCCCAAAGGGAAAGTTTTTATACGCCTGAATATTGCATCTAAATATGTGTTTTAAACACATATTTATTCATTCATATTATTGTTTCATTAAGTAATGAGAATAATTGTATGCCTTTCCACCTCAAGAGAAGTTGATAGTAAAAAGGGGGGAAATTATACGCCCCCTACCCTTTCTCTCTCGTACAGTATAAAGTTGCCAATTAGTAAAATGTTTCTCGCCCATTCATCTATGAGCGCACAAGGTTTTTTTAAATCTACAAGGTTTAAAAAATATACTTATTTTTAAATTTAGAGGGATTAATATCAAATTTAAATTACGCTATTTTCAGGAAACAGTATCTTTTCTCTTAACTGCTCGATACTGTTCGCAGAAAATGGGATGATTCCTTTTCCGTTTACATTAATTTCTTCTCCTTGATGAACTATTAAGATATTAATCGCTTTATTTTATTTTTATTTTTATTTTTGACTAACGATTTATATACGTTATAACAGCGCATGTATGCGATCGTACATCGCCTAACTGTACCATTGAATCGTTTTGTTTCTTTCTTTTCACCTTAAAACACACACACACACACACGCACAATAGTTTAATAAAGGGTATGAACTTATATATTAGATGACTTTAGTTTGTCATAGACTTTTAGATGTATAGAAATTTCAATAATAAAAGCCTATGTCGCAAATTATATTTGTGAAATTTTTAGAAAAATGTAAAAAAATTAGGTGTATGTAACTTCACAATAATTGAAAATGCATAGAGGCAAAATGTGTTGAAAAAACGAGTGCATGATTTTTAAAATGCAAAAGTTATTTTTCAATTATAATATTTTACTAACACTATAGTCACCGAAATCTTAATTTTTATATCAACTAAAAATTTTATTAAATTTTTGAAAAATTCGTTCAGAGAAAATTATTAAACACTTTCCTTTTTAAGCCTATTTTTACTTATACAACAATAAAAAAAATTCGAGTTTTTTGTTTATGTGGAGCTAGCTTCATAAGCTGGATAACATCTCCGATACTGAAGTATATTTTTAGTATTGTGATTATGTTATTCGGCTACTGGATGTAGCGTCGTGGGTTTAGACCGCGACCTTCCTCCGTCACATTGGTGACCTTGACAATGCAACCTCATGAAAATGTCGTGGCGTCATCTATCCTCAACAAAAGCCGTTAGACTCACTTGACACAGCAAGCAAACAAAGACGTCAGACTCACTTGACGTAGTAAGCAAAACAAAGTCGTCAACCTCACTTGATGCTGCAAGCAGCAACTCACACTTTCGCTTCCCAACGCAATTACACGCTCGCCATAACGCCTAGGTCTTTAAAATCGTTCGTTTCTCCGCCGACTTACTAATGGGTAGTAATGTGGTGTTATCTTCATAAGTCAGATAACATCTATGAAACTGAAGTATACATTTAGTATTGTTTCTCGACTACTGGCACTTGTGTCGCATGTTCGCATCACGAACTTTATTCACCACATTTATAACAAAAAAAAAATTGAATACTCTCGTAATCAAAGTACAACGGAAATATGAATAAATCAAAAATATTTATAATTTAACAGAGCTGTACAAAAACGTTATAAATAAATAGATAAAATATAAATCTTTACCTTTTTTCTTATATTGGACAAAGAGACGGTTTTCTGATTCATATTTCCCTGTAGGCACCCACACTATTCGAACACCAGCCTCTCCATCAGCATCAGGTAAGTGCAACCAATCAAATTGGTCCTCAAAATCTATAAAACAGCAAAAAATTAATAAATTTTAATAATTACAACCACATTGATTCTTCAAGAAAAGCTCAAATATTGTATACCATACTTGACGATTACATTAACTCAAAGTGTGACATCTATTATGTCTTTAACATGTTTACTTACTCGTGTATGTAGTATAGAGAAAGTACTATAATCGCCAAAAAAATTCGATCTCGTTATAATAACGAATCTTCACATATTAGATCTTCCTGAGCCCGAAAAACACATTTTTGGAAAATATCCGTCTATTTATGGTAAAGATAGCTCAAAAGTGCTTTGATCTAGACGATTAAAATTTGATATTCGTCAAATGTTGAGTAAAATCTACTGAGAAGTTCGTATTTGGCTGTTCGAATATAAATGAACGCGATAGCTACTAAACGAAGATATCTTGATACATAATATTCGATATGCATATTGAATATTGATAGTGTAGATACTTTTCAAAGTTTCTTGCAAAAATCAACCAATAGTTGACTGTCTGTCAGTCTGTACCTTCAAGAACATGCAAACGCAATGATTTAGATTTATCAAATTAGGTATGAAATTTTGTGATTACGAGAGCAATTTTGCATCAAATCTTTGTTTCAACCGATTGAGAAAATGTGTTTAAAACACAAATTATCGGTATTAAATGCATGCAAGGGATTAATCTCCCCTCCGTAAAAAAACTCGCCAAGGATGGCAAAACAAATTCAGTAAAAATGCTGAATTCAGGCCAAAATTAGTATTTCGTAACTATTATATTTAGGTTGTAGGAAGAGTTCTCTGAGTTTATGAAAGAGTATGAGATAAAGTTTTGAGGAGACCACTCCAGCTGATTTAAAAGCTCTATTCTGATAGAGCGTAAAATGGTACTGTTTCTTTTATATCCTGTTTCTTTTATGTTTTACAATCTTTAAAATCAATTCAAAGCCACACTCATCCAAATACTATAAAAAATTTCAGACCTATTTTATAAAACTATCTCTAGAGGCTTTACGGTTTTATTGGGCTGGATACCTTCCCATGTGGGAATATGTGGGAATGAGCAGGCTGATAAAAGTGCCAAGTCCGCAACTCGTTTTTTAGAAATACCCGCACCTGCATGCGATTTGAAGAGGCAAGTAAAACGCTGTCTCTATATAAACTGGCAAGCACAATGGGATTTGGAAACTCTAAACAAACTTCATACTTGCAAGCCTATTATAGAAACCTGGCCTCCTTTAAATTATCAAAAACATGATACAATTTTAACTCGTCTGAGAATCGGTCACACAAGGTTCACACATAGACATCTTTTATTTAACGATCAAGTGCCAAAATGTCCACATTGTGACTGTGGAGTAACAGTTTATCATGTGCTTTTAGAATGCCCATATTTTAATGCCCAGCGTTTGTTTTACTTCAAAACAACTGCAGTGACATTGCCTTTGTTGACTGGCAGGGATCCGCATGAGAACCTGTTTGTCTTTTTGAAATCCATTGGTTTTTTATTCCTTAATTTGAACTCACTATTATGACTTAGTTTGACTTTTCGTGGATTTTATGGTTTTACCAACGTTTTTTTTTGTCACTTTTATAGAAACAAATTTTGTTGGTCTTTGATTTAGAGAAAAACAAGTTTGGCGCAGTATAACCGTCCTATTGGTTCTTGTGCCAAAAAACTTCAAACCAAACCAAACCAAACCTTTTATATCCCTAGCAATGATGATGTTAGTTGTTTGCCACAAAAATATAACAAGTAATAAAAAAAAGAAGTCAATTCATACTTAAGCCTACAAAGAAATTTTTTTGTTTGTTACTTTTTGTTAAATGATTACAATTAATATAAATAACTGATCGAAAAACTACTGATTTTCGCAAGTATTGAAATCGATTGCTTTACCTCCAAGTGAAAAATACTGAAGTCCTCGCATTTAACCGATTGAGCTACTGCCTGTTGATTTCAATTCTCAATACAAACTGCTAAAACTCTATTTAAAGTATTACAGATTAATTAAATTTAATAAACGAATTAATGTTTGAAAAAACTGTATTAACATCGAGTGTCATCCACTACACCTTTAAAAAATGTATTTGAACTTAAGTGGATGAATAAAAGTATTTTATTAACGATTGAAAATTTGAACAAGATGTATCTATGGAGAGTGTGAACTAGTAGTAGGAATTGAAAAAAGCTTAGATGGAAAATAAATATTCAATTAAAAAAATTACAAATCAACTCACATTGCTGCACCTGATTTGTCTGGACTTCAGCGTACACTTTTTCGCCCTCGCCCTTACTAGTGGTCGCAGAGATGTCTACAAGATATTTGGTATCGGGTTCGAGTCCCGTCAACTTCGCACTGGTTTCTTCAGGATTTAGGATCTGAGGCTTTCTTGCTTGAATTTCCCCTAGGTGTGTGCCATTTGCTATTGGAAATTAAGATATATGTTTTAAAAACTTAAAAAAAAATTACTGATGTAAATTTCCTAGCAGATAACTACTGTGTTTTCTGTTATTTCTTCTTTTTACTTTCTATTATACGTAGTATAGGGAAAGTATAGGAACTCACCGGCCAAAAGATTTCCAGAATGTGGGGCGGCTGGCGCTTTTTAAATCTGTCGTGCTCGCAAAGTCCTCCATGTCGAGAGTAATACCACTGGGGGTACTGGGTCAGAGGTGATCGTTTTCTGTTCCAGGTCTAAATTACGATCTGAGATGAATGAATGAATTTGCATGAATGAAGTCCGCCCTCTAAAAAGGGTTGTGACTTATGTGTAGCTAAGTCGTACTCTTGGCCCTAGATGGCGCTACTTGTACAACAAGAGACGCATATCTTTGGCTTAAAATCTGCTGATGTATCAGCGGGGCTTGCCCATGGCAAGTGTTATAAGTAACAACAACAACAACATAGAAATCGTCAAAAAAAAACGAACTCAAGATTTTGACGAATCTTTACGTTTCAGAATTCCCTGAGTCTGAAAAATGCATTTTTGGAAAACGGCCGTCTGTCTGTCAGTGACAAACAAACAAACCAAAAAAATTAATTAAATACAAAAATAAATAGAAAAAAAATCATCTCAAATATTATTTCAGCTAGGTGGTGGAATTTTGGTTTACAATATTTACGCCAAATTTTGAGATTTCTGTTGAATTTTGAGTAAAATGTGTTCTCTCTTCAAAGAAAGTCCTTCTCCGCTGTAGAACGTAAGCTAACACGATAAATAAAAGATTAAGAAAACTAGTCAGATAAAATTTGGTAGACATATTTAATATCTTTAGTGTAGATATTTGTAAAAGTTTAAGTCAAATCCGACCAAAGATTGACAATCTGTCGATCTATCAATTTCAAACTAAATTAACGCGGTAATTTAAAAATGCTTTAACTTTAATATATCAAATTTGGTTGTTGTTGTTACTTATGGCCCTTACCATGGACAAGCCCCACTGATACACCAGTAGATTTTAAGCCAGAGCCGGAAATTAGTGGGCACTTTTATGCATCCAGAATTTTCATAAGCAGCAACTTTTCTATCGCCAATATCCAACAATTGGTCAGAAAATGTGTCAGCAGATAGATCTTGTAGCATTTGGACGCGCAAGCCTTTTTAGCTGGACTTTTTCAACATTATGCCACAGTGGCGATGATTTCAAGCAAGCGTCCATCAGCGTAAGGAAAAAAAAACTGTTGTGACTAATGGCACTTGCCTTGGACAAGCCCACGCTCATACGATCAGCAGATGATTTAAGCCTAAGAAATGCGTCTCTTTGTTTTACAAGTAGCGCCATCTAGGGCCAAGACTGCGACTTTGCTACTCACAGGTCACAACTTTTTTTAGGGGGCGGACTTCATTCATGCAAATTCATTCATTCATCTCAGATCGTAATTTAGACCTGGAACAGAGAACGATCCTTTCTGACCCAGTACCCCCAGTGGTATTACTCTCGACAAGAAGGACTTTGCGACCATGACAGATTTAACGAGCGCCAGCCACCTCACACACGGTTATCTTCAACCGGTTGAGACAAACGTGTTTGAAACACAAATTAGATTTTGGGTTGCTATCAATTGCACGCCATTGATTAATTGCCAAATAACTCGCCAAATATAACACGATAGATTTAATAAAGATGTAAATTCTCTCCATAAACAATTATTCCGTACCTATTGTACACTAATGCCATATAAGGGGTTCTATGTTATGTCAAGCTGTTACTAAGTAAGCGACAACATTTTTGAGAGATCGATTTGAAATCAAATAATCGATTTGAAATCGCTTATCGATTTGAAATCAAATACATTTAAATAAATAAAGAATACATCCATTTCCTCTTTAAATTTGGTAACGCAAATATAGTTTTTCAGCTGTATTTGCAACTGAAGAGGTGTTTCCTCACCAAAAAGTTTTCTGTTATAGATAAGTTCAAGATATTTATTTGAATAAATATTTTTGAGAATGATAGTAAATTGCAGGGATACTTGAAGATATCAAAAACATTAAAATAGAGTATTAATAAATGAAATTAATTAAAAACAAAGTACATGCAATACGTACCGGATAAAACCTGTGTCGTTTTTTAAAAATTCACCATACATGCTATTTTATATAGTATGCCGTTTTCATGAGATTACAAACAGCATAAAATAAATATCTGAACCAGAATAAGAAAGGAATATTATAAGAATTGTAATACAAACATTTTAAGGTATTTTCATTTGAGAAGGTTCTTATTGCAGGGAAAGATACTTCATTCTTGTAGTATATATCAAGATTTATTCCGGAAATAATTAAGTGAGCGAATACTCCCGAGTATACTTCCGGATATCCGGATTAATGTGGCCGGATAACAGAAAAGCTGGATTGGCCGAAGTTCTAAGAGTTCTTTTCTTTGTCCTCCAATACCAGAAGACAAAATTTTTAAACTAAAACTCACCGTTAGAATACACATTTCCTTGCTTCTTATTAAGTATTAAACCTTCTGTTTGTATGAAACCAACTAGAATATGAGTGCGGCCCGATGAATCATAGAAGGAGTTGCTGGTTTTTACTGTTGCACGAGAGTCAAGTCTCTGTATAGCACATTATTTCTTCTCTGTAGTCATTTTCCCTTTTTTCCGGCTATCAAACATTTTGAAATCTTTATTTTGGTACATTCGGTATAACAATACTGTTACAACGCGCCCCGAAGGTGAAAACGTTGGCGGTGCTTCACAAGGGGCTCCGCGCCAGCCGAATTGACTTGGCGAGGGGAATATTCTGGTAGTCCCGAGACAATTCTGGCTGCGCCGCGTTTCTTCTCGGGACGCGGGCCCGGCTATATAAGGGAATTATTCAGCCAATAGCAATGCTGCATTCCATTCTTTCCACATTAATGACCAATCACATCTCTAGCTTCACCAGAAAAAACTTAACCATTTCATGTCAAACATTTTAACGCCATTCTCTATACAGTCAAATCAGTAAGGGGATAGTTCTCCACGGAGGAGGGGTGCCCCGATAAGCAATGCATTGAAGTTGAAGTTGAAAAAAAGGAATCAGTGAGTGAATTCGTTGAGAGTTGCTCTCTCAAAGAAGAGAAGCGTTTTGCTGAACTAGCGGATTTTCGCTTGTTATTAGTGAGCTGTGTTTGCGTTTACAGTTAACGCTGTGCTATTGAGCTCGCTGTGATTTACTGTTGCTGTGCTATACGATAGCTGTTTTGCACACTGTGTTTATTGTGCGTAAGCCTTGCATTTACACTGTAAGTGACTGATTATTGCTGGATTGTGTTTTCTGAAGTTTTACTTTTTCAAGTCATCCTGTATATACCTGTAAATAGTTGTAAATAAATTTGTTTGTGCTGTCCTCGAATAACAGCGGCAACAATGGATAAATTACACTCTGATGAAACAGTGAATAATGAGTAGAACTTGTCACAGCGTATATTTCGTGTACGACACGTGAAATGATTGTAGCAGACGCCAGCTTCTAATTCCTTTTCATTGTTGCCAGTGCAAGTCTTGCCTTCCTCATTTAATTACGACAAGTCATACCAAACTCTCCGATCCGCCAGAAGGCACACGGAATAAATCATAAAACTGAATGACCGGACCGCTGCAGCAGCGCCACTGGTGGGAATGGTAGAATCCTAAGGGCCATCACCAGCCACGATATAACTCTTCCTGTAAGAAGTACGTCCCATAATCCATGGGAGGAGAATAACTCCCACCTATTAGGACATCCACCAAGGTGGTGAGATCTAGCCACCATGCCGGGTGCATCTCATCCTCATTTCGAAATGCCCCCAAGGAATATTTAATTACGACAAAAGAAAAATAGACCAGATAGTACAAAAGCCGGATAATCCCCAACTAGATACTCAGAAGTTTACTGTATTAAAATAATTTAATAGTTCAATTAGTTTTTAATATATTAAAAATTACTTCTGGTAATTTCAATTTCATTATAACGAATTTCGGCTCTCAGATGGTTAAATTAAAAATAAAAGATAGATTAATGAAATATCTTATATCTCATTGGTGGAAAATAAAGAGTACCTTCTCTGTAGTAGATATTATAACCTGTTAGCACACCGTTTGGATTCAAAGGTCTCTTCCAGATTAAGTACAGAACACTTGATCCCAATGGAACGGCATCAAAGTAGGCAACGGGTCCAGGTCCTGCAAGAAATGAAAATAATGTACGTAATGCTCAATCTGTGGTTTACTGTAGATCCTTATTATAAAACCCAGGCTCAACAGATCCATAGAATAAAGTCTGAAATTACTGACATCTTTCAGAATCAGCGATAATTCAAAAGCATTGGAAGTCACAAAGTGTCAGGAGTCCGTGATTTACGCCAGATTTGATCTGAAATATTATGATTGCACAAAAACAGCTGCAATTTTAAATATGAATGAAAAATAAACACATGTATTTATAAATTAAATGCTTAATCGAGAAGCATTACTTAAGTGCATTAGAAGTCGCAAAATGTCAAAAGTCTGAGTTTTAGGGAGCTTTGATATGATATATGATTACACAGAAACAACTGCTATTTTATATATGGATGAAAGATAGATACTTCCATACATAGTATAAAATGAAGTCTCCTGAAAGCGTCTGTATGTTTAAACCAAAAAAAACTCGAGAAATAGTAAACGGATATTGGAGATATTTATACCATTTTGTAGAACATTTATTTAAGAAGGTTTTAGTACATTAAAGATAAATCAAAATAAAAAAGGAGTTTTATAATTGTAATTTTAATTTTGCTGCGCATGCATGAAAACCTCTAACTGCGCATGTACAAACAGCTAGAACTGTGTTGTGAATATGCGATACCTTTCCTTGTTTGCGTCTGATTTAAAACAGCGATTCAAAAAAAGTTTCGTTTGTTTCATGATAAGGAAAATGAAGAGGAAAGGAGCGTTCGGTTAGCGAATATCAGAGAAATAATGTTCACACTTAGGGAAGGAGAATCTTTAGATGAGAGAAATAATCGTCTTTCTTTAAATCGCACTGCAATGGAATGCGAAGACAGAATGAATCATCCCAGAAGCAAAATGATCCCCTGTGTTTTATTTGCGGACATATCATATTATTACCTTTGTAACAGTCTAAATATTTCTGAATGTTTGCTATAAAAATTGTTTTGAAGCTATTTTCGATAATTTCTAAACATATTTTTTATGTTTGTTTGATGTTGCGTAGCGTGCCCGTGTCATACCGGTAAAGATTAGACTTAAATTTAATTTTTTCTTCTTGGATTCTATGCCACGGGCAACGCCATTTGGATACTGCTAGTGTATTCATAAATTAAATTCTTAGTTGATTAGCAGACATTTAATTTGCTGGTGTTAATTTGAAGTTATTTTTTTACCATCATTTCTATTACTATAATTAAAATGAAATGTTCCATTTTCAAAATTAAAATAAATACAATTCTATTCAAGAGATTCAGTGGCACAAGAAAGGTTATGTAAAGGTCACGTATAAGTAATATTCTCAACTATTACCCTATGGACTTGATATGACACGGCTATTGAAATGAAAGGCAACAATCATAAAATTTAAACGTATTATAAAACTTGCCTTTCACAAAAAAATTAAATCACATAAAAATGCCTCGAATTATTTCTTCACTACTAATAGATTATGAAATCCTTTATAATCAAATAAAATCGCAATGAATTTAATGCAAATTAGATATAAATATTGTAAAGATGCATGAATTTTTGTGTAAATATTGTAAATAATTTAATTGTATAAAATTAATTGTAACGGAATCGCACGTCAGCGAGAAAAGACCGTTTTAAGGGAATTTATAACGAAAGATCGCCATATTTGACAAATTTGGGATATAGTAGACGACCCAATGAGGTCGCTAACGATTTTATTACACTCTAAAACGTGTAGCAGAAGCTAAGAAATAAAGATTTATACTTAGAGAATAATGAGGAAATTTCTAAACTCATCCTTTCTGCGTTTCCCCGCCCACTTTAGTGGGACGCTATTTAAAAGGCGGGGCTTAAAGGCGGGAATTAGTAGAGTTCGGAAATCGAGCTACGTTTGGCTGGCTTAGCTTGAGACAGCGTCTTTTCTCTTGTTTCCGTGCGAATTTATAGCTTCGATGTTATTTGAAGTTATCTGGTTGAGTAGAGTTAATTCGCTGTGAATTGGTAGTTTGTGTGGTGTATATTTAATATTCTTTCCATAGATAATCAAGTCCACATCTTCTTATCACTTTTGTGTAAGAAGTATTATTCCTAACAATATTATACTTAAAAGCGATTAAGCCTATCATAAATCGAATACTTTTGCAATTAATACGAGTAATGCATTTGCTTGTTTAAGAGGGGTGGATAAAATGAAAATCATGATGAGTTATGTCAAAGTGTAGAATATGGAGTACCAAGATGTGCTGCTTATTTCCAATATCTGAAAAACTAAACTTCACTCGTTTTTTTTTGTATAATTATGATTTTTTGGATAAAATGTTTAGATACGAATAACAAACTGATTACATTATCATATTATCTTTCTAATCTTACCTAAATATGAATTCGTCATTAAAAAAATCGTGAATCCACTCAGTTTAACATGATATTTGAAATAATCTGCTGTATTACAGAATTCATTTTATAGTATGTCTATTATCCATACTACTATTATGTATTGTATGGATGGATGATGTTAGTCAATCGCGCCAGAACGGCTGAGCGAAATGGGATGAAATTTAGCACAGGGATAGATTATAGTCTAGAATAGGATATAATTTTATATAGTTTAATTTAGCTTCGAATTTGAAAAAAATTAAATTAAAACACACAGAGAACCTAGCCTTACATTTGCATTCCATACGATTGTGTTTATGATCATTTGGATGGGCATAAAAAATAAATAGAAGGCACACTTAATTTTTCTAGAACGGATATTTATAATTAATGATGAAAGTTGAATTAGGAAAAATCACCCTAATTTCTCAAATAATTTTATGCAATCAAATTTTAGAATCTGTTATAATTTCAAACCTCTCTTTTTGTAAGCCGAAAAATGAAGTATTAATTATATAATGGATTCATATTCATGTTATTACATCATAAAGATAATCATATAATAATGGTGAAATTACTTTTCACTTTTAATCGACCAGAAGCTTGTGCGTCTCCAAATTTATTGCTGGTATGGCAAGTGTATACCCCTTCGTCTTCAAAATGTACATCAGTAATTTCTAAATCTCCATTTTCATGTACCTGAAGGGAAAAATTTATTCATTGCAGAAGGATTTATTAAATTTCAACTGAGCATAATTTAATTTTTTATTGCTTCCTTGCATATGCCGTGTAAAAAAAGTTTAATAAAAAAGTGTCAGAAAATTTGAACTCGAGATTTTGACGAATCTTCACGTTTCAGGCCTCACTGAGATCAAAAACACATTTTTGAAAATGCCCAATCCGACCGTCTGTCCATTTGTCTGTGACAAAGATGACTCAAAACCGCTTTGATTTAGATATATGAAGTTTGACATACAGCTTTAGAGACAAATTTGCAGATTTCTATTCAAAATTCGAGTTAGTTAGTTCGAGAAGTCCCGTTCTAAAACAACACTAAGGTAATTCTGGGACAGACCTCACAATTTTGAACCGCTGTCAGATGATGAGGACGACACTTGAGATGGCACCCCCCTCTCTACACCACACCAGAGAAAGACCGTTTGGACCTGATGAATTTAACGTGCAATTGACCCCCTTACACGATGGTTCTTTGGTGGAATCGGGTCTCCAGTTTGAAACCCTAAGGCTCAAGAGTCGAGACCTTACCACCAGGTCACCGCGGCAAGTAAAGTGTGAATAAAATCCACTTAGAAGAATTTCTTCTGCGTTTGTTCAAATATAAATTAGCTCGAGAACTAGAAAATGGAAAGAGCTAGATAGATAAGATTCAATACACAGATTCAAGATATTTAGTGTAGACACTTGGCAAAGTCTGGGTCAAAACCAATGTTGGGCTGAATGTCTGTCAGTCTATGCTTTCAGAAACGTGTAAATGCAAAATTTCAAAAGCGTAATGATTTAAATATAACAAATTAGGCTTTGGATTTTATGACTACAAATGTAGTATTGTGTCAAATCTTTGTTTGAATTGTTTTGGAAACAATCTTCTAAAGCACAAATTAGATTTCTAGATTGAATATTGTATTTAATTCCAAGGATTAATCGCCAAGACACTCGCCAAGATAGATTGAGTAAAAATGCTTGTCTTTTGTATGTCTGTTTCCTGCAAGGCTTTCCCTAGCATGACTAGATTGTTAGAGCGTAAGCGAGAAAGTTTTGGGATGACCACTCCCATTGGTTTAAAAAATTAAATAACCACTTAAATTAATTTTATAATGTGGAAACTATGCTTTATAAAATGTAACAAAAATATATCAAATATTAAATAACAATGGAAATTACAAGAGGAAAGGAATATCTTTAAAAAAAGCGAAACTCACGCCAAAGATTGTGTTGAATGCATCTGAAAACCAAATTCGATTTTTAGATACTTATCACCTCACAACAGGGATTAATCGCCTATACACTTGCCAAGGACCGCACGATAGATCCAGTAAAAAAAGCTATTCTCGTACCAAAGGTTAATAATTCATTTTTTTTTTTTTTTGCCAATGCCGTGCAAGAAGTTGAGTGAGAAAGCATTTTTATTAAGGACTAGCTTTTACCCACAATTTCGTACGCATGGAAAAACACGCAACTAATATAAAAACAATTTATTTACAATGTGTACCTGATATAAAGCAAAACCGCAAATTAAGTCCGTATTTCTTTAAAATCAAGTCAAGTCTATTTTATTGATCGATCGAGATCGAGATAGCTACAACAGTATTATACATTAAAAAAAAAATTAATCACAGTTGTCAACAATTACAACATACTGCATATGCGTGAATTTTCAACGCCAATTGGAAAAACGCAAATTCGTGAATTTTCTACTCTAGTTGGGTTAACGCAATACAGATGAGAAATTTTTAAATTCCCTCATTTTGTTTTATTTCAATTCAAAAGTACTTCAAAATGAGTCCAAAAAATCGATTCATTAACAATATTTAATTTTAAACGCATCAAATACTAAGAAAATAAATAGTATCGTTAAAAATAATCGGTTGAAAACACGTTAATCCAAGCCTCCTTAGCGTTGGGAAAAATCTTTTCTTTAGTTTGTAACTGAAGTTATATTCATTTGGTTATGGAGAAATGAGATCTTTTGGAGGAAAAATAAGAAAAGCATCGTTTTTATTATTTTCCTCGCAATTTTTCCGTTTTTTCTCTCTATAAGAACTTCCTTCTTATATTAACGAAAATATTTTTAAAAACTAGCCGCTAGTCTAGCCGTTCTCGAGTTTTGGGTTTAACAACACATTTGGCGATTCATTTTTATCTATATAGATTATACGTGAAATTATTAAAGAGACCATTCACGATGCTTTAAAATATTGGATAGTTTTACACAAAAATTAAAACTTAAAAAAAAGTGTCCATTACCTGAAACCTGTTTCCCACCAAATCCTCGTTTCCTCTGAGCCATTTGACCTTGGGAAATGGTGTTCCAAATACTCTACAGCGCAATATCACCATGGATGACCCTTCAGTACTTGTAATGGGCTCTGGGCCCTCAATAATTGTTGGTGGCAAAGCTAATAAGGAAATTCATTCAGTTCTTATTCCTTTAAAATACCAAAATATTCCACAAAATGTATTATTTATTTTTCGATATGGCGTTAAAATTTATTAAAAACAATCCGCCTTTGGCGACCAGCCGGTTCACCCTTATTAACGATCTCTTAAAATTTTCTATTAAATATTTTATGTAACTTGGTCTCTAAATAACTTTTTCTGAAAAATAATTTTTAAGTTTCATATTTTGATAGTTATATAAGTCTTTCATACTATTGTATAGACCTTAAACAGTCCTGCTCATTGTACTACTTAACTCTCTCTCTCTCTTTAATTTTCAGTCTGCGCCCATGAAATTTCGACTTTGAATTGGAGTTAAAATGTTTAACTGAATTAATATGGAAAAAAATTTTTTTTACTGAGAACAACCATGTCTTTTTTTTAAATATGAAAATGAAAGTTGAGTCATTTGGCCTTGAAGTTATATGTGCACTGCAAAATAATGCTCATAATTTATATAATAAATATTTATATAATCTAATATATAAAAATCTCGTGTCACAGTTGTGTTCGTAGGGCGAATAGGTCGTAAAGTATATTTCATAACGCTAGGTAATTAGGATGTGCCTATCTAGAATTATTATTATTATTATTATTATTATTATTATTATTATTATTATTATTATTA
>JAOUZG010043210.1:4105093-4130768 GCA_026289955.1 Argiope argentata
TATTATTATTATTATTATTATTATTATTATTATTATTATTATTATTAACTTCTTTAGCCCAGGATGGCCTGGATGGTAGAGCTTTGGACTCCTACTCCTAAGGTTACGGGTTCGAAGCTCACCGGGCAAAAGGTTCCCTGAGTGTATGGCGACTGGCGCTTGTTAAATCTGTCGTGGTCGCAAAATCCTCCATGTCGAGAGTATTACCACTGGGAGTATTGGGTCAGAGGTGATCGTTCTTTGTTACAGATTTAAATTACAATCTGAGATGAATGAATTTGCATGAATGATGACCACCCCCTAAAAAAGGGCGGTGACGTGTGAATAGCTAAGTCATACTCTTGGCCCTAGATGGCGCTACTTGTAAAACAAAAAGACGCATTTCTTAGGCTTAAATCATCTGCTGATCGTATCAGCGGGCATTTGTCCAAGGCAATTGCTATTAGTCACAACAACAGAGTTTTTTTTTCTTTCGCTGATGAGATAAATGCTTGCTTGAAATCATCGCCATTGTGGTATAAAGTTGAAAAATGCTTGCACGCTTAATGTTACAAGCTCCACCTGTTGGCACATTTTCTGACCGATTGTTGGATATTGGCGATAGAAAAGTTGCAGTTTATGAAAATTCTGGATGCATACAATGGCCCACTAATTCTGTAATATCGTATATTTTCAAAATGCTCTCATTTACCACATATTTCCCGATGCAAGCACTCAATACATAAATCATGCGTGGTTGGCAGATAGTGTCATTTTGACATTAAAAAATGCGTACGTTTAAAGTATTTCAAGATGTACGTTAAAGTACTTCAAGATACAGCAGCCGTTGCCTGGGGACTTGGTATCATACAAGCAGATACAGTTGCGATGCTGACGAAACTAAGTTATTCAACAGAGTTTTTGAACTCACTGGTTTTGCCAGGCACGTCACCACACCTTCTGCTACTGAAAGTTGGATCTCTGGTTATTTTACTTCGGAGCCTGAGCCTACTCGGCTGCGCAATGGCATGTGATTGGTCATTAAAAAAATGATGATAAACGTTATCGAAGCCACCATTCTGAATGGCAAATTCCGAGCCGAAAATATTTCGCTACCACGAATTCCAATGATTCTCACACATGTGCCAATTGAATTCACACGTGTTCAATTTCTTATTAGATGGGCTTTCGCAATGAAAATCAATAAGTATCAAGGTCAAACGATGTCTGTTTGAGATTTAGGTTTGAGCACACCATGTTTTTCACTCGAACAATAATTATATGTGGCATGTTCTCCCGTGGGCAAACCATCGAGCTTATTTGTATTGACTAAAAACGGACTGACAAAAAATATCTTACTTTCAATTGCTCTTCGAAATGAATATTGATTTTCTTTATTTCATTTTTATATAGGATAAAAAAATATATTACTTTTTTCACTTTACGTTTAACTTTTAAGATATCAAACATGGTGTATGTTCATTACGCATTGCATATCTCGCATAAAAGAATGTGCCTTATGTATATATTTCACATAGAAAGAAAGTATCAATATTTAGTTGCATATCTTTTGGCATTTATAAGTGCTTCTAAACGTCGTGGTACCGATTCAATCAATTTTTGGTGGTATCTGAGGATATTTTACATCTTTTTTATGAAATACTTGTTTTAAATGGGTTTTATTTCTATTTTTGGGCTTTGGGGTCATCGTTTCGGGTGTGTTTCACAGATATTCTGTAACAATGATGTCAGACTGTCGTAGTATGTGTAGCTTCTGTTTAGAAATAAAAAAAAAACATCACATTTTGACGTTACGTGCATTCTATTTGAGGTCGTTGCCCTATACGAAAACGAAATTTCCATCTAAAACCAAATTTTTAGCCCTTTTCTTTGGATTCCTGCGATCATATAGTTAATTTAAATTACAGCAGAAATTTCTCAAATCATAGGCAAAATTCTAAGTTTTGAAAATGTGGAAAATGTTATTAGACAAACTGGCTATAGAAGTCGAATTGTAATAGAGAAACCTTTCATCCGCTTGCATATTCAAAAAAAGCGTTTTCAAGAACTCATCAACTGACGACAAATAACTTTTGGGGAAAAATTATAATTAGTGACAAACTCTACATTTTTGGCAGTGATACCCGTCTCATCTCATGGAGAAAGCATAATATTGTTTTGGATTGAAAAAAATTATGTCCAACAGTTAAACATGGTGGTGACTCTGTCATAATTTGGGGTTGTATGGCTTCATCTGGGATAGGAAATTTAGTAATTACAGATGGCATCATAAACCATACGGTTTACTTGTATATACTTTGCAGTAGTCTAAAGAAAAGGGCTAAAAATACGGTTTTAAATGGAATTTCCGTTTTCCTTCAAGGCAACAACCCAAACAGAATGCACGTAACGTCAAAATGTGATGCCTTTTTCGTTCTAAACAGCAGTTGCACACACTACCACAGTCTGACACCATTATTATTGAATATCTGTGAAACACACCCGATACAATGATCCCTAAGCCCAAAACTAGAAATAAAACCCATTTAAAACAAGTATTTCATGAAGAAAGAAGTAAAATATCCTCAGATACCACCAAAAATTGGTCGGATCGGCACCACGACGTTTAGAAGCCCTTATAAATGCCAAAAGACATGAAACTAAATATTGATACTTTCTTTTTAAGTGAAATATTACAAGAATTTCATTGGGTTATTCTCAAAGTTTTGAGATAAAGTTGTGCAAAAGTTTATTTAAAATACTTTTGAAACGTTTTTACTAAGAAATGTTTTTCGTTGATTTTTCTTTGTTTTTACTTTAAATTAAATGATTTTTTATGTGTAAAAAATAAAAGCACGTTTGCTCTTCTCTGTAATGTGTCTTTTATATTGAAAGTCGGATTTAGCAAGTCAAAGTAAAGAGTACACTCAATAGCTTGATCCACTGTATGTAAAAATTTAAAATTCGTAATTCATCAAAGCATTTATTGACTCAAGTTACATAAAATATAATTATTTAATTCATTTAGACCATTTTGTTCGAAAATGTAGGCACCAAATTAACTGATGGGTGCTGAGTATATATATATAATTTTTTCATTCAATAGACACGGGCCGAAAATTACTCTATTATAGGGTGTCCTAGAAGTTTTTGACACATTTCAAAAATTCGGTAAAAAAAATAAATAACCGAGATAGAAAATAAAATTAAATTACATTTATTACCTCATATAGTAAAGTTTTTTTAAACGTATCAATACACCTCGATGTGGGCACCTTTCGTCGCACGAAGAATATCCATCCTATAATCAATTTCTGACCAAGTTCGTTGTAGCATTGATTCTGTAACTTGCGAGATTGCAGCTGTAATGCGATGTTTTAAGATCTGAAATGTTGTGCACTTTGGTGGAATACACAGTGTCTTTGACGAATCCCCAAAGAAAGAAATCGAGGAGAGTAATGTCAGGAGAACGCGGGGGTCACTGGATGGGACCATCTCGTCCGATCCACCTGTTTGGTAATTCTCGATTTAAAAATTCCCGCACAATCTTTCTTCAATGAGGTGGAGCGCCATCCTGTTGCCAAAGGATATTTGGTTGTAAATTTGAAATTTGTGATACGGCTTAAATTTGCAGGATATCTAAGTACACTTCCTTCGTAATTGTCTTTTCATGAAAGAAGAACAGTCCAATGACGCGATCACGCATAAGTTACTTACGCGCGATCACGCATAAGTAATCTTTTACTTGTAACTCCTGCGTTATTTGCACCTTATACGCATGAAGACGCAACTTCTTATGCAAAAAATCATGCACCGTTGATCGCGGAATACATAATTCCATGGAGGCAGTTCGTACTGATTTTCGGGAGCTACGAGCAAATGACTGATGAATTCTGTCGACGTCCGCCTCACTCGTGCTTCATTTTTAACTTCTGTGTCGATCCAGGACACTGCCAGTTTCCAAAAACTTATTTTTCCATGCAATAATGCTGTTACGAGATGGAGGGTCTTTTCCATATTTCGTGCGTAAATTACGTTGAACTTGAGTCACAGATTTCAATTCGAAAAACCACATAACACGAAATGCGTGCTCACTTGGAGAAGCCATTTTCTAAATAACTCTTTTTAATGTTTCAGTACCGCTTTCTACTAGTCATTTTTGCATTAAAAAAACTTTACTTTATGAGGTAATAAATGCAATTTAATTTTACTTCTATCTCGTTTATTATTTTTTTTACCGAATTTTTGAAATGTGTCAAAGATTTCTCGGATGCCCTGTATATTTAATTTGCAATAGTAGTTGATTTATTTTTAAATTTATATTTTCTTCTGCTACTGTGATGGCAACATATTGATAAGAGCTAATTTTTTCCCATGCTCATGCAATTTAAATTTTATTTCAGGAGAAATAAATTTTTGAAAAATGTAGTTAAAATACTTATTTTTCCCACTGGACCTATAGCATCTCGAAAATGGATTGAATCGTGCCAGCCGAACTTGTATGTAACTGCCAACTGACTGAAACTTCAATTTGGCCGTTTGTGTGCGCTTTGCTGTCTTCACTTGAAAACAGGGGATAACAGCCTTTGATGCTATAAATCCCAATCTCCCAATCCTTTCAAGTATTTAAAGTACTTATTTAAAAATTTATTAAAAACAGAAATTTAACTTTTAGGTAAAAATAATGATATCGTTAACTAGTTAATGTTTCGGGGATTTCCCGGACATCACCACAATCACTAATTGAACTAGAAGTAAGATTCAAAATAAACTTATTGAACGAGTGATTTGTAAAATGATTATTACTCCAAGTCTTCTACACAGGTTCAATCTCTCAGACAACCCTTTTTGCATCCAATGCCACGAAAACAACGACATTTCCCACATCTTGTTAAAATGCTCGAAATATGCAGTCTACAGAGAAGTGCTCCAGAAAAAACTCAGCATCCAACAGCCGAACATTTCTTTTGTCTCAAGCCCCCGCAAACAATCATCTAAGCATCTTTATTCAAAACCTTAAATATTTTGATATCCATTTACTATAAATATTTCACCCCTATGGGATAACAGCCTTTGCCGCTATATCCCTCAATGTTTATATTTAAGTCAGAGTTCAAGTTAATGTTTTGGGTTTCAATTTGATGTAAAAATTATTTTTGTGTGATAATATTTTCAAAAGTTATAGAAGAAAAATGTCGAAATTTCACTTAAATTTTTATTTAACTAAAATTCTAATTAAAAATTTAAAAAAAAAACGGCCCCGAAGTGTTCATTCTTGATTCCCAAAGTATACATATGCCAAATTTTGGGGCTCCAGATAAAACTACCAAGATTGTAGAGAGCCAACTCACAGAAACACACACATACGCATTGAGCTTTATTATAAGTATAGATATGTAGATATAGGTCATGATTTAAAATAAGTTGCTTTGCATATCTTTATCTACTTGACGAGAGCAATTCTGTGTAAACTATTATTTACCTAATACATTTAAGTAGAAATTATGCAAAGCATATCCGTGGACATTTGTGGCATTACACTGGAAAACAGCTGTGTCTGTCGTTTCGAGAGCTTCAATGGTGAGGATGTTGACTCTTTCATCCAGTCGTCTTCTAGGATTTGGTTTCACATCTAGGAAAAGAAGTCATAACAGAAAAGATGAATAATGCAAATAGAGCAAAATTTCAGCACGTACCACAGACAGATAAAAATATTATGTTTAAACAATGCATAAAAAATTATAAAATATTACAATTTTAGGTATTTAAAAATCATTAATACGATTTTTAATTAATTTAACATATCAGTATTTAAACCTCACCTTCTTCAATAAGTTTGTTGAATTATTGAATACTAATATCAAGAAAAATATTTTTAAATTGAAAAAGACTAATTTTCATATGCATTCCGAGACTTCTATTAATCTAAAGCCACGTAGAATGTGAACATGAATGGGGATCTGGTAAACGTAGAAGCAGTTACCGGTCACGTGACGAGTTAAAATAAAAGACTCTGTACTGGTAATTTATATTTGTGCAGCCTTCAAGAATTTATTAGAGAAAAAATAAGTTAGCGGATATGAATTGTTCACATTTTAACATTAATTCTACAATGCTTAACATAAATATAGTAAACATAAATAAAACATTAACGTAAATCATAAACATAATTCATCAGAAAATTGACTCAATTTGATTTTAATTTTTACTTTCAAAATGTTATATAGATGTGTAAAGGTAGCCCTAAGATAAGAGTCAAAACAGTTTTTTTTTGTTTTGAAACTTTTTTAATAGATGACTTTAGATGTCTTGCCTTCCTCATTCAATTAAAATAATAGGAACCGTATACTCTGGATTATATTGTAAATGATAAATATTGTAAAGCAAAAATTAGAAAAAGGTGCGCAGAGGGGCTATCTGAATGAAAAATCTGCATTAAGATATCTTTATCGGCTAGAAAACACAGACACATAACATAAAATTCAAATGCAAAATCGTACAACAATCATTAGAGTTTCAATTTATGCTTCATATATTTAGATTTTCAATTGAAGTTTTGAGAACGAATTAGCTTACCTTTGATTGGGATACCGTTCATGAACCATTCAACATGTGGTGCAGGAACGCCACCGGCAGTACATTCAAAGGAAACTGTTTCATCTTCAGTTTCAGTCACATCGTTAGGGACATTGATCCAATAAGGAGCAGCTAATGTATTATAAAAAAGATGAATCATTTTTATTTCAATTATTCTTTTATTAGAAAATCGCAATATCAACTGATAGACACACTGTCTGGTCAAAAGTAATTGGACACCCAATGGTATGGACTTAGAGCATAGTGAGGCACATATTAATATGATGTTGGTCCTCCTTTAGCATTGATGATAGCCTATACGCATCTGGTAATACTTTCCACCAGTTTTTGATAGATGGCTATATAATTGGCTTCCAGGCGTCCATTAGAGCTGAAGTGAGTGCTTGCGGTGAAGAGGGTCGATTAGGTTGGGTACGCAATATGCTCACTAATTTATCCTAAAGGTGTTTTATGGGATTTAGATCGGGTTCTGAGAAGGTCAGTCCAGTTTTTGAATACTCATTTTGTCAAATCACGTTTGCGTAAAACTCGTTGTTTGAATGGAGCAGTTATCCTTTCAGAAGAGAAATGGCCCTTTCCTAAAATAATGCCATAGAGTTGGGAGTGCAGCATTGTCTAGAATGTCCAAATGCATCCCAGAGTTCATGTTCCCAACCTCAGTAACTAACGAACCAAGGACAAACTGCGAGATGCAAACACATACCAATATGCTTCCATCACCAAATTTAGCAGTTCCACAATACAATCACTAAAGAAACGTTCGCCGGTCGTCTGACAGACTCAGACACGTCCATCTGACTGCCAGACCAGAAAGCGAGATTCATAACTTCAAAGAACAGTTTTCCACATGTCCATAGTCCGATGACGGTGAGTTCTGTACCATTGCAATCGATGCTTTGCATTCTGTGGAGTGATGTTCGGCTTGTGAGTGGCAACACGACCAAGGAATCCCCAAGTTTTTAAACTCTCGATGAGCAGTCCTGCTGCTAACACTAGCACGTGATGAGCTTTGGAACTCCTTGGAAGTTTCTAGCAACGAGGACTTGCGATTTTGTTTCAATACCCTTTTCAGAGTTCTGCGGTTGCGTTCACCATGTTTTTCCAGCCTACCAGTTTGTTTTTCTTCAGCTTCACCACTTCTAAGTTTCCACTTCACAATTGCATCCTTCACAGTAGATTTAGGCTTCTTTAAAATATGTGCAATCTCACGAATTCATTTCCATCGCCACGATTAACATCACTCAACTGCTTTGACTTACTCATTGCCTCACAAATGCCACTACTAACACTTTTACAGCTTTCGATTACGCATCAAATTACGTCACCCACCAGAAACATTTTTTTAAGGGGTGCTTGATACTTTTGACCAGATAGTGTATAATGTAATACACAGTTATGTAGGCCATAGACATATGATGTGAAATCAAGAAAATCCCTCCCTTTAATAAAATTCACATAATTTATTTAATTCACTTATTGTTGAAATATTTCTAATGATATAATCCCCATTAACTCTTAAATCCATTTTTTTCTCTTTCGTATACATAGCATAAAGAAAGTATAGTAATAGACAAAAAATTCAGTCTCGACGTATTGACGAACCACCATGTTTTTAGACCACCCTGACTTGAAAAAAACTCATTTTTGGAAAATTTCCGTGTATCTGTGACAAAAATAACTCAAAAACGCTTTGAGCTAGACAGATCTAATTTGGTATAAGGCCTTTACATCAAATTGTAGATTTCTAGGAAGTGTTTAGTAAAAACTGTTTAGAGGAAGTCCTTCTCTCCAGCTATTCGACAGTAAATAAACACCAAAACTACAAAATGAAAAGTACCTCATAGATAAGATTTGGTACACATATTTAAAATCTATAGTGTAGATACGTGCCAAAGTGAGAGCAAAAACCAACAACGAGTTGATGGTCTGTCGGTCTGTAATTTCAAAAACATGTAACGGAATAATTAAAAAAATGCAATGACTTAAATATATTAAATTAGTTATGGGATTTTATGACGCGAGTATAGTTTTATGCCGAATCTTTGCTTCAATTCATTGAGAAAAACGTGTCTAAAGCACAAATTCAATTATCGGAATTATTAATTTCATGCCAAGCAACAATCGCCAAAACATTCACTAAAGATCACCATTCATATAGATTCAGTGAAAGTGATAAATTGACGCCAAAGATTAAGATTTCCTAACTATTGTACGCCAATGTCATGAAGGCGTACTTTGACGTGACAAGTTTATCAGATATTATGCGAGAAAATTTTGTGGAGTGCAATCTAAATTCTTCCTTTCTTCAAATTTAGATGTACTAAGTACGATGTTTTGTACTTAGATGCATCGAAATGAATGTTTTTTTAAATATAGTTCATAAAAAAAAAATACTTAGCATTTATGATTTGCATTCCTAAAAGATATTTATTGTTTAGAGGGAAAGTAAGAAATGAAAAATATATACAACAACAATAGTGAATAACATCAGCAAAGAATCCAACACTTCACAAATTTTAAATGTTTTTCATATTTTTCAATATAATGAAATAGTTATCGACACATAAAAACAAAAAAAATCACCTTGGACAATTACAGTCATCGAATGCGTCACAGGAGCACCTACGCCATTACTTGCTGTGCAAATATAGGTGCCTTCGTCTTGGAAATCTGCTACGTAGATTCTTAAAGTCTTTCCATAATTGGCATATTTTATACGATTGTTTTCCAAGCTGCCTTCTATCTTAGACCACACGATTTGAGGTATAGGGCTAAAAGAGAATTTTTTAAAAATTAAGCTCAATGAAAACGTCACACGCTGATTATACGATAAACATAGTGACATTTGTATCTTTTGAATTGTATCTTTTTGTATCTTTTTTTTGTATCCTTTTTGTATTCTCCCCTTTCTCGTGAAAAACACTAAATCCTTGCATTGATCTAATGCTTGTTGATTTCAATTTTCATTACAAATTGCTAAAACTCTATTTAAAGTAAAATATTAAATTTATTAATGAGTTAATATTTGAAAAAACTGTAACGATTAACATCAAGTGTCATCCCCTACAAGTTTTAAAAAAGTTGAAAATTTGAACAAGATATGTATAGAGAGAATGTGAACTAATCGTAGGAATTGAAAAAAATTAATGTAAAGTAAATGATATTGTCGCCAGTGACATATATATATAGTGTCTATTCTCACCACCTGTCCCTAGATGGCACTTTCAGATGGAGTATTTGCATAGTTTCCATGCCTTTCAGTTAATAAGTTTTACTACTCAGTGATATCCCGGCTAGCCCACTTGGCTAGCCGTTGTCTTTATCATCAAAT
Organism: Argiope argentata; assembly: GCA_026289955.1. Classification (NCBI taxonomy): domain Eukaryota; kingdom Metazoa; phylum Arthropoda; class Arachnida; order Araneae; family Araneidae; genus Argiope; species Argiope argentata. The sequence goes on from JAOUZG010043210.1 coordinate 4,115,001, forward strand.
TTGAAGGCGTCGCTAATGAGTTGCTAAATCACCAATGATGGCAAAAAACGGCCATTATTTAAAAAATTGTGCAAACATTAAAGTAGACACCTAAGGAAATTGGCTATAGGTGGTTGGAGACCGTTGGCACATAGACGGTCGAATACATAAGTACAGCCAAGGTAGTTGGCGACTGTTGACCTTACGTGTTAGACCGTCGATGTGCCATTCTTCCCTGTTGAGTATTTGTGTGTAATTTTTTTTTTTGTGTGTTTTGTGATGTCGAATCTAGAAGAAATATCAATAAACTATGATTCCCCAAAGGTGGTGTTTTGATCTGCCCAATACCACGATTCACTCTTCTCTACAAATGGCGCCCAACGTGGGACGACAGGTTTCGCTACAATAAAAAAGTTTTAAAAACTAATTTGCTACCTAAATATATAGCAACTAGTTTAAAAATAAACAATTTTAAAATATTTTTCTTAAAAATTCATATAAAGGCAAGAAAAACAAAAGGAAAATCAAAACAATGGTACTTTTCCTTTAGCTGGGCGCATGTGAAAAGTCGCCAAAGAAATTTGGCTGAGTTCGACATTATTTGGCGAACTTTTGATTGCTCCCTTATGACAGAAAAATACTGAAATCATTAAAACTATAAAACAAAGCAATTTTTAAAAAATGACGTTACTGCGTATAATGTCCACATATAAAAGCGAAATATGAAGCCAAAATGTTATTTATTCAAAGGTTTATAATTATTGCTGACTTACGTTCCTCCAAAAATACAACTGAGCTCCAATTTCTGATCTCTCAAAACAACAATATTTGATGGTGAAACATACAATTGGGTAGGTGGAACTTCATTTTGATCTGTAGCTTAAAAAAATCAAATAATAAAAGATTTTTGCATAGTTATAACGGCTAGATAAATATTACCATATTATAAAGAAATAACAGTGTAATTTGAACGCTAACGTTCATGGTATAAAAATCCAGAACATGATGTTTTTAAAGTCAACAAAAATCCGTAAACGAAAAATAAAAATTTTATTATCTGCACGAGCATCTAAAAAAATCAGCTTTTAATAATGCGTTGTTATTGCATTTGCAAGCGCTCTCATTTAAAGAAAATAAGCTAATGACTACCGCAAATAAAACCTGGAAAAATATCATTTTGAGCGCGCGATTATATGAAATGTGATATTTTTTTAAACAATAAATGCGAGACAAAGTTTTTTTGATCGTGTGCAATACTTAAATAATTAACTCAATGAAATAATTAAAGTGAATAAAAATATAATTTAACTTGCTCGAGCAGGTGGTTCAAGAAATTATGATCTCTCATAATATCCGTATATTGTATTTGTATTTTGATGAAATTTAAATTCAGAAAATATGTTAAAACTAAAGTTAAAATTAAGCCTAAAAATATTTTTTGGTCATTAATTTGGTTGTGGGGCTTTCACCTTCTCTTTTATTTAGTAATTAGGGGGTATACTAGCCAACCCCCAGGAACTACTAATGCATCTCCTTTCGGATCGCTTCGTGGTCCAAACTCGCTGTGCCAGCTTACTTCACCACTTTAGTCCAGCAACAGATGTTAGATTCAGATCCAATTTATTTCTATAAAAAGTCAGTAATGCATTATGATTCCAGGTTTTAATTTCAAATTATCAATATTTTCCAGGTCATATCCTTTTTTCTAACATATCTTTATCTTTTTTCTTCCATTGATTGTTCACACTTCAAACCCCTCTTCCCTAAATTTTTTAGTAAATAGTGTTTTGTTTTAAATCGGTTTCTATAGTATAGTTCCCAAATATGAAAAATTGCGAGAAAAACCCATTTTTTTTTTGTATTCGGCAGGCTTACGGAAAGGTATTGCACACGATTCCATCAAAATTTTTTAAACCCTCTTAATTTACAACTACCAATTTTCTTAAAAGTAACAAACGCAAATAATATCTTTCTGAATCTTGGATGTTAAAGATGCATCTAATCTAAGCTCTTATGGAAGCAAAAGATAAAGCAGAATTATATTCTCTTATATGCATCCGATAGCTTCCTCCTTCGATTGAATCATTCATAAATAAATCTTTCAATATTTACGGTAGATTCAACAGATGCTACGAAAACATTTTTTTTATCATGATAACATTTCGTGTATTTGCAACTTGCAATTTACTTCTTTTTCCCAGTAACATGCCCGGCAAAAAGAAAAGAGTCCCGACATAGTCCCCCAACTATGTTCCTGTAGTTCAGAAACTTTGACTCCATATACGTAAAGGTTTGACCCTATCTTGTTCATCACGAATTGATCTTCCTATGAACTAAAAATTCTTAAAAATTTTCAAACCGATGCAACAATAGCGTTCATTTGAAATATCAAATCGCGTGTTGATGTTCCTGGGCGAGTTCGAAGTGTAGCCAAACGGCGATTAACAAATTCGGTTTCATTTTGCTTCCACGTGTTTTATATACACTAACTTCCAAAAGTTAAGCACGAAGATGTAAAATACAAAAAAACTCAACAAATACTGCTTTGATTGACGCAAAATTCGGCAGAAAAGTAGCATGTATATTTATACCTGAAACAAAATCAATAATTATATTCAGAAAAAAAACAATATTAAATTTTTGTTAAGTTATCAGATAATGACATACTGGTGACTTAAACAGAATTATGTATTAAGTGAAAATAAACAGCATAAAATGAAAAAAGGATATTAATAGGGTATGTGTTCCCCCCTTCTTCTGTACACAAAGTTTACACCTTGTGACCATGCTTTTAATTAGGGGGTCAACCACCGCAGAATCAAACAATCGCCATTCTTCATATAGAGCAGTTTCCCACTCAATAAGAGTGGCTGGAGGTGGGAAACGGGAAGATACAGCATGGCTAAGAGAGCATCCCAAAGATTTTCAATGGGATTAAGGTCGGGTGAATAAGCTGACCACACAATACGCACAATCCTTTCACTCTCCAGGTAGTCGTCGACGTGTGAGTTCTAAGGGGACGTGTGTTATCATTTATTAAAACAATAGTAGGGCTAACTGCTTCAGTGTAAAATCTCACAATGGGTTCTAGGACTTCATCACGATACCGCCCAGCCGTCACAGAAGCCCGTTTAAAGATATGCAGGCCGGTGCGATATCCTAATGAAATCCCCACCCATACCATAATGCTTCCGTCTCAGAATGTGTGATGTTCGGTGGTGTTTTGGGGCTGATTGCGTGTACAGGCCATATCCTTATACGCTTGGCTGCAGAGCAAAACTTGACTCATCGGTAAACGTGACATTGATCCAGTAAGACACAGTGCACTCGACTTGTTCCCTGCACCACTTTCATCGTGCCCCTTTTGATTGGACGGATAGAGGAACACAAACTCGAGGTAACGGGCGTACAGTCCATTCATATGCAATCTTCGGCTTACAGTAGCTACAAATATCGTCTTACCAATGAACGCTGTAACCATAGATGTCACACCTAGGAGGTCGCTCTGCGATTCCACTTGGCTACAATAGATCTTTCGATTTTTATCGATCTTTCGTGGGGGTTGTAACTCTTGGGAGACCGGTTACGGGCCTTCGAACAACTGTCTGTATGGTTTAGAATTGTGTCCATAAACGTGAAATTACCGAATGATGAACACCGAAGAAAAGAGCAACATCTATGATCGACTGTTCTGCGACAATGCGCCCCACAGCACGTCAGCGATCAGAATCTTCCATTAATCTTCTGGAAGTCATAGAAATGCGTATGTCTTGAAAATACACTGTACGAAAGTATTAAACACCTTCTGTCAGCACTTACAGTCAACTTCTGTAATTCTTCATAAAGCTGTCTTCAAATAAGACTACTGTTTTTTGCACATTTCTTCACATGAAAGCGCGATTGGCTGTTACCTATTTGCATACTTCCATCTGCCTCTTCAGTAAATTGCATCCTCTTCAATTCTGATTGGCTTCCGTAAATTTGTATTTTCCTCCCTATGATTAACTTTTGGAAGTGAGCGTATATAGATATATGTGTTTTTTAATTTGCCTGCGTTATAATTTGTTTTGGCTTATCCAATGAAATTCATGCTTTTCTGTCTTATCAGGTAAAAAGGTGAAATTAATGTATATAAATTAATAAACTGGGCGAAGACGTTGGACGCCAAAGGCGGCTCTTTGTTATAAAGAAATTCACTTACTTCCTGCCGCTTCAACTCGCAACTTAATTTTATTCCCCATTTTATATTCCTTACGAAACGTGGATGTGGCACTGCAAGCATACTGTGCATCTTCTAAAGCATCTTCCATAGTGACATTGGTGAAGTGCAACCCGCCCTCAGGGTCTGCAGCAATACGAGAGCTGGGGGAGGAAATACTCATGTTAGAAACTAGCTTTAATTTAAAACATTTTTAAAAGATGAGATGATACTTTCAAGAATTCAGAGGTATATTAGAGAAAAGTAACAAAAAATAAATCAGTACATTAGAATTTCACAAGTATGCATTAAAGAGTATTTTTAAAAAATGTGCTTTTTTTATTTATAAGACCAACAACAAATAACTAGGGGGCTCTACCCCTGATCGCTTATGCTCGTCAACTCCCAGAAACTGCTTGTGCAGTTCGTCTAGGATGGTTTCGCGATCCAAGCTTGCTTCGCTCGCTCGCCATCTACTAAACCACTTTAGTCTAGCAACAGATATATTCATATTCAATTTGGTGCGACAGGAGAAAGCATCACCCCCTTTTCGCCAAGGATATTTAGCGCCAAATATGGCAACCCGATGTCGTTGTTGGAGGATATCTTCCTCCGGGTGATAAGACGGAACAGCGTGGGGAGTTGGCGATTTTGAAAAGTGTGCCAAAGGGGTGATGTTCTCAATGGATCAACCTTGAATTTATTCAAAAATATGATAAAACAATGAAAGAAATATAAAATACAGAACAAAAATAACTTGCATCAAAGCTATTTGTGAACACAAATGAGCTTTTATTTAAATAACTATTCAGATCACAAAAAGAAAAAAAAAATGTGGTTTTCCTACATTTTTTCAAATTTGAAAACTATGCCATAGAAACAGAATAAATAATTGATATTAAAAAAAAACATTCTACAACTATGCACCTGTAGTTGGGAAACTTCGCTCCTTACTCTTAAACGTCTAACCCTATCTCGTTCATTGCGTTTGGATCTTTGTATGAACGATTCTTGGGCATTTTCATTCTATCTGTCTTCTCTTTCACGACGGTTTTGTTTTAAAATTAATACGGCATGTCGTAAAACATTTTGTCCGTTTTATGCCCATTAATTTTTTGTACATTTTTTTTCAAACTTATGGAAGAATAGCGATCGCACGAAATCTAATCAAGCCACGTGTTGAAATTCCCTGGCTAGGTCGAAGTGTTGCCAAACGGCGATTAGAAAATTCAGCCTGATTTTGCGTCCACGTAAGAGTTTTATATAGAGAGCTAGTTTAGCTAATAATAGTTAGAAACTAGTAGCAATACATACGACACAACTCTGATTTGGAAATTCTGATTTTTGAAAAAAGTGTTGTCACTATTCAAATGGCAATGAGTTGATCAAGAAAGAACATCATCCCCCTTTCGCCAAGGAGATCTAGCGCCAAACATGGCAACGTGGTGTCTTGTAGGAGGATATCTTCCTCCGGGAGACAAGACGTAAGAGCGCGGCGAATTGGCGATTTTGAAAAGTGCGCCAAGGGGGTGATGGTGCATTGAGGAACAATAATATTAAATGCAATAAGTCCAAATTTTTTTATTTGCCTATGTTATGTATTTAAGGAGACTTAATTGAAAGCAATTTCAAAACAACGGGAATTGTCTGCATAAAACTTTCTATGATTTATCATCAATAAAGATAATCCTTGGCGAGTGCTTTGGTGATTAATTCCGAATGTCTCCCAAAATCTTATTTATGCTTTAGACTTGTTTCTACCAATAGATTGAAAGAAAAATTTGACCCATAGTTAAAATTCTACTTATAAAATTACATACCAAATTTGATATATTTAAGTCTTCAAGTCATTGAATTATCGCGATGCATGTTTTGGAAAGAACAGAGCAAAAAAGTAGATACTCTTTACTTCATGTCAGAGATTTATCGCCAAAACTCATGAGATAGATTCAGTAAATCTGTCAAATTCCCTAAAGATCAATGATCTTAATGTAGATTTCATACCAATTGTTTCCAATGCGTTCTCTGGAATAACACATTTATTAGAGAATATGCGAGAAAATTTAAAGGAGCTCGATCTCGCTGTTTTTATATTGTTACAAGCGGGTGAGCGCCACGGAAGCACGCCGAAGCTGTGACGTTTGAAGAGGAGCTTCACGTCAGCTTGGTTGGTTTGGCGAAAGGAATAGTCTGGTAGCCGTTGGATCTTACGTGAAGCGCCGCGTTGCTTCACGTGCTTTTGGGCACGTGCTCGGTCGGCTATATAAAGGAACGATAACCGTAGTTCCAGCAGTTAGTTTTTTTCCCTCTTGGAAGAGAAGCGTCTCGCTGGACTAGTGGATTACTTTTCTCTCTTGTTATTAGTGAGCTGTGTTTACGTTTGCTGTTAACGTTGTATAATTGAGCTCGCTGTAACTTACTGTTTACTGTGCTATACGATAGCTGTTTTGCAGTCTGTGTTTATCGTGCGTAAGGCTTGCATTCACGCAGTAAGTGACTGTTGACTGCTCGATTGTGTTTATTTGAAGTTTTATTTTATTTAGTCATCCTTTAAATATCTGTAAATAGCTGTAAATAAATTTGTTTGTGCTGTCCTCAAGTAAAGTCCATTCAATCCGAACCCGCTACGCTAAAAAAACGTAACAATATCAAAACTTACAAATAAAGATTAATTTCTGCATCAAGCAAGCCTTTTTGCATAACAAGTATAACACTTTGAACACTTCATAACACATTCATAACACTTTGAACTAATTTTCTAACATTAATACATCTTTGCCATATAATTATTTGTATTCTATTTTTGAAATCTAGATTTTAGGATAATTTATTTCTAACAAAAATTATTTATTACAGAAAATAATGGATTTTTAAATAAAATGTTGATAACTGTTTACCCAATTATTTACAGAAATCATAAAACACCCGATACATTACCTGTTTATGGCACGAATGGCTCCTGAATTGGACTGAATAATCCAGAATACGGTTGGTTTAGGGTATCCGGTTGGGGGTTTGCAGGTCAGGAATAAAGGCTGTCCCTCAATTGCAAATTCTTCTTTAATTGTTCCATCCAGAAAAGAATTGAGCTCTATAAAAGGCACAGAAAGCATAAGGAATTATGATTAAGTTTATTGAACAGTAATCCCTTTTGGTGACCAGCTGGTTCGATGGGATTAATGCTGGCCAAAATTTTCAATTCACCATTTTATTTAATGCCGGATTAGCCGGGATGTCATGTTTGGTAGAGCGTTGGACTCGTACTCCTTAGGTTAAGGGTTCGAAGCTCACCCGCCAAAAGATTATCCGAGTGTGTGGCGGTTGGCGCTCGTTAAATCTGCTCATGGTCGTTAAGTCCTCCATGTCGAGAGTAATACCACCGGGGGTACTGGGTCAGAGGTGATCGCTCTCTGTTCCAGGTCTAAATTACGATCTGAGATGAGTGAATGAATTTACATGACTGAAGTCCGCCCCCTAAAAAGTGTTGTGACGTGTGAGTAGCTAAGTCGTACTCTTGGCCCTAGATGGCGCTACTTGTAAAAAAAGACGCATTTCTTAGGCTTAAATCATCTGGTGATCGTATCAGCGAGGGCTTTTCCAAGGCAAGTGCCATTAGTCACAACAACATGTAATGCCGGGTTTACACTCGGCCAGTTTTAAGGCAAGCAGTAGGATGCATATGCGTAGAAAGGCTAAAAAATGTTGTTCGGTCAGGGGCAACTAATTATCCCGACGGGCAATTACATACCTCTATACTGAACGTTTTCTTACTACGCATGCATTTATAGAATTTGGCGTGTCTTTTTTGAGGGGGGGGGGTAAAAGATTGATGATTTATCAGATTAATTCTGACATTTTTTGCTCTTTCTGATGTGGGAATGTGTTTTTCTTAGATTTTAATTTCCTTTTCTTTTTTATTCAAATTTTGGAATGTTGACATGTTTTGTTTTAAATTTTAACCATTTTGCTTGTGTATTTGCTTGTATTTTACTACAATACTCAGTTAAAAAGAAATATCCAAGGATACCTAAATAGCAATATATAGGCAAGCATGGAATGTCTGAATCTATCTGATGAAATTAGGGAAAACATAAATCAATCCCTTTCTACGCATGCGCTGTCTACTGACCGTCTTATAACTGACCGAGTGTAAACCCGGCATAACCCTGTTTCTTATTAGTTTATTTCCCAAACTAATTTTAAACTTCCAATTTTAATTGTCATGTAATGCATGTTATTATGGAAGCCTCAAGTTTTTCTGTTCATTGTACCGCAAATGTAATTTTCCCTTATCCTTTGCAAAAATTGAATTCAAATTGAATTTCAAATTGAAGTGGAAGTGATTAAATTTCAATTAATACATAAGCTATTTAATGATTAGAGTTCTAAATTCTTGGGATTTAATCTTGATTCTGAATTCATTTGTAATAAACACATCGAAAGTATTACCTTGAAGGTTAGGAAAAGGTTTAATATCATGAAATACATTGCAAGCAGAAACTGGGGTGCTGATGCGGTTACACTCACATCTACGTATAACGCTCTCATCGGGCCTGTTCTTGAATTTGGATTTTCAGTCTGCTGTTGTGCCTCTGACACTAACCTGAAAAACTGGAACAAGTGCAGCTTAGTACTGCCCGTGTTCTTACTGCACCCGGGTGGGGTTTCCCATCGAGTATTGTCCTCTTTGGGGCAGATCCGCAGCCACTGCAACTCAGAAGACAGACCAGCCTCGTCAAATGCTACTGTGGGCAACAAAATCGAACGTCAAGTTGTTTAAACTCTTGGCGATGCGGCCAAAGACTTGGGAAAAACAGCCCCTTCAGCCATGTTATGTCTCAACAACTTTCGCATCTAGATGACGTAGAACCTCATTCTCTACAACTCCTTTCAAACCCTTCTGAAGAACTCCCTGGAGTTCATTTTTAATTCAACTTCACAGACCCTGTCGACAAGGGGGACTTTATTCTAGACCACATTGGAAAATTGATATTGAAGATCATTGGTGACATTTCCGGGACAGACATTAAGATTTAAACTGATGGCAGTAAAATCGATAATACAGTAGGGAGTGGAATTTACATCGAAACTCCTCTTTGCAGAGTCTCTTTCTTCCTACGTAACCCTGACCTTTGCTCTGTCTTCAAAAGTGAACTCATCGCAATTGAGATTGGTCTTGAAACGGTCTCTGAAGAGAACCACTTTGGTGATGTCTGGATCTTGTCAGATAGCCGCAGTGCGCTTCAACATCTCAAAAATCGACTAAATGCTGGAGATCGTACAAGTAATTTGATCCACAATAAGCTCAAGACCAAATACATCTTCACTGGTTGCCATCACATGTAAACATCCATGGTAATGAAATGGCAGACAAACTGGCCAAAGAGGGTTGCTTACAAAATACCCCCCTCTACCAAACTGACCTATCTGGAGCTTTTCTCCTTCAAAAAAATCTGCCATCAGAGAAGACTGGCTGGTTCCTCCATCAAACAACTGATACAAGGAGCCTAACCCAGGTTTCTTTCTTTCCATCTCAGGAGATAGGTCATCCCATACTTGAATTTCGCAACTTGCCAGCGGACAATTAAAATAAAATTCTCTGGGCGAAAGAAATCCTTTCCCCTTTGTCCTAAATGCCAACTCTTCCAGGCCACTCCCTCTCCCATCCTTGACTGCCTTGACCTCAGTGTAGGGGATATCTATTCATCTTCTTGAAAAGTCACCGACGATCTCAGAGTCAACGGTTTATTTGATCTGGACTGATGAAGGCAGACCATGCTGGAGATAAGAAGAAGAAGCTATTTACTGTAAGCAACAACAACAACAAAAAAAAAAACGTATTTTTCAGTCGTCTCTTCAAAACTTTCTCGCATACTCGCTCATAAAGATGCTACCATGCATCTGATCTCTACTTACTAGGAAAGGTCACCGGGTTGAAATCTGAGTTCGGGATGAGATTATAATGACAGCATATATTTAAAACGTTCATTCATGAAAATATTAACACGCAATGGAAAGCCAATTTCAAGAAAATGGTCTTCAAACTTTTGTTAAAGCTTATATACTGATAACTTGACTCCCGTTCGGCTGGTCTTAGTGGCGAGGTTTTCTAAGTAACTGCATTGTACGGAAAGTCAAGATTCGAATCTGGCTAGGACCTTGTTCTTTTTTAATAATCCTTATTTAATTAAAAATTTAAAAATACTTTTAATTAATATGTTTTTAATTTTTTTTAATCTGCCATAAATATTTATTATCGAAATTCATACTAATAAAATTAAAATTTCGAAAGAAAAAAATTATAAATACATATGCATTTTTAAAATTTTTTTTATTTATAAACTATTTACAGATAATTTTAATTAATATGCTACTTATTTTTATGTATTCATGGCATTTAACGTATTAACTGTAAGGACGTGAAAGCTTAAATTTCTTCTCAATTTTTTAAATACAATTTAACTTAGAATTTTATCTTTAATTTCTCCTAATTTCTTAAAACATTAGAATCATTCAAATCCTTTATTAATACATAGTACCTATAATAAAAACGAAATAAAATGAAAATGCTGCATCTTTAGGTTTACATCAAAATATTGTTAGACTAAATTAAAACTAAAAATATCTCCTTTGAAAAAATTCACCGCATTTTAATTACATACTAACAATTTTGGCTAACATTCATTTAAAGGAAAAAAATCCAACCAACCAAAGAAGCATCCTCTTCATGTATGATGTTCCGATATCTAAGATTTTTTCGATGATTTGTCACTTAAAAATTTATTTTACCTGATTTCCTCAGATGTACCGCATTTGAGACAGCGATTCCATGAATATTTTCAGCATAACATACATAAATTCCTTCGTCAGTATCGTAGGGGGTCATTACTTCGAGAGTTCCTTTGCGGCGTTGCTGCCTGATGCGGCCACTTTCAGAAGCTAAATCCAGCGGTTCCCCATTTTTCGTCCATCGATATCTGCAAAATTAGATTTTCGGTAATACGCAAACTGAAATGATGACTTCAAAATTGCATAGTTATGAAATACTATTATGATAAATGAGAAAGAATCATAAAAGAAAGAATATCAATTCGTTGGAAACTTCGTAATGCATCCTTCAAATTTAATCGAAAATATTTTCGAAACCTTGAAGCATGATTGCAATTTACGTTTGTTGTGCTAATTCGGGTGTTGTTGGGAATGTTTTGATATCATCAACAGATTCAAAATACTGGGAAAATAAAAATAAAAATGTCACATCTAGGGAATACCGATTTTTTGGAACAGTAAATTTTGTCATTTTTTTGCCCAAATTAAAAAAATAAAATGTTTTCATGAGAAGGATTTCTATTATGGTGGAAAGTGAATGAATTTTGAGTCGTATAGTGTGTCAATGACGAATTAGTTCGATAAGTGCAAAAAAGTGTAAGTTTTGAGTGGAACTCAAGCAATTAGTGGATTGAGAATTGGTGCCCTGCGCCGGGGTTTGGGGGACAGAATTGGTGTTCTGGAGAATTGAAGCAGTATTAAATCACATATAGATTATTCATTCGGTAGAAGTCTATAGCTTGAGCAAGGAGACAATAGAAAATAGCAGACGTTTGGAGAGACCTTAGTGAATAGTTACATAGATTCCCTCCTACTGCTAAGTTCAGTCTGGCCGTTTGATGTACTGTAGTTGTAGTTTACTACGTATTACTGCTTATGGGCAGCTGTTTGTTATAAGTGTACTGCTGCATATTGCTTGTGAAATTCTTAGCTGTGTTTCGTCGTCTGTGTATTTGTGTGTTTCGGGTCAATAAATGTCGTTATTTGTGATTAAGATCATACACCCGCCATAAGTGAACCCGCTGGGTCATTTACACGTTAAATCCGTCAGATCGAAAAGTACTACCACTGGTGTGGTGTGGAGAGGGAGGTGCAAGCTCAGGAGTTGCCCTCGTCATCTGACAACGGTTCATAATTACGAGTTCTGCCCCGAAACAGCCCTAGTATTTACAACAGGACGTTAATATGACTAAACTAAACTCAGTTAAATTACGTAAAAGCATGAGAGAATACCAAATCATCCAATCACCATACTAATAATAACATGCAAACTTTCCACCAAGTAAAGAATGGATAAGTACCAGCTTCACATATACAATGTATTTTTAGTAAACTAGATTCGAATTACAATCCTAAATTTACGTTAATCCAAACTCACGCTAGCTTGTTAAAATGAGTTGAAAAAAATTTTGATGGATTTTTTTTCTGTTTTTTTTTTTATTAAATAAAAACGCACAAGCAACTAGTCAATATGCTGAAAAAAAGTAGACTTGACTCTCAAAATTCTTTTCTGCTTTTTTTATGAATACCTTGTGAAATAATTCCATAATCTTACACCCACCCCTCATCCCTAGAAATATTTAGAAATATTCCCAGCTTTTCTCAGGATTATACTTCCTAGGAGAAAGTCAATTATTAATATTATTAATAATAATAATAAAAACTCACGTAGGTTCCGGGTTTCCGTTGGCTTCGCATCGTAACATAAAAGGTTTATTCTGCTCTTCCTCAGTGAGGGATACTGAGAAGAGTTCTTCATGAGGAGGTTGCTTGATTATGGTGGGTGGGAAGGGAATAGTGCCAACAGCATGACAGTCGCATTTCAGACACAGTACACACACAGCAATAGAGATTACTAAGTTCCTCATAATCGATAGCTACAAGAATCTGGAAAGAGAAGAATCTCCGATTAGAATACGAATGATAATAAGTGTATAAATTACCGAAACAGCGCAAAATTGAAAACCTCCATTTAAAAAGTGGGACATCTCATTTCTCTTTTAATCTTTTTACTTACTTTTATAAAAAATATAAAGAAAGTGCAGTATGTTCCTGAGTATCCGGCTTAATGAGGTAAAATAGTGTACCGGATAAACTGGAGTTCTATGAACTCATTACTTTGCCCACTAATATCAGAGGATCAAGTTTTTTTTTTTTTTTTTACCAAAACTCACTGTTACAATAAGTATTTTCTCATTTCTTATTGCGTACTGAGCTTTCTATTCATCTCAAGTCATGTAGAATGTACTGTGGATTCGGTGAACTCAGAAGTAGTTGCCGGTCACGTGCAGAGTTAAAAAAGAGAAGACCGCGTACTGGCAGTCTATATACTGAAAGGCAAGAAATTGTTGTAAAAAAAGTATATAAAGTATGACACTCATAACTCAAAAATGTTTTGAGTTGAAAGAATGAAATTTAGTATACTTTCTTTACATCAGATTAGAATATTTCTTTAAAATTTTTAGTAAAATCTGTTCAGCCGATCGAATATCAAATAACACGATAACTACAAAATGAAGAAAGATCGATAAATATAATTCGATCCACAGATTTAACATTTATATTGAATATGCTTGCCAAAGTTTGAGGCAAATCCATCTACCAGTTTGACTGTCTGTCGTTCTGCACTTCTAGAACCTGTAAATACGATTATTGAAGGAAGAAAAAGAAATGACCTAAATAAAGTTTGGTATGGGATTTTGCCACTATAATTGTAGTATCGTGTGAGATTTTTGTTTCAGTTGACGGGGGAAAACGTGTCTAAAATTCGATTTTCTGTTACAATTAACACATTTCAAGGATTAATCACCAAATAACTCACCAACGACTTTAGGATAAATTCAATAAAAGGGCCAAAATAACGCCAAAATAATAATATTTCATAACTATTGAGTGCCAGTGCTATGGATGACGCTTACTAGCATGACAAGCATATATGAGAGTATGAAAGAAAGTTTTGGAGAGACCACTAATGCTGGTTTCCGAATCAAACCAATAGCCTAAATTATTTTTATGCTCTCACATAAAAGAAGGAATTAGAACATACATCAGGAGATTTTTTCAACCAGACATTTTAAATAACCTTAACTCTTGGTCGTTCTCAACATTACTCAGAACAAGGATGTTTCATGCCATTAAATTAACTTATATACTTTAGTACTCTCCTTATTTTTTCCGAGCCAATAAACAGTCTTATTATAAGAATGATCCCATCTTAAATAGAGTCCCAAAAAGCTAGACAACATTTATATTCAAGTATCAATTTGCATGCTTTAGTTTCTCTTTATTTTGTAACTCTACAATTATGAAGGCCGGAGAGTCAATTTGGCATTCATTTCGAGTCATCTTCAAACATCACTGAATAAAAGGAAAGCAATTACTCATTCAGTCTTTTAAGATGTCTCAACAAGAACTTCCTCATCTGTATTTATATCCCGAATAATTAATCCGCGAGACACTCGAGATGGTTAACGGACGCCTAGAGACAGTCTTAACTATATCGTATGACAAAAGTGCGTATTCAGACGTCACAATGCCCCCCCCTAAATATAGATGTATATTTATGCCATCAGAAGTTTCCGGACATTGTAATAGAGAGAAAATGAAGCGTAAATATGTAAGATTTGAATAAACAAATCTATGGTTTTATAATCAATATACAGACAGGAAATAAATAAAAGAGATAAAAACCGACAGAGACATTCGAATATTTGTTGTTAATTTATGCTTCTATAAAGCATTAGAAATGTCTTTTGGTTTAGTTTAGTTATATTAATGTATCACTTTAAAGAGGTACTAGGGCTATTTTGGGATGGATCTCGTAATTTTGAGTCTTAGTCAGATGACGAGGACGACACCTGAGTTGACAGTCCCATCTCCAAACCAGATAGAGACGTTTGGCTCTGACGGATTTAACACTCAACAGACTCCCTTACTCGACGATTCTTTGGTGTAATCGGATTTCGAATCTGAAGCCCTATGGCTCACAAGCCCAGACCATACACCAAGTCACCGTGTCCCCAAATACATAAGTAATACTTTACCGAGTAATACATGCAATTCAAATACATAAATAGATTATGTTTACATTCTTTTAATTTAAGGAACTCCGAGAGATAAACGAGCAAAGTTTTGTTATTATCATTTTTAGTTCGTTTAAGTCAGATTTTAAAGCTGATGAGAAATTTATTTGAGAAAAAGCGAGTAATTTTAAACCATGGTCAGATGATAAGGGTTTCTGAGCTCATGAGTCTTCTCATGATTTAGCGGTTTTTTAGAGATTTCTCTTTGAAATATTGGATAATGAGAGTCGAACAAACATTGATCATTATAGTTGTCATAAGTTATTGCTTGAAATAAAAAAATGATGAAATTAGACCGATCGAGGCACTGTTTCTATATAAGCTTTTTAAGAATTAGTTTTCATATAAATATTATGGAATATTCCTCGGAATTTAAGGAATATTTATTTTTATATTCGCTATCACCGGCGCGTAAAATGAAAATTAAATTCATCTATTAGCTGGCAATTAAATTCTGAAAATATTAAAATAATACATTGTCATTTACAACTCTTAAAGATACAGAATTTCAAAATATTAACCATTAGGAAGTGGATGAAACAGTGGATGAAATGGAGAGTGGTCTTCCCAAAACTTTCTCGCATGATCTCTAATAAAAATGTTATCTAAAAGATCACATTCCATAGCACTAACGTACAATAATTATCAAATACTAACTTTTGGCTACAATTTAGGATTTTT
>JAOUZG010043210.1:4146105-4160974 GCA_026289955.1 Argiope argentata
ATATGTATGTATGTATGTATGTACGTATGTTTGTATGTGTGTGTGCGTGCATGCGTGTGTATAGCGAGAGAGACCTATAAAGAAGTTTCGTGTTTGTTTTAAACCGGTTTAAACTGATTAAATGACTGAAATAAATTAATTAAAACAAATAATGACTTAAAAATAATAATGCTCTTACATGATAACTTCAAATTTACCATCATAGATGTCATTTTCTTTTTTTAAATTGAATTGTCCTCAATTGCTAGTCAAATTCAATAGATTTTTTTTTTAAATAATACCAAATGTTTGATAGCTGCCCCTTTAGCCGTTTTGTTAATTTGTTTTTATCGTGCACCCATATATATGATAATTTGTGAAATATAAATTTCTAGAGAGCTCTTTTTCTTTCAAAATATTGTACAATATTTCGCAATATTTTATTATATCATGTAATGTTCAACAATATTATGCAATATTGTTCAATATATGTATGTAATTTCAAAATACACTTTTTTAAAAAAGAACGCTCGTGGTGCCATCTATAAATGAATTTGAGAAGCTTTCACAATTGGCAGAAAATGTTTTTTGTTTCTCTTTCCATTTTTTTCCTCACAATATCGAATTATAGAAGAAGGCTATTTCTTCTCCCTTTTCTACTTTAAGATAAATGAAGAATAAAATTAATATCTTGGAATTTTCAAAATAACTGAAAACTGTTTAATAATAATTGGAAAGGGTTTCAGTGCATATACCTTTTAAATAAAATATAAATATATAATTGTATAATATTCTTCATTATTATACGATATATGTGCGTTGTAAATATACATATTTAGGTTTACCATAATCCAACCAGAGTTGACTTAACTTCAAGACATTTGAAAAGCATCTAATCTTTCCTGAGGAGAGAGATAATTGGATATCATAATGCTGTTAAGAAAATAAATTTATATAATGAAGCCTAATATTCATTTGTCTATAAAAAAACGTACTAAAATAACTTAAATTTTAGATTCTAAATATTCCGATTTTTGCACCACCATGATACAATTCAATTTAGGTATAAGAAAGAAGTTCCCTCACTTTATCCTTTATAGATAGTTAACAAACCTTATGAAATGAATTTTTGAAAAGCTAAAGATTTGAATTTTGATTAAATAAATCTTTTAAGATTCATTAAGGATATATCAATATTGTCCTATAAAAAGAATAAATTTCTTTGATGCAAATTCTTTGCTTTAAATCCTCATTAGAATCTAATAGAATATTGTTTTACAATTATTATTGAGCAAATCCTGATTTAATTTTTTTAGCTAACACATACTTTTTTTAAAAAAAGTTCAAGCTAAACAGAATTTAGCAATGCATTCTTTTAAAAGATTAAAAAAAAGAAATATGATCATGTAAAATGTTTATACAGGTTTAAAAAAACATAAACTAGAAACTTAAACAAATGAACGCCCTACCATCCATTTAAAAATCAGTACATTAGACTATATTAACGAATCAATCGCTAAACTGTATCTTTTTAGATGTAATAAATGACTAATTATGATAATTCAGTTTAACTAATGTTTGACGAGTATTAGCTAAACTCGATTATCATAATTGTTATGTAATTATTGTTGGCATAATTTCCAATTGTTTGGCATGATTTGGCAGAGATTGGCAAAACAGCTGCATCTTCAAATCAACACCTGCTGCCATCTATAAATTAATAAGAAAAGTTTTAATGATTGATGAAAAAAAAAAACTTTTTTTTTCTATTTTTCGGAGGTGAACTGAAAATGAAACCAATTCATTTTTTATTCATTATTTCTTTAAGTTAAAAAGAAATAACTTTTAGGTAGAATGAAATTAACAACATGAAAATTTTAAAGTAATTTCTTTCTTTAGTTTTTAAGTGAAAAATTTCAAAATTTATCCTTTTAGAATATTCTCCCAGTTTACACATTGATAATTTTAACAAACTTACAAAAATATTATAATTTAACAAAAGGATCAAGTGTGATAAAAATACTGTCTTACTTTATGTTGCTTTGACAAAATTTCTTAAAGGTTCAAATTGTGAATTTTTCAATTAATTAAAAATATTAATAAGAGTAATTATTATATTATTAATAGCATAATTATTAGTAAATAAATTGTTTAATAATTAATAAGAATAATTATTATATTTTGATTTTACTAAGGTTATTTTAATAACGAAATTTAAGAAATTAATCATTTTTAATTAATTAAAATGAATTTTAATACGAATGTTCATTAATATTTTTTCTTTAACTATTACCTGTGTTTATAAAGAATTGAATGGTTTCAGTTGGTTCATTAAAAGTTCCATGATAAGATCCATCTCTAAATACTTAGAGAAAAAAATTATTAAAAAATATTAATGACTATTAATATTAAATAATACCTAACATGAAATATATTCTTCTAATTTTATTTTGAGCGATTACGCACTCTGATGATCACTCAGACAAAAATCAAAAGGCAAAGACAAAAAAATATATCTTTTTTGAGATTTTATTTCCAAAATTGGATTACAAATTTACAATTCTGTTAAAGATTTTATACCGATTTTCGTTCCAATAACTGACTTTATTTAGAAATTTTATTGTTGCCCATGCTGTGTACACGTACAGTGATGGGTTTAGGCCTATTGTTGCCTTATGGGGTGCACATTATAAAAGAGACCCACCTTTTAATAATTTTGGCCAAAAACTAGTGAATTTCAAAGTATTTATTACTTAATTCTTTTATATCAGTAAATTTGTTGAAATGCATTTGTTTTTTGTATCTATAGATTGTATAAAATGAAGTTTCTTAAAAGGGTTTGTATTTTAGAACCACAAAAACTCGAGAAATAGTAAATGGATATTGGAGATATTAATACCATTTTGTAGAGCATATATTGAGGAAAGTTTTAGAATATTAAAATGGAATTGAAATAAAAAGGGGAGTTTTATATTTGCGATTTTAACTTATCCTCGCATGCCCGAAAACCTCAAACTGCGCATGTGCAATTAGCAAGAACTGTAGTATGCACATGCGTTACATTTCTTTGTTCACGTCTGATTTGAAACAGCGATTCAAATCTCAATGTACCGAAAAGAAGGATATGCAACCTCGAAGTGATGGTCTGTGTTTTGTCTTCGAACCGATCATATTTTTACCGTTGTAACAGTCTAAATTTTTCCGAATGTGTACAATAAAAAATGTTTTGTAGCTATTTTTGATAATTTCTAAATATATTTTTATGTTTTTTATGTTGCTTAATATACCTTTGTCATATCGGATGGAGGACAGACTCAAATTTAAAGCTAATTTTTCTACTTGGGTGCTATGCCACGGGCAAAGCAGCATGGGTGCTTTTAGTTTATAGTAACTCATAATTACTGAGCAACGACTTTAGTACACAGTTTTATTTTCTGATACTTGAGGCATAAAAATGTTATGATTAAATAAGCGTTATGGAAACGATAGGAGACAAAGATTAGCCAATTATATTTGATGAGATATTAATAAAAGTTCTCATATTATTTTTTTAATTCATAAAATGCGTAACACTCATATAATTTGTATAATTAATGAAATTCTTACAAAATTATTCATTTATCAATATTGATGAAATAGCCAGATGCTTCAGTTTCGAAGCGGGAAAGTTCGATTCTACCGATTCTATCGTCTTATAAGCACGTCTAGCTGACGTTAAATCCGTAGGGGTAAAACGTCTTCCCGATGGTATGGTGTGGAAGTTTGCAGAAAGAACTGTTTCACTTAAGATGTCGTCCTCGTCCTCTTATTGCAATTTAAATTTACGGGCTCCACCCCCACCCCCAAATAACTCTAGTGGTGGATTGTAACAGAATATTAATGTAACTGAGAGGAAGGATCTAAACCTATTTGGAAATCAAATATATAAAATAGTTTTAATCAGTCTACACATTTTTACCTGAAATTTTAAAGATAATGACAAATTCCCTACAAACAATAACGAAGGGATTATTAATTAAGCGAATTGTAAATTCGAAGGCAGCTACTTTTCATTGTCATGATAAAGTCCAAAATGCCCTCATTTTAATATTAAAATTTTTCAATCACCTTTTCAGCTGCATATGCTGCTCTCAGAAAAGCCTATAAAAGAAACTGATATATGAACTAAATAAACAATGTAGAAATAAAAGTAAAATCGAATATTTGAAATAAAAATTATTATTTAAATCCTTTTAGATCCTTTTGATTTTTAAAGAAAATAAAAACGAACAAAAAAGGATTAAATATAAACTCAGAAATAAGAATATTTTTTAAAAAAATTAAATGATATTAAATTTCAGATTTTAAAATCTTTAAAATAAAGCTAGGCTAAAACAATATTTTTTTGTATGAATACTCAAATGGATCTCTAAAAAACTGAAAATAGCAAATTATATTGATTAATAAACAAATGAATGCCTGTGTATCCGTCTAACTGTTGGCGCTAAACCATCTGAATTTACCAAATTTCACCTAAACATATTTTGAAGAGTGCAAATGCGTACCTCTGAGCAGTTTTTCAAAATTTAAATAAGAACTTTTATATATTAAGAACTAAGCATTTAGAAGCGTTTCAGTAGTATCTTCGAATAAGAAACATAAAACTTTTTCTCAGGCTTTCTTAAAATTCAAACGATTATCATTTTCCATAATATTTGCTTAGTTGTGCAACTTCCCTCCTAATTTGTGCAATATCTAAAAAATATCTTATAGGATTTGTAATAATATTTTGCTTTTTTGCAGTAAATCTTAAACTATTTTCCTTATTTCTTCAAATATTTAAAAAAAAACCCTATTTCTTTAATTCTTTGTTACAACATAAAGAATAAGGAGTTTATTGCCTAATTTTTTTACCCTAGCAAAAATATATATACGAGATGTCTCAGTATGATAGTTACACGTTTTTAAAAGGGATAGAGTATAACTAGACGACTTGGAATCTCTAAGTAGTATTGTATCAGATACGATATGTGGAATTGCATGATTTGGTTTAATTATACTAAAACCCGTTGTAAAACAAAACTAAGGGAATTTTGTTAACGGATCTCTTAATTTTGAACCGCTGTTAGATAACAAGGACGACACCTCAGCTGGTCTCTCCTCTCCACACTACAACAGCGGGAGGAGTCTGAGCCTGTTGGATTTAGCGTACAATAGACTCCTTGACACGACGATTCTTCAGTGGAATCGGATCTCGAACTTAAAGCCTTACGGCTCACGGGCCGAGATCTTACCACCAAGCCATCGTGGGCCTCAGGTAGAATGGGATGTGCGCAGGATTCTCGAAAATTGTTGCATAAATTTTTACTCGTTTATTTTTTATTTTATTATTCCGAAGTAAAATTAAAAAATCTTGACACTGTACACATGATTAGAACATGATCACAGTCAATGATATTACATTATATTACTATAGCGCTACTTGTAAAACAAGATACAATCTTCGGCTTAAAATCTGCTGATGTATTAGCAGGCTTGTCCATGGCAAGTGCCATAAGTAACATCAACAACATTATATTACCTCTATCTTAAGTCAAGAATGGGTTTTTATTTTCCACTTTATTTTGTTTGATATTTATCACAAGAGAAATTCAATTAGAGGTCTTAAGTGATGGAAAACTAAATGCTGTTTGTGAAATTATTGTTTGTGAAGTGGAAACATGGATTATTATTATACACCAAGACACCTCATATGTAGTTGATAGAAGATAAAAGTAAATCCCCATACAACATAGGGTCCCAAACGATATTTAGTGGTGAAAGTCGAATTTTTTTAAAGTGAAAGAACATTGTTAAAAGCTTACTTTCATGTAGGTAGCATGCCGATTTGATGATCCAGGGAGTCGTTAATTACTGAAAACGGAAAAAGTAGTTTAGAGCCCTTATTTGTAAAATATTAAAACTAAAAGAAAAATAAAAACTTTAAAAGGTAAGGATTTTATGTTCTTCAATTTTATACAAGCGTGAGGTATGAAAATTGAGAAGTTTTTAATATTCAAGTAAAACTAAGATGGGCACCAAAAAATATAGCTGCAACATCGGTACCGATGTTTGCAGAGGGTGTTCCAAAATTCGAAGGATAAATTCAGAGATATGATAATCAGTCTTAAGATTAAAAATGACTATAAAACAGGATCGTAGATAAGATTTATTCAGTGTAAATCACAAAAATGGACGTTGAAAAGGCCTGAAGAAGAGAATGAACCTATGAATGAAAGGATTAAGAATAAGGTAATCGAAAAGAAAATCTTTTCAAGAAACGAATTGAACAGTGGTATTAACAAAGGGAAAATGTAAATCAGTGAAAATACTATGAGAAAACCAACGACAACAATGAAAAGCTATAAATCACGGGAAAATTATCAAAATATGAGATTTTATGTTTGATAACTGAGATATATTTTAGTACCACCGCAATAATGGCGCATGAAAGTAAATACGGAGGTATATTATAGTACTTCTGCAATAATGGTGTGCGAAAGTAAATACGGATTTATATTATAGTACCTCTGCAATAATGGTGTGCGAAAGTAAATACGGAGGTATATTATAGTACCTCCGCAATAATGGCGTGCGAAAATAAAAACGGAGGTATATTATAGTACCTCCGCAATAATGGCGTGCGAAAATAAAAACGGAAGTATATTATAGTATCTGCTCAAGGATGGTGTATGAAAGTACTAGTTGCCAAACCTAGTGGACAGCACCTTAATTACAGTACATAATTAAGATGTTGCCAAAAACGGAATTAGTTTAATATTCACACCCTTATAAAATTCATGAAATTTAGGTTTCAAAGACAACAATTGTAAGATCACAAATGTATTATTTCTGTTTCTTGGTTTAATGTTGGCATACATTTCTCATTTCAGTCTGTTTTAGCCAACATTTACGACTTTCTTTCAAAAGCCGAGACTTTCAACTAAATTTTCATTTGTCATTTTTTTAGGGAGAGGGAGAGTCTTATTTTAGAGAAGATATTTTTATGGCAGAAATTTCCTTATTCGTATCTATAATTCTATTAATTGTTAGCTTTTTTCTCTGCAAATTCTACAATATTTTGACATCATTAGTATCTACTTTCTAATGACATGATTAGAATTCTTCTGCATGAATATCCAGGTTTTGTTTCTTATCCATTCTCGAGAAATATTTTATGAATCTCTTTTTATTTATATTATTTATTCTGTCTTCCGAATTTCGTCATTATATTCCCAAAATGGATAATGCTGGAACAAAAAGAAAATGCAAGTTAAGATATTATGCCTTTGAAGGTTATTTACAAACGATAATTAATTACAAGAAAGCAAAATAAACCCCAATCAGATTGAATCTTATGCAGAAGTGGCACCACATTCTTCATCTCACGTTTGATTTCGCTTTTCATTAAATAATCGCACACCTTCCAATGCTTCTGAGCAATTACTCGCAAATCACACCAGAAGTAAATAAACAAAGGTAAGTCCGTCAGTCCAACACGAATGTCGAAATGTTCTCGAATCCAGAGGGTGCCGAGCAACGCCCCAATCAACGCAAATATCAACAATCCACTCTTAATTGCCGCTGATGTAACCGGCCGTTTCCTTTATTCCGGTAGCCGGTCAAGGATGCTTTTGAGCGATGTCACTGACTGGAAGCAAAACATTCTTCCACCACTACCCCTTTTCCACCCCTTTTTTTACTTAAAAAGAGAGTTTTGTTTGTTCCGCTTCACTGGTTCTGTCACTCAATCCACCCGCCCCCCCTCTGCTTTTAGCTGCAGTGTTGTTCTCGATCGAACAATAGCGGAGTGCCGTTGCTTAAGCTGTGATGTCTCAACTTAGCCCCTGGCGACAGAACGGATAAAAATATTGACTTTATACTTTATAAGGCAAAAAGTTCTTTAGAAAAACTTGTAGCTTTAAGAATTGCATCTTTACGCTTTCACCACAAGGTTAAACTGGTGCTCTGTAGGAATATATTTTGCAACCAATTATAGGTTTGTAAGAGTTATTGGAGGGTGACACTCGAATTCGATTGGAATCTTTTAAAAATAATTGGAAGGTTAAATCTAAGATTCAGTTGGAAAACTTTATGTGAATTAAGGATATTGGTTTTGACAAATGTTGAAAGAAATTGGTTATAGGAAAAAAAGAAATATTTTATTTTACAAAATTTTCTTGAATAAATTTAAAATTGTAATATATTTCTTGTTTAACTTGGTTCATTTTAAAATCTTTACTACTAGGGGAGTTAAAAAGGTAAGTTACACTCAAGCAACTGGGTCTTAAATACTTTATTGGCTAGTCCTCTACAATACAATATAAAACACATACTAGCACACTATTTCTCTGCATAATCTCCCAATCTCTGGAGACATTTGTTGGAGCGTAACACCAATCGTTCGATGCCCTGACGATATAAAAATTCTCATTGGTCCTGGAGCCAGTGTTGAACAGCTGTACAAACCTGTCATCGTTGGAAAATTGGCTTCCACCTAAATATTATTTGAGTTTTCCGAATGCGTGAAAGTCACAAGGCACCAGATCGGGAAATGGTGGACGCTACCAGACGTCCTATCCAAAGCTCCGAAGCAAACTCTGTTGTACTTGCTTTATTTAGTCTTGCATTGTCATGCAAGGAGATAATGCCTTTGCTTAGCTTTCCACGTCTTTTGTTTTTATCAGTTTTGCGCAAACCTCTTGATGTTTCATGATACGATTCAGCATTATTGGTCGAGCTCTTCCGCATAAATTAGGTGTAGACAACTCTTTTGCAATCGAAAAAAAAAAAGCTGTAGCTCTTTCCCGCTAATGGAAGAACTTCAGATTTTGTTCTCAATTCGATGATGAGTGTCTCCTTCCCATTGACGCTTGCTTCGTTTCTTGGGTGAAATGATGTACCCTTCTCCCATCGCCCGTAATGATGCGACTTAAGAAATCATTGCCTTCTGAAGAATAACGTAGAAGGATTGCAGTTGAGTCGCAAAACTTGCCTTTCCACATTGCCTTTCCATGCTCCTTTGTGTTCGGAACTTGAACAATATACAACCCATCGTGAACACAGTTTGCGGTAATCCAGTTGGTGACGAACGATGGCATGAGCGCTGCCAAAGAATATTCTCAAATCTAGTATAATGAGTGCGATTGCTCACTCTGCGATTTCTGAAAATAATGTCTTCCACCCTCTGCACCCTGTCTGATGTGCTCGTCGTTGTTGGCCTTCCTTGCCTTTCCACATCGGTTTAAAGATGCCGGTCAGCATTCGAGTAGTCAATCTTTCGTCCTCTGCCAAAAGTGCCTGGTCGTCGAAATCGGGGGGTCGAATTCTTCCTGGCTTTTTTCATAATCTAAAGTCGAGACAAACCATTCCCTGCATCGACTTTCGCTGATGGTGACCACACCAAAAAAAAAACGAACTTTTTTGGTGAGGTCACCATCTGCGAAATTCGATGCAAGGAATGGTCGTGAAATGAGTGTGCTCCTTTCCATCCTTCCACAAAGTAATATAGCATGGATATGAGTATGATATGGATGATGGATATGAGTATGGATGATGGATATGAGTATGGATGATGGATATGAGTATGGATGATGGATATGAGTATGGTATGGATGGTGGAAATGAGTATGATTATTGACATGCATTTTCATAACCTAAAATTAGAACAGTTTCATTTACATATGCTGATGTTGTTAGCAATGACACTTGCCATGGACAAGTGCGCTGGCGACCGTTAGCGATTTAGCATCGCTTGTTTTCGCCAACTAGGAACAAGAGCTACACACTCGTCACATTTGCTCATATTAGCTACACACTCATCACATTTGCTTGTACAGCCCCGTTTTACATGGAGGGGGGCACAGTCAAACCTCTCACAGAGAGTAGACAGAAGAATAACCACGCCCTACACAGGACTCGATCTGGGGATTCCCAGACCACGCTACCTCTGTGCCAGAAAGCCGGCTCATTTGTACATTTATAAAATATTGTAAAACTTTATTAAAATATTATTTATATTTTGTATATTTTGCCTGTTTGATATTTCGACCTCATCTGTGATTCAAAATGAAACTCCTAAATCAATCAACTTAAATTTCATAGCTAGAGGAGGAGATGAGAGAACAAAACGTGAAGTTGTGGCTACAAATATATTATGAGTGATTCAGCGTCTATACAAAGTGGAAAATAGATTCTTGAGTAAATAATTTAACTATAAAGACGTTTTTAACCTTATTTGAGAGAGAAAAGGTCATAAGTGCATGTATAAAATCTGAAAGCTAAGCAGCTAAAGAAACCCATCACTAACTCATTTTCAAATACTTTTCTTTAACTTGATTTGTTTCATAATTCTAAATACAGAAATTTAAAAGCAAAAAAAAGAAAGAAAGAAAGAAATCTGCAGAACAATTGAAATTTTGTACCCTTTGCATTCACGATAACAGTACATTGTTTTATTATTTTAAGAATTATCGATTTATCAATTAACGCAGTTAAACTTCGATTTCATATCAATGGGGCCACCTTGCGGTTAATTAAAAAAGTTGATGACAATTTTCTATGGCATTTGTATTAATTAATTATAAATTAATGAAGAAGAAATAATTAAAATAATGGTTGACTGCTTTCTTGTTCGCTTATAAAAGTATGCATTTCAAGGATAGCTTTTATAATACATTGAGTTAAATGATTTATTTTATTTTAACTTATTGACTTTTAAAATGCCATTAAATATTTTTCTTCGAATTATATTTTTTGAAGCTATTTCCATAAACATAAAACTAACGAAACCGAAAAAAAAAAATGGAAGGACAAATCGACAGTAGAAAAACAACGACTAGGTTCTTCTTCTAGAGATTTTTATGAATGATTGTTGCGTATATTTTATTATGCAGCATGTTCGCACAATATTTTTACTTCCTCGTATGCGATTTTTTTTTTGTAATTTTTAAACTATTTAACCTAAAAATTTAGAACAAATTTCTTTATCTCAGATTTTCCTGTCCAAAAAAAAAAAGGTTTTAGCTGTATTTTAGAATTATTTAGGCCTAACTATGAATAGTTGTTAGATTGATGGATTTTTTTTGACAGATGAACTTTAAATCCAATTTTTTGATTTTTATCCAATTTTGATAACTTAGCGGTACCTCAAAATTCTATTAAATGGCGATATTTGACATTATCCGAATACAAATACGTTCAGCTCACATCCAATAGCAATAATGCAGTTATTGTGTTTTAACTGACTCGAATAACATGTTAAACTTAATTAATTCCTGATTTTTATCATGACAGAACATAATATTGTTTTGGGAATGAGGTTTTTTTCGTCAACAAAAATCAGTAGGCAAAAAAGAGAAATTTTATTATCTGCACGAGCATCTCAAAAAATCAGCTATTAATAACGCTTTGCCAACCCATTTACAAAAGCTCTGATTTTAAAAAAATGTTAATGACTACAGCAAATATACCCTCGAAAAATGTTATTATGAGCATGCGATTATACGAAATGGAATAAATAGAAAATGTGATATTATTTAAAACAATTAATGCGAGACAATATTACTATTTGCAATACTAAAGTGACCAATTCAATGAAACAATTAAAATCAATAAAAACGTAATTCAACTTGCACGAGGTGCTTGGCCGTTCAAGAAATGTTGTTATGACATGATATATTGAAATATGCATAGAAGATTCCATTTTAATCCTTTTTTTATTTAGATAACCAGTTCATATGTTGGCTAGATTGAAAAATATCCTTATGTAATCAGTAATTGATTAATATCTAAACCTTTTCTCCTAAAAAAAAAAATTTAGAAACCGATTTAAAAAAAAACACGCCTCTTGCTGAGTGAAATTTGATTTCCCGTGCTCTATTTCGAGTATGAGAAAACAAAAAGATAGATAAATAATACCTGACACAATATTTTAGCATTTTTGTATTAATTGATATCAACTTTGGAATACATTCTTCAATAGGTTTATCTACTGACTGTCCATATGTTCGCATGTATTTCGATTACCCAAAAATACAGCTATGTAAGTAATTCTTTTAAAACTCTAATTGCAGTTCTATGTCATTTTTTTCCTTAATCAATTGAAAAAAAAAAGGCGTCTAAAATCCAAATTCAAATTTCTTTACTATAATAATGAAGTCCAAAGCGCTAATGCGAGGGACTCTAAGAATAAAAATATGAGTTCTTGACTCTGTCCAAGGTTCACAAATATTTGTGGAGAGAGGAGGGTAGATTACACTTTCATTCAAAAGTATGCCTTCTCAATAATAGGAATTATGAGAAGCCTGATTGCCCCCCTCCTTTAATAATAGAAAGAAACTGGAATGCAAAACTTTTTTTTGTAAATACATTTTTAAGAATGACTACATGCATGTTGAAAAATATAGAAAAATCACACTTGATTAGACAGGATTTAAAGAAGTACGATTTTCTAAATAATATATAACTGTAAAAATCAGTTGGAGTAGTCTCTCCAAAACTTTTCCCCTTACTCTTTAATAAAGATATTAAACAGCGAACGCCTTGCATGATATTGGCGTATAATAGTTGCGAAATATTAACTTTTGGTGGACAATTGGCATCTTTATTGAATTTATCAGGCGATCCTTGGCGAGTTATCCCTGGTAAGTGGTAAATAGTATCCGAAAATCGAATGTATGTTTTAAATGCGTTTTAAATTAGGGATTGAAGCTAAAATATGATATGAAAAAACACTTGAAGTCACAGAATTACGTAAAACAATTCTATATATTGCGTTTTTGTATGTCATTATGTTTTTGAGTTATCACGCTTACATGTTTCTGATAGTACAGACAGACAGATGGTCAACCCCTTATTGTATTTTGTATAAAATTTAATAGGCCTCTTTACTAAAGATGTTTAGTAAATTGTATCGATCAATCTACCTTCGTTTTTTAATTATAGTGCTAATTGATATTAAAACCACACATATTTTTGCTCAACATTTGATAGAAATCTTCAAATTTGGTCATAATTCTATATACAAAATTTCATCCGTCTAGCCAAAGAGTTTATGAATTATCTTTGTCAATGACAAACAGATGGACCCTTCCGGAAATGTGATAAATTCTTAGCATAAGGATAATAGTATCCGAAAATTGAATTTTTGTTTTAGACACGTTCTTTCCAGCCAAAATAAATAAATAAATAAATAATAAAATATAAATAAATAAATAAATAAAATATAAATAAATAAATAAAATATAAATAAATAAATAATAAAATAAAATAAATAAAAAATAACAAACCACACTTGTTGTTGTTGTTGTTACTTATAGCACTTGCCATGGACAAGCCCCGCTGATACATCAGCAGAATTTAAGCCGGAAATATACGTCTCTTGTTTTACAAGTAGCGCCATCTAGGGCCAAGAGTACGACTTAGCTACACACACGTCACAACCCTTTTTAGGGGGCGGAATACATTCACGCAAATCATTCATTCATCTCAGATCGTAACTTAGACCTGGAACAGGGAACGATCACCCCTGGCCCAGTACCCCCAGTGGTATTACTCTCGATATGGAGGACTTTGCGACCACGAACAGATTTAACGAGCGCCAGTCGCCATTACACTCGGGGATTGTTTTGGTCGGTGAGCTTCGAACCCGTAACCTAAGGAGTACGAGTCCAACGCTCTACCAACCAGGCCATCCCCTAACAAACCACATTTGAAGTCATAAAATACCGTACTAAATTTGATTTCAGTATAAAGACTTTAAACCAAATTTGGTCCATCAAACAGAAAGCGTTTTTCAATTACATTTGTAACAGACAGACAGACGGAACTTTCCCAGAAATGTAGTTTTTCGAACTCAGGGAGATTTAAAAAGTAGAGATTAGCCTGAATCTCGGGTTCTAATTTTTTGACTTTTACTATACTTAATCCGTATTTCATGCAGGAGAAAGTAAAAAATTGCTGAAACATAAAGATTGAAATAATGTGAATTATGAGCGCTTGCTTTGAAATAAATGTAGGTTACATTTCAGAGAAGCTGTGATTTCCAATAAGGTTATCAGTGGGGGTCTGTGGAAGACCCTAAAAGGGTGGATTCCCCTTACATCATCTTCGCTGGAATTATGGGTCAGATCGGAGAAACGTGTCATCCTCCGAAAGAGTAAATCACTGCCGGTCACTCGGTGAGGGTCCCGACCTTGGCCACTCGCCTAAAAAAGAAGCCCGACCCCGTGACCCTCGGATCAAGGTGAGCGACCCAGGATCATCTTCGCTTTTCGCCAATCTTCGCATGCGGCCAAACAATGGATACTCGCAATGATGTAATATTCACGTAATCGGTGAAAAATTCACGCCAAACTCAGAAAAAAAGCCAATTTTTCTGGAAGAAAATGAACTTGGGTTACATAACGGGATTAGGTAATTGGATGGTGATGTTCGCACATGTTCCTTTGCTATCTATGAAGCGCTGG
Organism: Argiope argentata; assembly: GCA_026289955.1. NCBI lineage: Eukaryota > Metazoa > Arthropoda > Arachnida > Araneae > Araneidae > Argiope > Argiope argentata. The sequence continues at coordinate 4,160,571 of JAOUZG010043210.1, forward strand.
CCTTGGACTGGTGACTGAGTAATGGAGATGCATCCAGCATTGTTCTAGAATAGCTCCAATGATGTATGTTTATCTGTAGAGAGAGTGGAAAGGGTTTTAATTGCCCATTTGTGTCAGTTTTTGTGGGCTAAGCGATGAATTAAGGCAACCATGACCAAGAAGATGGATTTTTATAGGGTTGTGAAATTATGTGTTTACTTTGGGGTAAATTATTTGTTTCAAAGAAAAAATATACTATGTTTTTTTTTTTTGATAAAATCAGAGAGAAATAGGGATAATGTTTTTTAATAATAGTATGTCACTATTATATTTTTTATTTACCTATTATGATTTTGCATTTTTTGTGATCTGATTTCTACATAATTTTCGTTTTAGGAATATATTATTTTTAGCATTTATGGATT
>JAOUZG010043210.1:4191711-4210703 GCA_026289955.1 Argiope argentata
TGTGTGTGTGTGTGTGTGTGTGTGTGTGTGTGTGTGTGTACAAGAAACTGCTTTAAGCAGTATGAGTTTCTCGTTCGCATGTTTTTAGTTTTCTATTTTGAACTTGAAATTATTGATTAAACATATAATTATGATTCAACGATGAGAATGTTTTCTTGATCTCCATTTATGTATAAAAATTTTCCAATCGATAAATATTAATTTATTTGCCTTTAAATTTTAGTGTATTAGCAAGTCAGAATTAGATATAAATATATATTCATCGAGAATAACATTGGATGTCTGAAATAAAGTAAATAAAAGAAAGAAAATGAGAGAAAATGAACGAAGGAACCAAGTTATCATACAAGAAAATTAGGTGATTATTTCTATTATTTAAATTAATTCATTAACCAGTTTAAACAGGTATATATATATATATATATATATATATATATATATATATATATAAACTTTCACCTTTTTTTCCTATTTTTATTGAATTTTTCTATTTATTCTATTTTTCTAGATGGCAAACAAAGTTTTGGATATCGACCGATTTTGAGATGAAATAACAGCTACGATCTCATAGTTCTTCGCCAACCTTTTAAAAACATATCTGATGTCAATGAAGCATGCATAATAATAAAGTAATAGTGGTAAAAACAGGTCAACTTTTAAAAACGTATCTACTATCAGAGGAGCATACATAATAATAACAAGCAACATCATGCTCTCACATGATAAAAAATGCAGTAAATTCTACTAATTTTGAATTAAAATCTTGAGGATTTTTTCCGCTTATAGAATTTAACGTTAGATGGCACTCTTCAGTCAATAATGGTAAGATTTCAGGAGTTTTTTCACTTAGTGTTTTCACTCATCCGTTTGGAGAAAAAAAAGGTAATTTTTTTTATAACATCCGGCACCAACTTCTTTGTTCCATTAGTAAACATATGTTAAAATAAAAGCTTTTTTTAGGGATATATAAACCGGTTTTCCTTTTTCTTAAAAAGAAAAAAAATCACTGAAGGCATATTGTATCACTGTTGTATTCCCAACCTAATCAGTATTCTCTGACTCGTCTTGGAATTACATAAATAAACACAAGAAAAACCCAAATTGTTTTTTCCCCTTCTTTTTCGTTAGTATTGGTGAACGAATGAATTGTTTTAAAAAGGAAAACAGTGTTTCATTGACACTATGTTAAATTCCAAATGTACAGATAGTTCTTTTTCTTCGAGCAAAATTTATTCCAGGAACAATTTCTTAGACTTCGAGTAGAAAAGAAAGAAGATGAATGCTGTTCAACGATCTGCAGCAAAAACAATGGCATAACTCATTGTAACATTAATTAGTAAGGAATGTGCTATTATTTGGAAAAACAAATGCGTTTCTTTAGAATAATTATTATTTTAATCTTCCAAAGCTTCTAAGGATGTTTTGCCTACAAATAAAAGTGTTACTACTTATTTATGTTAACATATTTGAATTTTGTGAATAACTAATTGTTGAAACTAAAGAAATCTACGCATGGTTGGTTTCATTCCTACCAAATAGAACTAATTGGTATTCGAAAGCTTTGCTAGTCATCCTCCAAAAGAAACTTATACTTCTAATTTTAACGAAGCCATGCAGAGAGCGTTGATTGTTTTAACGAAATAAAAAACGCAAACTATCAAAAATAAAAATAATAACATTTCAACTTGTAAATTGATGTTTAGCATTTGAAATATGCTTTAGTATTTTTTAAAGACTTAACAGTAGGAAAAAATGCACCAGTTTTGCAATTCCTACTATTAATTCACACTCTCCTTACATATATTTATATATATCATTCAAAATTTCAGTCCTTAATAAGATACTTTCATCCACTCAAGTTCAAATACCTTTTTTAAAACTTGTAGTGGATGGCACTCGATGTTCATAAAGCATTTTCAAATATTATTTAATTCATTAAATTTAATTAATTTTTAATACTTTAATTAGAGTTTCAGCAGTTGTAATGAAATTCAAAATTAACAGGCAATAGTTCCATTTGAAAAATGCGAGGATTTCTAAATTTTTCAAAAGAAGATGGAAAATGTTATAGCAATTCTTGCAAAAATCGATAATTTTTTGATAAATTAATTTTAACTCTTAAAAATAATGAATTCTTTTTTGATAAATTAATATTAATTATTATATATTAATTGTAATTTTTTAATAAAAAGTAAAGTAAATTGTTTTAATTGATCTAAGTAGGAATAGACTTAATTTTTATATATATATACAAGCCGCCTTTGGTGACCAGTCGATTCGCCAGTATTAATGTTCGCTAAAATTTTCAAATAATATTTTATGTGGCTTTGTCTCATAACTGGCTTTTCAACAAAATATTTTTAAACCGAACAAATTTTGATGGTCATATAATTCATTTAGAGTATTATTTAGTATTATTTTCTTCAGATGTTCTGTTCATTGTATTACTCATTTTTCTCTTTCTATCCGTGCAAAGATCGTCCCGGAATTGATATTTTACTTAAATGGTGGAGGGAAAGGTCTAAAATTCTACGTTTTTATAGAATACTGAGATTCAAATTTTCATAAATGTAAACACACTAAACAAATAAAGACACAATTGGTTTTCAAGAGATGCGAAGGTTAAAAAACAGCTTGGAAAATGCCGCGCACAGAGGAAATAATATTGAAACACACACATCCTTCTTTTCTTTTCTTTTTTTTTCTATCCTTTTTTTTTCCTTCACTACTTTTGTTTCTACAAACTTTTTTTCCTTTGTTATTCTTTTTTTTCTTCCCTACCCAGACTTTATTTTGAGCAGGCATAGATTAAATATTCATACCGTCTAATAATAAAAGCAACTATTTTCTTTCTTTTTTAAACATCTCGTTATCTATGAATGAAAATCAATTGACTTCGCGTATTTCTTTCTAAACAAATCATAATTTATTACTTCCTGTTATTTAACTCAGTTGGTGTGGGGGAAGGAATGAAGATTTTTGGCGGGAAAGTAAGAAAAGTGTCGTTTTAACTATTTTCCACGCAGTTTTTTTAATTTTTCATCTCCATAAGAACGAATCCTCGTGTCTTAACGAAAATATTTTTCAAAAATTAGCCGAATCGGTAGAGCCGTTCTCAAGTTTTGTGCTTAGCAACGCATTTCGAGTTGCATTTTTATTAATATAGATAGATTACTTGTTTTAATGTTTGGTTGCATTAAAGGAGACAAAGTGCACATTAGCTTTTTAACCTTCAGATCTGGATGGATTTCATTAACCATAAATTTTTATCATATGAAATCAGCTGATTTGGTGAAAATTCAGAAAAAGGATTTGCTTTCTCTCGTAATTAAAAATGATACGATCTATGGTCTCTTACATCTTCTCTTAAGGTTTTCTATCATTAACAATTCTAATATGTATTACTAATAAAAATCAATCTGTATTTACCTGTTGAAAGAAAAAAAAAATATCACATTCTCTAATGTAAAGATTTCAACTAATTGCATTTTACTCAAACGCCTTTAAAATATGGTTCAGCCAAATACACTACTCTGTACTCGTAAGAACTGAGAAGAACACGAAAGAAAGTTTTTGAATTAAATTTGAATCTTTGAATCTACACTTGGGATCTTTAAATATTTGTTTTGTTGGAACGTAGAAATAAAATAAATATATAAACAGTAAATTATGACGTTACATATATTAACATATGTAACATTCATATATTTTTAAATGTTATAATGTTTGTTGTTACTTATGGCGCCATGGTACAAGGCCCTCGCTGATACAGCAGCATATTTAAGCCGAAAGGAGCGCCTCTTGTTTTTGAAGTAGGGCCAACTAGGGTCAAGAGTACGACTTAGCTACACACTCATCACATTTGCTAACATAGCCCCTTTTTACAGGGGGCACAGTCACACATCTCACAGATAGCACACAGAAGAAAAACCATGCCCGAACTAGGACTCTAATCCGGGACTCCCCGAACACGAGGAAGACGCGCTACTTCAGTGCCAGAAAGCCGGCATGTTATAATGTTTAACAAATATTATATTAATATTATGTGATGTACATAATATTATGTAATGTAATATTACATATTGTAAAATGATAAAATTATTCTGTAAAGGATTAGTCTTCCAAAGCTTCATGGCACTTTTCTAGGTATTCCATCGAAATGTTACATTTAATTAAAGTGTTACTACTTTATTCTGAAAGCTTCTTTAAAAAACTATTTTTGATGTCCTCATAGAAGTAGGGCGTCCTTTTCTTGGTCTGGGTGTCCTGGGATTGAGTTCCAGTTCTGGCATGGTTATTCCTCTTCTCTGTGTTCTATCTGTGAGGTGTGTGAATGCGCCCAGTAAAAAAGAGCTATGCAAGCGAATGAGACGTGTGGAGTCGTACTCTTGGTCCTAGATGGCGCTTTTGAAGAAACTAGAGACGCTCACATGTATTAAATCGCTGGCATATCTGTCAGTAAGCTTGTAAAAGGCCATTAGTATAAAAAACAATTATAAGATTTTTTTTAAGTCAGAAAAAAATAACTAATAAAAATTCTTAAGGATGAGAGCATGAAACCAATTATAAAAGGATAATTAGCGTCTATATTGAACTATCATAAAAAAAAGATTCATCCGTTGTTACGGTGTGGCAACTTAATTAATAGTGTCAGATTATAACAGATGAAGGACAACCATGCCCGAACCGGGACTCGGACCTAAGACCCCCAGATCACTGAGAAGATGCGCTATCCTTGTACCAGGACGTCTCGAAAGGTCAGTATTTCCTAACTATAGTTCATCAATGTCATGTCAGGAATTCTAGGCTTTAACTTAAACCCCAATTTTATGAGGAAAGAAAGGGATAAAAATGATCCATTGAGGATTACACAAGAAAGATTTGGAGAGACTAAAATCGCTGGTACATCGTACTATTTATGAAGTAAACATTACTCTGTGTGTTGTGACTAATGGCACTTGCCGTGGACAAGCTTCCGCTGATACGATCAGCAGATTTTAAGCCTAAGAAATGCGTCTCTTTGTTTTACACGTAGCTCCATCTAGGGCCAAGAGTACGACTTAGCTACACACACGTCACAACCCTTTTTAAGGGGTGAACTACATTCATGCAAATTCATTCATACATCTCAGATCGTAATTTAGACCTGGAACAGAGAACGATCCCCTCTGACCCAGTACCCCTAGTGGTATTACTCTCGACATGGAGAACTTTGCGATCACGAACAGATTTAACGATCGCCAATCGCCACACAGTCAGGGAATCTTTTGGCCAGTGAGCTTCGAACCCGTAACCTAAGGAGTACGAGTCCAACGCTCAACCAACCAGGCCATCCCGGCCCTAAAACATTAGTCTAAAACATTCTAAAACACAAGAGTTAAACATGTTAAAACACAAGAATAACCTTGAAAAAACTATAAATAGCTTATTTATTCTTCGAATTTACTTAGTGCTTTGCATAATCTTATTGTTTTGATAGTTAAACTTCTGAGATTCACAGAACTGGACAGTTATGGTAAATAAAATAAATATAAAACCCTCAACCTAAATCGTTACGGACAGTATCTAAAAAGCCAAGAAAGAGAGAGACAAACTGTTACAATTTATGGGACATATAAAAATAACGGCCAAGAAATCCTGCCATGAAAAGCACTCTTTTGCGTCTCTTTGTTTCTTTTGAGCAAAATTTCCATGAACTTTTCGCAGATCGTTTGGTTCTTGAATCATTTATGGACTTTCCTTCATGCTCGGAAGGTGACACTTTCCCCCCTCAGACAATGCGGGTGAGCGTCATTCCGCTTAATCGCTCTTTTATGAGCGAACTCTTTATCAACCAGAGAGAGGGAGAGAGATAAGAGTTTTCCGCGAAATGACCCATCAAAAGAACGGAGCTGCTCGAGTGATCAAATGGGCCAAGGCGCGAACAAATAAGAAGGCATTAAAGAATCTTCGAGGGATTAAAAGGGCTTGTAAAAGGAAGCAATAAAGAAGTTCCAATTAATGGCAAAACAATCATTCTTTTAGGTACAAGCAGATATATAGATTTGAAAGTGTAGTTCTCGAACGTTACAAGGACAATGTACAACATTCAGAATATTGGACAAATGTATTAAAAGGTATCCCGAAATCAACGCCAGATTTGAATTTGCCACTAATCGTTCAGTAAAATATTGGCAACTTTATTAAGAATATTTGAAAGCTGATAGTTTAAGGTTAATAAAGTGAAGCGTTCCTAGATAGAACAACGTGTTAAAGCATGATTTGAATTAAATAAAAAAATACAGCTATTTTTCTTTAAACTGTTATATTTCTATTGAATCGTAAAGTACACAGGATAAAGTTGTTCATGAAAAACACTTAGGACAAACAGCCTCCACAACTTTGCTGGTACATTTTGTCGAAATTTTCCATGATAATTTCACATAAACGTAGCTGAATTTCATTGAAACAGTGATGAATTTTCTTATTTAATGCATACGCGTCTGTAAGCTTCTTTTTACAGACCTTTGGTTTCAAATAACTCCACAAGAAAGAAATCCAATGGTATTAAATCATATGATTTAAGGAGCCAATTTTCAAATTTTTGGACTGTGGTCGTCAGATTTTCGTTATTTCTGAAATATTGTTCAACAATGTAAACTCGTTACGTGCCCTTTTTACTACTCCCAAACTTTCAGCTGTAAGATGGTTTTTAAAAAAATAGATTTGTCAACATTTTGCCGCACAAATGGTGGCAAATTTAAATCTTGCATTCAAATATTTTGGACACCTTTTAGAATACTATTTATTATGTTATATGTCAACAATTTACTAATACCTAATCATAGTTCAAATTTCTATTAGAGTTATTACTAAATTATGTATAGCTACCTCATTTTCAAAGAGACTGTCTCTCAACCAGTACATAAATACAATCCGTTGTGACTAAGAAATCTAAGTTTCTTGTCCTAAAATACTGAATTTAAATGCAGTGACTGAATTTTCTAAGCCTCTGAAAGGGGTGCAATGTACTGTAAGAAAACTGTTTGAGAACTATTCAAGAATAACCGGATTAATCTTTGTGAATCGCTGAAATTCGAATTTTTAAGTTCGATTTATTGCATCCCAGGAAACATGCATTATGTACAAGCGAACGACACAAAACGAAATAAGAAAAAGCTCGTGAAAATTTAATCCCTGTGAATATATACTGAGAGATTTTAATAGGAATTTTCGGCGCATGTCAATCGCAAGTAAGGGAATCAGGAATCTTCTAGAAGATTCTGTTTAAGTCAGCAATGTTTTATCCCTTCTCTCGGAGAGTGGAAACAGCTGATTGAAGTATTTTCATAGAGTTTTTGATGCATTAAATAAATAGAAAAAAAGTGGAATAAGATCAGGAAATAAGAGCATATTTAAGAAAAAAGTTAATATGGGCTAAATTCAGACAAAACTTTAGAAATTAATTAGAATTGAAATTAGATTTTAAAATATCATTATTTTTATCCATAGAGTTTTAAAAGGATAGAAATGGTGAGGGTTTGAAATTTTCATTTCTCCATAACTTACTTCATATTGAAGATAGGAAAATAAATCCCATTATCCAGATTAACGCCTCATTTTTTATTAAAAAATTTTACTTCTTAATAAGACGATTTATTTTGTATTATTCTACTGTATTTTGATAACTGTAATATATTAGTTTAGAACTGAAAAGTGATTTTCATGCCCTAATTAAATCCAATTAAAATTACTTTAATTTTCAAAAGAAATTAAATATTTTATACTATTTATATTGTATCGTATAGTTCCATGACAAAGCGTCATCGGTTTATATGCTATACTGACTAATATTCAAATTAAAGGGTTAAATGGCATTTATAATAATCTCAAAAGTATTTTGTCTCTAAAGATTTGCGATTTATTTAGGAACCAGAAACCTTTTTTTTCCCGTCTGAGTGGGGTTTTTTCAGTATGCTGTCAAGCGATCGAGAAAACCGCATCTGTCCTTGAAACCTGTCTCGTGCCCACTAATTTGTGTCATTCTGAAAGAGAACTTAAACTCTGCTAATGGATTTAATTAATAAGCAGGTTTGTTAACCGTTCAAGACAAGAAAGAAATGGATTTTCAAGCAATATTGTAAAATTTAAAATATTAATGCAATGTGCTCAGCAAACTGATTAAGACTAATTTATAATTACATAGTTAATAAAATAATGTTTGCAAAAATTTTTTAAATAAATGTAAAAACCTTTATTAAATTTTTTTTAAATAAATGTTGGACATGCGGGAAAAGAAATATTTAGTGATAAAATTAATTAAAAATTCTTCATTCTTATATATGACTCAACAGATATAACACATATATATGTTTCATGTGTCTGACTGGCATATACTATTGTTCATATTTTTTTTAAAAAAAAATTTGAACAATAATGACCCATTTTTGTGCTATTTTACATTTATATTTAAGGAAGAATTTTTATGGTTTAATAATTGTACAAAGTTATTAGTCAATCAATGAGCACATACATATACGCACACATGCACACAATTTTTTAATATAAAAATCCATTCAAAAGCGAAAATGTATGACATTTTCATTTCGGAAATGCTGCACACTTTTGAACATGCGCCAGAATGCATTTATTTATATAAAAAAAAGAGGTAAAAGGAAAGATGGAAAGAAGGGATTTTTACATTTAGTAATAAGCTGAATTTAGAGTATTAGAGGAATTAAGGGGTGTGTAACTTTCATATTTCTGCGAACCACTCCTTAGCGAAGTACAAGCGTTGAAAAGTACTAGTCTTTGGTTCAGGAAACATAAATTTTATTCATACAAACCAAGTACCCTCAAAAGTTTACTTAAAAATTTATCTCGAGCGATCTTAAAAATTTGACAAATACATTCGAACACAAAATCTTTTTTTCTTTTTAGAAGAAATTTTGAGTTATATTCGGCTAATTAAGCTTACATCATGACTTCGTAAAGCAGATCTAGGGTTATATTCTACTAATTAACTTTACAACATAACATGATTTCGTAAAGCAGTTCTGGAGTTATATTCTGCTAAATAAGTTTACAACATGACTTCGTAAAGCAGGCCTGGAGTTATATTCCACTAATTAAATTAACACCATGACATCGTAAAACAGAATTTGATAAGCAGAAAGTGATATCCGATACATAAGACAAAAATTAAGAACTTCGTTATTGTTCTAAAGCAATAATTGAAATTTCTCAATAAATTAAAGAAAATGTTTTGCTTCAATTTTGTTGGATTCCAGGGCAATATAGACGCTTTGGGCTTTGTAGTGTAATAAAGGAAATAGAATAAGCGACTTGGATATTCTTTCTTTTAACTTATTATGCTCAAAATTTGATAGAGATTAACCCATTTGGCTATAACATTCCAAAGATTGTCCAAAATGTTGTTTACAGAAAACTAACCTACTGACGAAATCGGTACAACATTTGAAAATAACATACTGTTGTGGTATAGCCATGTGTTTATTTATAATATTAATTCTCATTATTTTGTTTATATTATCCACTTACATGTACATGGAAAGTAATCATAAAGTGATTTTTCAAAAATGAATTTCATACAAAACTTTATTGAGGAATGTAATTGTGATGCAATAACAAAATAAGAACTGCACGCATCTAATTCGATGTCTTTTTGATTTTGATGTTCACTAACAGGTAGACAGATAAAGTTTCAAAAAAAATTTTTTTTTTCGAATTCGGTAATGTATGAAACGGTTGTTTTTAAATGTTCCTATATTCTTATCTTTTGTATGTTTGTTGAAAGATAAATATAAAAGTATTGTTCTGCACTTTATTAGCTATGATGCACAATATTTACGAATTTAAGCAAATACTGGTCACTTCATGTTTATTCTACATGCAAATAATTCGGACATTATCAGAGGAAAGGATTGGACACAGACGAAGAATGATAGTTAACACGTCAATGATAAAAATAAATCATGAAAAACCATGTTCTAAGATAAGAAAAAAATATCAATCAACCAATAAATTACTTTAAAATATTTTATTATCAGCACTTACAAAGCATTTTGGTCCTTTAACTACACATTGCACTTGACATACGAAACATATGTTATTCTTTTCAGTATAGAAAATACTTTAAATAAATATATACACACAATATATATATATCACTGAAAAGTGCGGAATCCCTTTCGTTCGTGTCTTCCGTCCGTAGGAACGATCAGTTCTTGCCGTCCAAGGGAGCATTTTTGTCCGTTACATCTTTCAGAGAATTGGCGCGGAATATGGCTTGTTTTCGAACAAACAAGGTTAAGAAATATGGCCAGAATATATCACACACACACTCACGCACTTCAGAACTGTCAAAGAAGCTCTGAGAAATCGAAACTCCAACTTTTGTTCGTTTTGTTTGGGGACAAAAGACGACTGGATGTAGAATTTATCCAATATTAGAACGTCCATTAAAACTACTTTCAGTTGAGTCGAGTTTTGCAGCCAGTTTAGAAATTAAATTTTAAGATTAGCCCATGGACCATCAACTATCCTGATCTCAGCATTTATTAAATGACTTTTATTCTTAAATGTGAAAATCTCTGATTTTTCAACATCGGGTCCGGTCTTAGGACTATTTCTAGGAAACGATTTTCTACGTTTTAGCCGCTTTAGGGAAATAATGGAAGAATTATTTCACATGTTGAAGTCATTACGGCGGGGCTTGTCGAGTGTATTTTTCATATTCCAATCGTTTGAAAGATTAAATAAATTGCTCTGTATAAATAGTTTAAAAGGTGGCAGTAATTCTTAAAGGAATGTCTTTAAGTGATTCCATCACAAAATAGTTGTGTAGATATAATTTTATAAAGAAATATTATTCAAAAATAATAATTTTAAAAGCATATATATGTATGTCCTTTATAAGATTGCCTTTATAATAATCTTTATAATAATCTGTAAATACCTTTATAATAATCTGTAAAGTGTATTGCAATAAAAAATTATAAATACAATTTTAAAAAAAGCTTTGGTGCTTGATTTTTAAATTTAAAAAAAGGAAATTATCATTTCAGGTTTTAACTTAAACTTTTCGAAGATCCAAAAACACATTATTTTTAACTTCGTACTGAAACCGAGCAATAGATGTTGATGTATCTCCGCATTTCGAATTGAAGGCGTTTCATTTATTTCTAATTATTAACTTCTCAGATTAAAACGAGATAAAACTCCTTCATACTTTAAAAAAGCTATTAAAAATGAAACAAAGATTTTGCATTTCGGTGAAAAGACTGCATTTTCAATAATCAAGAATTGAATATAGAAATACTGGTTAACGCTGGTGTGAAAAATCTGCATTTCTTAAAGCAAATGCGAATGCTATGAGACATCTCAGTATAATCTTTCATTCATCATCAATTAATGACCGCAAAACTCGCTTTAAATCTTGGAGAAACGCTTTTTATCGTCTATTCTGAAGAGCTATCCGTCTGATTGTTTACACATTGACCACAAACTGAAGAGGAGTCTTGAGAGATGCGTCTCGCGTGAAGTAGTAGGTGAAATGGAATCCATTTCTTTGAATTCTCAAAGTCCGTCCACTTTGGTGTCTTGACTATGAAGTGAGGCCGGTCTCTAGTTCTCGAAGGCGGACTGGAAAGTGTCTCTTTGCGGTTCCAGAAGGAATTCCGGAGGTTTTAAAGAGCCGGCATCACTCTTTGAAGGAACTTAACGGATCGTCGCATCGATCTTCAGTTTCTCGGCGTCACCACAGAGCGGCGGCGGAGATGTCGATGTTCACATCTTTGGACGTGGACGGTTGTCTGTAGGTGTTCATGGTGAAGTTGTGGATCCGTCTGGGATGGAGATTAAAAGAAAAACGAATTAACATGAACCAATTTAACAATCAGTGTATGAGGGGGGAAAGTTTCCTTCATTAAGCAACATATCAATTTACTTTAACATGCATTTTAGCTATACTTCTAAAGGTAGTAAGCAATGGCTGATTGCAAACTGTTGAAGAAGGAGCTAATAATTTCAAAACTGCTCTGTAAATAAGCGAAATTCTTTCCATTTAATTATTATTGAATTATTTGACAATTTATTTAAAAAATAAATATTATATTTATGATTTGATTTCCCTCATTCATTAATATTTATTTATGAACATTTATATGATTGCTTCTCAGTATTAAAAAAATTACATGCAGTACAAAAATGATATTATTATAGGAAAACTGTGACATCGTTTATTGACAAGAATAATTTGATGGAGTAATACTTTTTATACGATAAATTGTCTTTCCTCTTTATTTAATAATTTTGGACTAGCGAAAAATTTGTTAGCTTTGAAAAAACATTTAATCATTCCTTTTTATCAAATTTAGGGTTGCAATTTTTACTGTCATAAAATACTTTACATTCCTTCTAAAATTGCAGAAAAAGACAATTGTGCATCGTTACTGTGCATGCGCAGTAGTAGAAAATTAAGACTGATGGAAATTTCAAATCTCCAAGAAGTTATTTTTCGACCTGGAAGAAAATCATTTTTCAGAAATACCATACTTTTCGAGTTTGCATGAGTTTGAAAGGCCAAGAGACAATTCCATTAAATCGTTAATGGAAAATATTGCTCAAAAACTAGATGAAATAGTTATTAAAATTATGTATTAGAAAGTTAGAAGATGTTACATTTTCGCACTCCATGACTGTTCGTGATGACAAGTAAACTTAAACAGAGTGTATTTCATAATGGAAAATACAAAATTTAAATATCATTTTGATTTTAATATGAGATTTTTAATATCAAGATACATATACATTTTAATTTCTTTAATATTGAGTCATATACATGATTTACTATGTTTTAAATAATTATTTGATCCACTTTTTGTTCGCAAAACTGGAATTTTTCTCAACAGCTTTTCAATCTGAATTTTTAAATGCTCTAGATTTGTGTAATCATAATAACAATACATAATTTTAATAATTCTATAATTTTGAAGGTAAATTAATCATTATTTAAATAAAGATTTGAATTCTGAAACTGCCATTGATAATAAATCCTTAAAAAAAATTCCTTCAATGCTGAAAAGAAAAAAAATTGAAATAAAAAAATAGATTACCATTTATTTACTATAAAAAGATCTTTTTATAAATATTTTAATTTATTGATAAAAGAAGCTAAAAACATATTATACTCAAAGTAAAGAAGTCTAATAGATTTTTCGCTTTTTGATAAATAAATTATTCCTTAATTGAATCGAAACTGGATCACAAGTACATGAAATGATTGGATTTCTTTTGAAATATCTAATTTCTATGTTTACTGGTTTATAGACAAGCAATAAACTTTCAACAATTTTCAAAACTTAAAAAAGTTTGTTCCTTCAAGTTTGGAAAATTACTCAAAATATTTCTTTATTTAAAATGCGTTATAATATTAAAGCACAGAGTGAAAGTAATGTTTGGATAAACTTTTTGAAAACTTTTTAAATAAGAAATTAAATTTTATTTAAGAGATTTTTTGATAGAAATCAGGTCGTTCTTAGTTTTGTAAATTTAATAAAAAGAAAATATTGAAATATAAAAATGTAATTTTTTTAAAAGCTGAAACTCGTTAAAATAGTTGAGAAAAACAAAAATTTTCGTTTTAACATTTGCACCAAATGTATTTAACTTTTCGGAACAAATTCTACGCTTAACATCTAATTTCATTAAATAAACGAGATCACCTTTTCTTATCTCCGCTATTTCCAAAGTGTTCTTTTTTTTTCTTTAAATTTAAAAAGATAAAAACTTGTTTTAAATTTTATTAAAAAAATATACTGACAATCCACTATTGTTCCGTCCGCCGTCACGAGAAAAATTGTAAAAAACTGGGCCACGAATGCACTTTTCCTTTAAAGTTTATTCAAGGAAAAAGGATTTCATAAATACGAAAGGGGAAAAAATATGATCATTAAAAAGTAAATTTTTCTCAGACTGAGGCCAATACGTCCTTCTATCGAATAGGAAACGGCTATCACCTTGAGTGCGTCGAAAGCTTCATTTTTCCAGCAAAGTTTACAAACAATCGAACGAACACAAATCTCCCACAGAACATGCATAACTCACTTTCTCTAATGCAAAGGTCACTTCGATCGCTCCGGCGTCCGAGGGAATCCCTTGACCCCGATAACGGTCCATCGAGTCGCGGAAAACAAAACAATGGGACCGTTTTCCAACACCAAGGTCCGACGGAAAGCGTCAAAATCTATCTCCTTTTATAAATAGCCATAACAGTTATTTGCATGTTCGATTCAATGAGGGAAAATGTTGCAAGATACACCTCCGAAGGTTAGAAGCTCGGAAAAAGAAAACGTTCGGAACAATTTTCCCGTCTTCTGATTGTTTTCTCGGAGATAAGCCCTCGCATGTCAGGGTTGGAAAAGAGTTGGTAGGGAATACGCTTTCTGTCTTGCGTGAGTCATTTATCAAATTATCATTCTGCGATATGGATGAACTGCAACACTGTTTATTTGTTACGGTGTAACGATTTTAGGAATTGTCCCAATTTAATCGATGATCCTTGGGCGAATCCGAACCAGAACCAGAATGCTATTGGTTTCTTTTAACAGAGTTGGATGCCACAGGATTCCTAGTTACCACGAAAGGAAAGCGATGGACGATAGATCTGATACAACAGTCAAATCTAATTGCAAATTCGAGTCACATTACGACAGCATGAAAAATTAGTTATTCAGTTTAATAAACAGGCAAAAGGAAATGCGTGATTATGGAAGCATAAGCCAAAATGCATTAGAGAATGTATTAACCCTAAACTCTCCAAATTAAAACAATGATGAAATCAGAACGAATCATAATTTATATTGGTTTTAACTGCCCGTGAGAACTGTTCACCATGATCTATTGATAAATAGCGTCTATAAATACTGTCAAATTCTCAATTCTTTAAAAATGTGGAAATAAATTGACAAAAACAATTAAAGTTATTCACACATTTTTATTTTATTTTCGGTTGATGCCAAAAGTAAATTATTACATTTAATACCAACTTATAATAACTCAGCGTGTACCACCTACAGGTATTTATTTGCTAGACCACTGGTACTACCTTCGTGAGACTGCACAGATATACTGTACTGGTATTCTAATATTCCTATATAAAAAGTCTTATTTTTCTGCTCTGATGTTATTTTATTTACTTAAAATTTTGTTAGTCAATGTCCTGATAAAAGAGAGTCTTCCAGATTAGAACAAATTTTAGGTTGCATTTTTAAGTTAGTGTTTATTACTTCCATTTCATAATCTATTTTAATAAAAAAATTTACATATACTTAAAAAACCATTTCATGATCTTGTTTGTAATACCGATACCAATTGTAACGAGTTTCTAAATACAAATAATATAAGAAATTTTTTAATACAATGAATTTATAAGCACTGCCATTGACAGCTCATATTATCATTATCAAAATAGCGATATGTGTCTTTAGACATTACATCTAGTTATTTGAATTATTATTATTAACTTTTAAAACGAAACAACAAAGAGGAGATGCTCTTAACTATATTCTTTCAGAAAGTGCTTTGCATAAAATGATAGGAGATTCAGTTAGGCACGCATTTATTTTTTAAAATCGATTCTTTCTCAAGATTTGTTGAGTGGACATAGTTTTCATATACTATCTGAAACTGTAACTTGTCAACCTATTATTAGTTATGTGAACAAATATCTGGCCCATATGGTTTTTTTAAGTTTTATAATTAATGGAAATAGAAAAGAGTTGAGAGTATCTTTCAAAGTTTAAATACAGTAGTTGGATATTTTGGATCAATTTTGAATTTCAAAATTTTGTTAATATTGATCAAATAACTGAACTGAACCGAACGAGACAAATCAACTATTTACTTATCACATCAAGAACCTTTTTTTGAGAGTAACTATAATTTACTTAAAAAATAGCATTGATTTTTTTTGAATAATTACTTATCGGCAATTATTCCTTAATAGCACACTTATATATATTTTTTTCTTATTGTTTACTTGTTTTTTATTTCTGTAAGGTGGGTTTTCAATTAACAAATGCTTGACTTATTTTAGGCCTCGTTTGACAGTTTCCTTTAATACCTTCGTCACAATTACGAATATATTTTGTCTTGCTCAGGAAAAATGAATTAAAATCAGTGTCTAATATGGATTTTTTCATCCTTTTACAAAGAAGCTGTGCATTTCAATGATTCTCTTTCGATAAACTTTCCTATTTGTTCAGAATTTCTATTTTGTCTTTAAGACTGAGATAAGTTCTTCTAGATCCATTTAGTTTCAATAATTCAATCTCCTCCGACACTAGTTAGTTTATGACTATCCAAAAGACTCCAAACTAGACCAGGCCTCACAGCTGTCCGTATAAACCAATCCAATTTTGTATCCAATCAATAGGCACAAATCTTTTTTTTTCGCGCTGGTTATGCTAAACGGAGGAACTCGGGAGTTATATTCAGAGATTTTTTAGTTGAACAGGTCAGACATAAAGATGTGAATTCCATTCAGTGGGGAGAATATTACGCCCATATATAACACTAGTCGAAAATGAATAACCTTGTTCTTGTGTACAGCCGACCACCCCGCCACCACTGAACGTAGCAGTATCGGCAGAATTCGTTGTGGCCGATTGGAAAATGAATAAACGTCTTATTTATTATTTCAAACGTAATAACGTAAAATATACGGATCACGCTAAAGAAATAGTTTTGAGTGTATTTAAATACATAATTTCGGGCTCAGAAAATTTTGATGACATTAATCGTGACCATATTGCAATTTGTTGGCATGTTTAAGCAATAAGTTCTCTATTGAATAACTTTTAATTTTTAATTTCGTATCCAAATTCATTTTTATTGCGGTATCGTACTTTATATAAATTTTTGCTTATTGGCCATCTTTTCTACTGATTAGAAATTGCAATCTGCTAAATTAAAAAAAAATTGAAATATTTTTATAGGTATAAATAATAACAAGTGTATTTTTATAAATTTATAATGAATGCATTTTTAACTACGAATTCTTCTATATGAGGTTCCTCGAAACTAAATATTTTACCATCCATGGAAGATAGTACCATCATAGAAAGATCAAATGGAGTGTTCTTTTGATGCTGGTTACTTTACTTTTCAATAATAATAAGGAAACAGTGCCAAGTGTAATATACCTACACCATGATACATCTATCAGAAGCTCACTTAAGTGCTATTTTCTCGTTGGTTTATGGGTTTCTAATCCATCGGTTAGAATCTGCACATGTATGAATTATTAATGATTTACAGAAGGAATCCTTACTGGTTCTGTACGAAGGAGGACAAGGGGTTCTTCCGCAGCCCTTCCTTCTGTGCAAACTTGCCGAAGTTCCTGAGGCTGACGGCCCTCTTGCCATTCACGATGGTGCTGTAATCCTCCTCCTCCTCTCCTTCGTAGGCCCCATTCTCGAACCCTTTGGATTCGTTCGAGGAATTTGTGGAGGAGGTCTGCACCGACGTCGAGCTGTTGGACTGAGAGCATCGTTTCTTCTGGACGGAGGGGTTCGGCTGCGACAACAGGTACCTTCGGGGAAAAAAAGAAAATGACTGATGCCGAAGAATAAAGAGCCACTCTTTATGTTTTCCACAATGGTAATTTAGAGGGTTACCAGAACTCTCCAGTTTCAATGATGCCGAAAGAGATGAATGAGAAAGAAATGAATGAATCTGTTACAAAGTTGGTCTACGGTTGTTGTTCAATTATCGCACTTAGCATGACAACGTTATAAATGTCATTTTCCTTACTAATTTACTAAAGAAAGCATTTTTCTTCTAAAATAGAATCTAGCTAGAATTTTTTCGGCGTAATTGTCTGAAAGTATTTCTTTCCAGGATAATAATGCATATACTTTTATTTTGTTTATAGAATCCGAGTGGCAAAACAAATTATACGAAAAAATTTATATAGCAATAATTAATTAATACAATCAACAATTGCATACTAGTAATTATTTTCAGTATGTGTTAAAATGGATATTAACGAATGAAATAACATCTTTCATAAATTAACGTAGCATGGTTTGTATCTTTGTATATATAAAGTAACTGCATTTATTAATGCAGATATCGTGGAGGTTCTGGTTAATAATGAAACGTTTGCGTCTAGTTAAAGTTGATAAATCTGTATAGATAAGCATTTTGTAACAATTTAAGAGGATTGAGCTCTAAATTATGACTAAATTTTTCACTCGACCAACAGTTTAGGAATATAGTGAACACATGTAATCTAGTCCTAATGATATACTTATCCGTAATGACATACATCCGGAAATTTTAAATAAAAAAGCTTTAATTGAATAAATTAAAAGCCTTCCAAATTTGTCCAAGCGGTACAACATTGTGTATAGAATCCAAACATTTGGTCTCTCTTTACATGAATAAAGTCAGGAATTATCAGTAAATTATGTAATATCACAAAATTTTATTCAATAATAGTTCTGCTGTTTTATATATAACAAATGTAAGTTGGAGTGGGACAAATAAAAACACTAATGGATTTTACTAATTTAATTCTGTAAAATTGCGTTTATATAGAAATAGACTATCCCTCTCCTCCCAAAAAGGGGAATCTCTTTATGAAGTTCTATTATTCATAGCTCATTTTTCTTTTGTTACGATAAATCAGTAAAAGGCTAAGGATTCTTCTTAATCATAATTTTATACAAAAAGATTATTTTGAAAGTTCAGAAAAAAACCCTCAAAAAATCTATTATTTATGCACCAAAAACAAGATTATGATAATTTTTATATTTTCTTTTTGCCATATAAAATAAGATACAAATCATTTTTAAGAAATTGATACTATGATTACTATAACAAAAGCCTTTAAAAACTTACCGTAAATTATATTTGCAGATCACTATTAAGTATTCTTTTTTGAAATAATTTTATGGCCAATTATAAAATTACTGATTTTAAATATA
>JAOUZG010043210.1:4211103-4252315 GCA_026289955.1 Argiope argentata
CTAAAAATTCTAACAGAATATCTATTATAAGTCAAAATTATTAAAACTATAGGTTATTGTATTCATATCGTAAACGCAATACTCAGAGAAGATATATTTATTAATTTTTGTTAGTTCCATTTTTTGTGAACAAGTGTTTGAAAGTAGTACGACATTTTCTGAATTGCCAAGAACTAATTTGGATAACTAATGTCAACAAGTTATTTTTCAAATGCAAATAATTCATTTTCAAAATATGTTTAATGCGGAATAATAAGAAAAAAGTCCAATTTTATTGTACAAGACATAGCATGTCTTAAACTATAGGATCAATAATTATATTAAATATGCCATTTTTGAAATGATTACATTTGCTCTAGTTTTTACTGCTATACAAATGGTGATACAGTTGTGGAAAATAAAAAAAGACCGAAGTGTTTGTCCTAAATGGAAAAGCTTTTTTTTTCTAAAGTCAGCAGCTTTTCATGTATGTTAATCATTTTTAAGAAATTCGTACGAAAGCATTAAGTGCTATTTACTGAAATACTTCAGTAAATTGTTATCTCTTTATCAAGTGCTCTGAAAATACCCTTTTGAACTTTAACAATGAAAATCGATAGTTATATTAACACGTTTCGTGCTATGAATATAAAACCAATTTTGAAGTTGGTATTTCAAATATAGGTTAAGAAGTAGATTTTTTTTCTTTTTTGCATCTTTAAATATGAGATTTGTTAGTATCACTGATCACATTCGAAACTACATATGTTAAGAATTAATACATTGGTTTCATCTTTACTTTACTGTGTATTTCAGGGCTGATAGGGATGCACAATACTGAAATAAGATACGTGTTAAAAACTGTGCAAGATTTATGCTCGAAAGTGAGGTCCATTGAACTGCGGCTGGGAAGAACGATTGGGTTTACCTGCAGGGCATGTCGTAGTCTACTTCCAGGATGGTGGCGAACTTGTTAGGAAAAAGAAGATCGACAATTGCCACCGCTCCTCCCACGACTACCGCCGTGATGCCTGTAATTGAAGAAAAACAAAACAGGAATATAATAAATATTTCAAGTTTAACTGAAGAAAAATGTTATGCAAGTAAGGTTTTTGAGAAAATTTTTCAAGACATTGAGAGAAGTTTCACAGCGTCTCTATCCTTATAACAAAAATCTTAGAATATAGATTTCATCCCTTTTACCCGAATTCTGATTGTATTTCTATTGTACTGTATGTCTTTGCCAAGATTCTGGTTGTATTTCTTTAGTCCTATTTCTTAATACTGGAGTCAAATCCTTTTAAGTAAAGTAAAAACCTTCGATACTTGTTCAGTGTCCAAATAAAATAACTAAAGTGTCATTTGTTCTTAGTAAAATTAATAAAGGAAAGATTGAGTTAGAAAATTCAAGCTCTATTGTCTTTGTTCTAAATTTATTGCACAATAGTATTACGGCTAGGTACTCAAAAATTATCTTCCATTTTCTTGGCGTATAGTTTTATTATCCTTGACATTAATTAATTTATTTTATCTGTTTCATTGATATGAAGATTGATATACGATTATAGTTATCAATTTAGTATTGAAGGTCAGCCGACCTTGAGAAAATCGACTAAAAGCGGTGGAAATATAAGATCTCCGAACTATAAAACGCTTCCTTTTTCCTGCTGCCTTCGATTTTATTTTTTAATAAACTAGTCAGCGACTGCACCGTATACATTTCACACACCTGATTTTATAAGGAAACATTTATATTTTTTAAACCCAGAAAATCAAGTTATTGCCAAATATAACAAGGACTATTATTTAAATGTAAATTGAATAAATTAATTTTTTAAATAAAATTTTTGCAAATTAATACTCCTTGCACAATTTTTTCAATAATTTTTTGACTGATTAAACGGAAATCCTTTTGTTAGATTTGATTAGATTTTCAAGATTCGAATGATATACTTCCGTATTTTTTAAATTGTTGTATCTTTTGAATTGTTCTTTTCTAAGGAAGAATCAATGTCAAGCTATTTATAACAGCTCACCATAAATTCGATGAGGACAGCGGATACAATTATGTAATTAAGTTTCGAAACTAAAGATTCAGCATTGAAGGAATCTATTACTTAAGGGAAAATGATTTTTAAAAAAAGTTGGAAAAAGATTATATGTCATACTTAGTAGATCTTGGCTTTAAAATATCGTTTTTCAATTCCCTACAATTAGTTTCCCTATATATACAAATTGTTCATAAAAAAACTTTTTACCCTTCCACTCAAGTTCAAAAACATTTTTTAAAACTTGTAGTGAATGACACTCGATGTTAATACGATGTTTTTTAAACATTAATTAATTAATTAATTAAATTCATTTCCAATGCTTTAAATAGAGTTTTAGCAGTTTGCAATGAAACCTGAAATCAGCAGGCAGTAGCTCAATCGGTAGAAGGTTAGGATTTCTTTATTTTTCGCCTGAAGGTGAAGAATGCGAATTCAATTCTTGCGAAACTCGATAATTTTTTTGATAAATTATTTATATTAAATGTAATTATTTAATAAAAAGTAACTAAAATAAAAAATTTCCTTGTTCGCCTAAGTAGGAATTGACTAATTTTTTATAGCTCTAGTTTATTGTCATATTTAATTTCATTGGATGGATGTACATAAAAGTAAATTCTATTAATTTGAAACACTAAGTTGCCTTTTTGCCCTAATAAAGCTTAGTGAAATATATTTTGGAAAAGAAACAAGTGCATTTATGAAAGTATAGTTTTGTATGGAAGCTGATCCCGAAAACGGATGTGAAAAATTCACTTGTAATATTCGTATAAAAAACAATTTTATCGAAGACAAAATAAATAGATAAGTTATATATTAAATGGATTTCCATTTGAAATAAAATAAGAAAATACTCCTAAATTAGAAGGTGACATCTTATTAGATAGTAAAGAAAATAAAACAGTTAAGTGGTTAAGTCCGATTTCGATCTAGTTCATAAACCCTGAAGGAGACAGAAATGTTACTAAAAAAACCGGAAGATTGTATGCAATGATTAAAATTAAGGTTTATTTTCATTAAATTATTACTAGTAGTAGTTTATAAATCACACCTTCGCAAGATTTTTATCTAATTATTGTTAAGATATATAACAACTAATGTCGAAAGATCTTGTGGTGAAAAACTTTCATGCTCATTCTTTTTCTGAATTCATCATAACTGCTGAGTTGAGAATGCTAAATCTAGCAAGTTCCGTCTATTTGGTAGGAAATCATTAAATTAGAAAGGATTATAGGGTTATTTTCGTTGCGTCACGAATTTCTAAGCTGAAAATCGATGAATCCTTGTTATTAGCTTTGGAAAGCTTTTTGAAATTGGTTTTTATCGTTGAAATAAATATGGACTTTACTCACTTACTATAATTTGTCTTCAATATTACTTAAGATAAGGATTTTTTTCAAAAAAGTAGACAGTAAAAAGCTTTCGGGTTTCGATAATAATACTGGGCAGTTCAGTCTTGTTGGAACTATTGAATTATGTTTTTGCTAATAATTTTGAAAATCTTTTGATTTATGTTTAAAAATTTATCCATGAAAGAGCTAATATTATTTGAGGGTTTCTCTACAATACTTTTACTTTTCGGAATTGCGATGCAGTAAGGAAATTTGTAGACTCTCATTGACAAGTGTTATAGTCCTTATTTTTGAGAGTGAAACTTAAGAGCATGTTATGTGGGGAAAACTTTGGCAATGTATCGAATCAAGAAATAGGATGAAAGCTTTTTATATAAAATATAGTTCAATTTAAATGAATTAATAATACGATGATGGCATCTTTTTCACAGTTGATATTTTCATTTGACAAAAGCAAAAATTGTGAATTAATAAGGTGTTAAATCTATAGGATATTTAGTAATAATGCTCTGTTCTTGGATCGATCTTCATTGAGAACACTGTGATTGGTGATATTAATATGTGATGGGGATGGATTATGAGTTATTACTTGTAATCTTTCAAGATTATATGTACTTATAATTTTATCTTATGAACTCACATTACTTAGTAGCATTAGTACTTGAAATATATTGAAACAATTACAGTTATTACTTCGATATTGGAAATAGACAAAAGAGAAAAGGACCATAGAAAAAACTCATTGAAATAAAACATTATTGGAATTATCACTTTTTGCAACTATTTTGGCATAAATTCTCTCTTTGGATGTTATATTAAATGGCAGCTCAACTATATTAACGTCCCGTTTTAAAGCAACACTAGGTCTATTTTGGAACGGATCTCGTAATTTTGAATCGTGGTCAGGTGACGAGGAAAACATCCGAGTTGGCGCTCTCTTCCCCCTTCTAACTTTCGCAATACATTAGTGGGAGGAAGTCTCGACCCGATGGATTTAATGTGAGCCAAATCTGCTTATAGGACGATTTTTCGGTTGAATCGGGCTCGAATTTGAAATCTTCCTGTTCCGAAGGTGAAATCTTAGCACCAGGCTACTTTGACTACATATTTAATGACAATAGTTAAGCTATAATAGTTGAAGATAGTCAATTAACACTTTTGTCTTTACGTAAGCTTGTTCTTAATTTGCTTCATCGATAGACCAACTTACCACAAAATTATTAATGAAATAAATTTTTAAAGAAATGACATCAATTAGGTAGACATGTAGAAATGTATTTTATCTCTCTCCTGAAGCCAAAATCGGCCATTTCGGCTCAGAAGGATACTAAGCCATTGTTATGTATATTTTCTACATCATTCCAATAAATTGAAAATTTGACTAGGATGAAAGATACAAATTTCAAACAATACACGATGATAATTAGGACACCACCTTGACATTTTTTACGCCTATGAAAGAATATATTTTGAAATTTGCTGCAGTGACTGGTCTCATTATGAATTCTATTACAGTGTTTTCAATTTGCAAAAGTAAATATTTGTCTAAAATTCGTCATTGCGCAATACATTTTTGCATTAAACTCTCAGCTTGTTTACATGGTATTTTAAATATCTTCAAAAAATAAAACAGCCTTTCTGTTAATGTCAAATGATATGAGAACTTCGGGCTTTAAGAAAAGATCGCAAACCTTGAATCGAATTAAATTATCTAATTAACTTTTGCCAGTGTTATAACCTTAAACTAGAATGTTGACAGAAGTCAGTAACATCGCCGATACAGAACTGACTGGACGCTTTGTTTTTGTGAGGAAAATTACATAATAATCTGCTACCGTTTTTCTCCCTTTACATTGCATCATTTTCTAATTAGGTCATTCTGTCCCATTAAAAAGGGTGACGTAATAAAATATTTGATTTACTGTGCATTTCAACATCCGAATAAAGTATACAGATATTTTTGGCCATTTCTCGGCCAAACGGCACTTCCTGTATTCTAATGAGCTGCCACTCCTTGTTTAACGCGATTATCGCGCAAGAATAGTAAAAAAACGCGTTCGCGTTTTAAAATAACATCTCGCCAGTGATTTGTAATGTGACCGTGTTTATATCCTTATCCATTAGTGAATGAAAAATACCACAACATTGATGCTCGGAGCGAATTAAGAAATTTGCATTTTGACGTAATTGAAAAGGAATTTTACAGGTATCCGTTCGGAATGGATTCCATTGCTCGAGGAAATATTTATTTGAAGAAAATTTATAAGAGATTTCGCACTATGATAGCCTTTTAAAATTTGATTTGTGTAATTTAATTTAATTTTTAAACTATATAGAAACTTCTTAACTGTATAAAAGTACTGAGAACACAAAAATATATTTGATACCATCTGTAAGCTTATATATATGAAAAAGATAATTAAACGGTCAAAAAATATTTAAAATAAGTTCATTAAAACTCATAAAAACCTATAATCTATCTCAGAGTATATTACATAAAAATCTTTTTTTATATTTTAAATTCGGATAAATATAATAGAGAAGTAGAAAAACTGCTATCTATAATACATGTCCCCCCTCAAAATAAATAAATAAATAAATAAAATGTAGTCGTGTACGTAATTGTTATTAAAAAAATTTTAACATTTATTTTATTTTCCTTTTTTAATTAAGGTAACATTTTGATTAGTTTATATTATATACATAGATTCTTAATTTGAACGATACCTAAAAATTTTCATGAAAAGTTAATTTTGTGGGACCTTGAAATATGTACACGGGAAATTTGAGAATGCATTCGCTACGAATGTATTTTACAATACTATTCAGACTTAGTTTAGTTGTATTAACAGTACATTTGGAACCAACAAGAAGACAATTCGGGAGGATATCGTAATTTTTTACTTCGCTCAAATGATGGCGACACCTGAGTTGGAACCCCTACCAAATTTCAGTATTATTCCAAGGAGAGTATGTTTCACCCTGACGTCGGATTTAAATATGCCCAAATAGCAGATTTTCAATGGGAGAGGGCTTAGACCCTTGAGCCCGAACGGTTTGGAAGCCAAAAATTTACCACTAATGCACTTGGGCCCCTCAGACGCACAAAACATGTTGGTAGAGCAAAAGAAGAACTTGCAGCAGAAGTGTTGCAGATTCGAGACCAGAAACCACGAAAGATGGTTAATGTATACTTATGCAATCGGGTGAAAGCCAAAGCTATCGGATGTTTAACATTTTCACATTGATGAGGAAAGAAATATTAGTTTTAGTTTAGTTATGTTAACACCCCATTTTAAAGCAACAATAGACCTATTTTGGGATGCCCCTCGTAAATTTGAAACGTAATCAGAAGACGAGAATTGCACCAGAGCAATTAACCTCCTCTCCAAACTTCCACACCACACCTGGGGGAGGACACTTAGGCCCGACGGAGTTATCGTGCATCAGACTCCCTTACACGACGTGTTTTTTTTTTGGTGAAATCGGATCTCGAATCTCGGTTTTGAACCCGAGACCTTGCCACTAGGCAACCGTAGGTTGAAAGAAAGTTTGGAGAAAGGAGAAAGTGGTTCAAGTGACCATCCTTTTCATTTTTCATGGGTAAAATTTTTCAAAAGGGGACATTAATATAATTAAATTACACACTCAGAGGTTTATGAATTAGAAACAGTTGTCGCTATTATAACGCAATTCATTTTACTTATATGAATATATTGGAATACTTGTCTAATATCTTTATGTCAATGAAGTAGGTGTTATTTTAAAAGTGGTTGACGTCATATCTGATCTTTTCAATTTTAAAAGGATTTAAACTTCATAAAAGTGTCCAATTAAAAAATGAAATGTATTAATATTTCAACCCTCCTTACCCTTGATAATTTGAAACACGATGTATGATATGCGAAATTGAAATGAATCGTGTGTAAGCTATTAGGTGCCATTCAAGGCGGCAGACCTGACGCCTATTTTATTGCTACCAGCCGACACTCGTAGGTGTGGTGCTCTACTAAGAAAAAATGGAACGCTGTTTTCAGAATCGACAGTGAAGTTCCTGCTTCTAAGATGAGGTGAAATCTATTTAGATTTAAAGATGCGATCGGGGTTTATAGCCGCAAGGCCGCGGTTTTAAAAATCCATTTCGAAAATAAAAATCGTTTCATTTTTATTTACTCTAAAATTTCGCTAACAATAAAATTAAAATTAATTTTTAAACTTCCAACTGCCACAATAAATTATTTCCAAAATATTTTCAATACAAAGGAAAGCGAGCGCAATTATTTCTGGATCTAATTGAAAGAAGTAGGGCACTTTATAAGGGAATAATGATCATTTGACAGGATATTGACCTGCTTGACCGAAAGGTTATTTATTAGTGTGGTGCAGTGGTAAGAAGGAAATATGTTACGATTCATTCCAACTCTTTTATTCTACGCAATTTCAGCAATAATAACTTGCTTGGGAGGGATAGCATTTACCTCGCGGTCTTCATGGCAGAGAGTATAATTAATAGGTTTGAAAAAATTTTGCTATTAAAGGTTGGGCAGTTTTGTTTTCACCTTTCATCACGAGTGTTATGCTGGGAAAAAACTCCCCCGGGGATATGTGTTTTGTTATTTAGGAATCACAAATCTAATGACAAAAGAACGTGGAATTGCTTCTACCAGAAAGCATGATCCAGAAGAGAGAGAGGTAATATTAATAATTATGATTACAGAAAGAGATCGAGTTTTTATGTTTTATATGGTTTAGAATAAAGAACCCAGAGTTCCCTGAAGGGACAGAAACTGCATGTTTATTACCAGCGTTAAGTCAATAATCACGATAAGAGAGACTCGATAACTGTGCTATGCTGTTAATAGATGCTTAATCATCAAGTAAATGCAATAGCCCGAAGCTTATGGGTGTATTTATTGTGGCCAAGAGTGAGGCAACAACATTTGACTTTAGTATTGGTATGATTAATATTCTTCAATATTGGATTTATGGGAGAAGGGTCATTCTGAGGTCAGTTACAAATCAAAATAAAAATTACCTCAGTGCAGCTTTAATTTGTCTAATTTAAATTAACACATTTTTTCTTTCTTTATTTTAATACATTGCTAATAGACTATACAAACTAATAAGTTGGCTTTCACGGGATAAATATGCCTTTACCTTCATGGATGAATTAAGATTCTATTTGCGTTTCGTTAAAGAACGGATTAAATGATAATTCATGTTTTTGTTTATACATTTTTTCTAATTACAATACATGATATGTCACAAAAATTGTTAAATCATGATTTCCTCTTAATTTCTATATCAATTTCTAAACATTGCGCATCTTTATCGATGCAGCTTCAAAAAAAAAAAAATGTTAATACGACAAATCTAAACTAAATTCGTGAAAGAAAGGGTTTAAAATCGTCAATAAAGCATACGGTTAAACTTCAGTGTAATGAAATTTGACAATAAAATTGACTGAATTTCAATCACTTTATAAAAAGTTAAAAAAATTATTAAATTCTATAATGCATAAACGTGATGCCTTTACAGCGATTAAAAGCACCACTAACGATTCACATTTAAGATTCACATTCTTCATATTTCTTCCAACTTTTTTCTCATGACCCGAAATTGCATTGTGCTTCTATAATGGCTCGAGTTTAAGTTCCATGCCATGCAATATAGATATTTTGGTCATAATTCCTCAACACTGAAGCTCTAATCAGTCGTTACCTATCTTACTTAAGCTAGTGTCTGCGCTATTTAATTGTGATTTTTCATTTGACTCTCATTCTAAAATACTGGTAGTTGCCTCTTAATAGTTTCTGTGTAATATAAATATATAATATAAATATGGTTTTATCAATCACAAATAACCAAAAAGGTTTTTTTAGATCGAAAAAATTTAACTGCTAATTGTAAAAAATTGAAAAACGCTCTAAGCTCAAAAGCTTAAAACTCTAAATTAATTAAAATATTGATTAAGTTTGACAAATCTATTAGTTTTTATTATTAACTCTTGGCACTCGGAAAGATAACTCGATGCATAATTATTCACGAATAATTATGCCTAAATATTAATAAATCTGTTTATTAAAAAAATAAATACAGAATACTAAATTGAGTTTCCCTGAAAAATGAATCTATATATTTTTCATATTCTGTAGGTATTTTTAACAATTAAAATTAAAAATAAATAAATAGATAAAATGTCAAAATGATGCACTGTCTTCAATGTTGAATGTTCAGTCCCAATTCTAGTGTTAGACATTAAATAAGTATAATTAAATTACAACAATAATAAACTGAGAAATAAATTAGGAAGAATTCAATAGGATATTAATGCAAAAATCTCAAATGTTCTATGGATTCATATAATCGAAAAAATTAATCATTCCTAAATCAGACTAGAGAATAAAATAAAAAAGAAGGTGCCCTAATCTAATCTAAAAGGTTTGATAATCAACATAATATGTACATATCTTACTGTACATTGTACAGTGCTGACAGCCTTGAAAAGACAACCAAGTTGCGTTTGATGAATTAGAGGTCCAATGATTCAACCTCATCACGCAATTCGGGGTACAATCTAAAGCGCATTGCCCTTGAAAAGGGAAGTTGTCATTTCGGGTCAATGAAAGGTTTTGGTGGGGCATCCCCTGAAAGAGTGGGCTTATTGAGGGCGTCTTGTTTACGTCGTACATCCGCGTTCGATGATTTGGATGCTTCGCCCTCGTAACCTTCAGAGAAACACCCACGTGATACTCATCCACGTGGTTGTGGTCAAGAGTTGCGTCTTTCTCCGACCGCCCACTTTAGGAATTTAATTCTCCGTTCCTTTCGATTCCACCCCAAAAAGCAGGACAATTTACCCTTGCGATTACAGCTGTGCGGTGGGACTTTCCTCGTCTCCACTCTCAGTTGGCCTCCACAACCGTGTAATGGAGAACACCTGTGGATCCGTTTCCGATTAGCATCGCATTATCGCACATTGATATTCCTTTCACGAATGCGAAATCATAATGGTACCAAGCATATATTTTTTAAAAAATATTACAATTTGTATGCGTAATGGACGAATGTATGCGTCCTGGAAATGTATGGATTCAGGATATTATTCAAAACAGAAAAATATGAAAGATCTAGATATTGATAAGAAAATAATGATTCAGAGATTAAAGTGGGCTAGAATAAAATCAAAATGGATGAAAGCAGAAACATCAAGAAAATAACCTATTTTTAATTAAATCAAAATTTATATGCAAAAATAAAAGTCAAATTTAACTGTACTGCGTGGATGACTGCGTAGGAAAAAAAATCATATTTTACTCTACGAAATGGAAAACTTTGGTCAAACAAAGGACAGTTGGAAAGAGAGCCGTGAAGAATTCCAAAGTTCTTTTAAGACTGGTACACCAGTGAAAAAGAAGATTTCTCGAACATTTTTCCAAATCGATTTGTAGAATTTTTCGAGAAAACCTAATTCATTTTTATCATGTTATTTAAGTGAATAAATAGACACACAATTAAAAACTGCAACAATGCTTCAGCCTATTAAGCGAGGATGGCAATTTTTGGATGATCCATGACTGTGGAGATGCTGATATATGAAATGATAATAAAGACATCGGCTGTCATGGGGGAGGGACACTAGTTATCGATATCTGAATATTTTACCTGTGCCATAGGTCATAGGTGACTATGGCACTGTTGTAAACTAATTTTTAAGAAGCGTCCAGATCTGTCGTTGGTTTTATTTGTGTATTTCACTACATAAAGAGATCAAAATGTTTCTTCTGCATACGATTTGATGGCGGAATATTATTTGAAGGAAAAACAATAAAAAATGTTTATTTTTAATACATTATTCCATTAATACTTGATGGGCATTGATAATTTCCCATAAAAGTGTCTATGCTTTGTTAAATATTGTTAAATAAATATTAATTATGTTGAAATATCCTCATTAAATAAGCCTGAAAGCACAGTCCTTTTTAATAAAAGCATAGCCATCGTACATAAAATTATGAGAATTATATCAAATGTGATGTCCTTTGCCATTTAATGTCATGCATTACCGGCATCAATTCAATTCTCCAGGAACACCTAAGACCCATAAATGTAGGTAAGGGAGAAACATACGCATATTTTAATGAAAATGATGATGCTTTATTAAATCATTCGCAGAGATGATAGAAATTCATCATTTGAAAAACAAAAGAAGCAAAAACTAAGAAAGTTGATTCGTTGCTTTGTTAAATCTCTTTGAATGTTATTCGCAAGATAAGCGATGTTAATATTTTAAAAGTATTTCATATCCTCTCTTTGTTTAAGTTAGATTAGCAGTTTAAAATTACCTTCCAGTTTATAAAAGTTGTAAAAAATGAGTGTAACTTTTATACTTGCAGTCAGTTTTCACAGAAGGATTGTACTTTCATTGAAAACACGAATTTATTTGCATAATTTTGAATAACTAAACACTTCTTACAGATGCGCAATGATTTAAGTTGAAAAGGCATACCTCAGAACTCCTACCCCCCCCCTTCTGGTCGTTTTCTTTACCCCTATTCTTTCACCCAATTGCTTCTTCTCTCTTACTTCACTTCATTTTTGGCCCTGGGATGGAAATAGTCATGCGTTCAGTGGTATGACAATAGAATTCATTTTCATAAGTGGAATCAAATTTATTAATTATCATGTGAGGACATGATGTTGTTTTGATTTCAGGTTTTTAAAGTCTCCAAATGTGTAGGCAACAAATTAAAGATTTATTGCTTTTGAGGCATCCATTTTTTACTTTTATGGTTATTAGAAAATAATGCAGATGGTTGTCACATTTGACTAGTTAGCCAGGTCATAGCCAGGCAAATATTATTTTTCTAAAAATATTTTCTTTAAACTCAGAAAAGCCCAAAATGTAGAAAATTCGCCAAAATCTCGATATTGACTTTTTCGATTGTTACTATATCTTCTCTGAACTACGTATAATTATAAAAAATAATTAAAAAATCTGAGTCAATGACCTACATGAATGAAGTCAGTGGCAATAAAGTCTGTTAAATATCTGTTAAATGTATGAAAAGGGAAATGCAATGGACAATGCGATGTTTGTCATTTGTTTTTTTTCTGACATCAAATTTTGAAATTCGATTGAAAAGCGAATTCATAGAAAAATTTCGTATACTTCTCGATTAAAAACATTTTATCTTTCCAGATTAAAGGGCAAAACAGCTTGAAACCTTTATAAACTTCAACTCCTTCTTTTTGTGTCATGAAAGTCCTGTAGATGCGAATCTCATGTGTTTGATATTCTGGACTCGAAGGTTGAAGTTCCATTTCGCGTACTCTCACCGAAAGAGAGGATTGCCCACGCAAATTTATTCCCAAACGTACGGATCTTCACTGCTGATACGATCGGTTAATCGAACATGAATCTTCCTGTAGAGGAGTGTGTTGTTCCAGATGATATGCCGATAATACAAAAATCAGGGCACTTGTAGTTGTTTACTTATTCTGTTCAAATTAAAATTTTCTATTTGCCATTTTTACTCAAATTTTGAAAAGAATAAAGTGATAGGTTGCTGTGAATATTTAAATATAAATGTTTTTATAATTGACTTATTTCTTAATAGAAAGAAAGATAGCATATACATTTTATTCATTTCCTCGTCTCTTAAACAAGTCATTTTTAAAAGAACAATAAATGAAATACAACATTAACTTTTCATCTTCTCAGATACGAAATATCTAGAAAAGATGTACTGCAATCATCAGAAGATTCAATATTGAGCGACTATCAGCTTTCCCAAAATCCTCCGAGTCCATAAAACACATTTTTAGATTATATCAACATATGAATGCTAAGATTCAAAAACGCTTTGAGCTACACAGATGAAATTTGCTATATGAATCATTTTTCTTATTTGTTATTTGTTCTTATCAAATTTTGAACGAAATGCATTCTTAAACAGCTTGATTGGCTGTCCGTATATAATAATGTGATAAATACAAAACTTAAAGAGTTGGATAAGTTAAATCTGGTACATATATTTCGATTACATATTTATACGGCTCAAATTTCGAAACAAATCTGTCTATGTGTTAATCATCTGTCCAACAGTGTGATCACATCTGCGTAAGAAGTGTAACTAAAAAACCTAACGATTTAGATAAGACAACTGTTTTATACGATCTCTTTCCGGCTGTAGTGGCCTGACGGTTGAGTTTCGGGGTCGGAACTGCATGGCTCCAAGAACAGCAATTTCAAAAGTTGTTGTGTTGATATGTTTCTTTCAATTCTTCAGCTTAAGTCAGCAACTTCTTGGAAGTTCACCAAATATATTCATTATACTCCAATGCATTTTCTTGCCATTGCTTTATATTTAACACCAAGAGGATAGTGTTTCATAATAATTGCTGAATATACACAGGGGGGGGGGAATGATTTATTTAGTTTCAAGGAATTATGAATTGTAAATTTTCTCTCATCAAAGGCATTTCGTTAAAAAATTAATTTTTGATTCATTGGTTAAGTCTATACATTAATTTCCGCATTACATTTGAAAATAAACGGACTTTAAGAACAAGGCTGTGTTAGGATTTCATATGTTTAACTTCTTTACTATCAGAGTAAGACTGTGCTGTTCAATTTACTGATATTTCAACACCTTAAAAACCACACCACTTTTTCTATAGCACATTTGGCTCCTATCTAATATGATATAAATGAAACAGAATTTATTTGAAAATTATATGTTTAGTAAAGGAAATGAATTTCTGTCTAATGACAGGAGTAGCTTCGCTAAATGAAAGTAAGGCTATTTGCGCTCTCTGCAAGACGAAAGGTATAGTAAAGCGGGAGAACGTACCTGCTGCCAGGACGATCCAGAAGCACCATCCAAACTTGAAGTGCAAGGCTCCGCCTTCGAAGGGAATGACGAGGGGCTTCCGAGGCAGGAGGTAGGTGTAGATGGCATTGGTGAACAGCATCACCAAACCCGTCAGTTGCATGGTGTAGGCCCCGTAACGGGGCACCGTGCACAACAGGATGTTCATTACTAGCCATAGAGAGAAGGCAGCCCTGGAAATGAAAGAGAGACATTTCGAAATGGAGTATTCAAAATTTGTTTGTAGAAGAGAATCCCTAAAATTAAAATAAAAAATCTCCAGATTAAAATAAAACTTACAATTTGTTTCGAAAGTTAGCTATCTTAAAATTACTGGTTGTGCAACGTAGACATAGTAAATATGTCAGTATGAAACAATATTTTTATATTGTTCGTAGATATTTGATTTTTCAATAATTAAATTAGGTGGAAATAATTCAATAAATCTGCTGAATAAGAACTTTTCATGTCTTTTTTATATCTTCAGAATTTTATTGAATTGGCTTCATTGCTACATTAAGACGTGGGATCGTATTACCGTTTACTGCCAGATGGTACAGTAGCCGAGTGGAACGGGGGGAAGATTAGCTACAAAGAAGAGAGTTAGAAGATGGAGTAGTCTGTTCGAGTCACCAGGATGATGTGTTGACTATTTATTTATGAACTCTATTTTCTGCTATTAATTGTTATGTATAATATTTGTTTTTGTGGTGTTATGCTATCCTGTGCTGTAACATCTTAGAGAAAAATTCAAACATTTCCAAAACGTGTGGTTCATCCTTTTGACTTCAGTACAGCCACCACTGAACAGTACTCTACTGTAGATGATTTTCAGTCTAGATCTCTTACGCAGTATTTAGGCTCAAGAGGAATTTGTGTATTTAATTGTGAATGTGCTCAATAGTTGCGAGGTCCATCTGTTTGCAAAATTCATCTCAAAGAATCCATGCATTTCGCAGAATTACTTTTGGTATACTATACAAATTTTGATAAATGCGAAGAGGAAACGATAAAAGTATAATTATTTTATTTATAGACCTATCGACAAGAATACGGCGATTACGAAATTCTGACATAGATAAGTTCTATAATAAAGAAAATTGTCGTCGTCTTGGCACAGAGGTAATGCATCTTCCCCGTTATCTGGCCGTCCTGGGTTCGAGTCCTGATTCGGAAATGGTTGTTCTTCATCTATTCTATCTGTGAGATGTGTGGATGTGTCCCCCCAGTAAAAAGGAGCTGTTGCAGCGAATGTGATGAGTGAGTAACTAAGTCGTACTCTTGGCCCTAGTTGGCGCTACTTCAAAACAAGAGACGCTCATTTCGGCTTAAAAATCACTGATGCATTAGTGGAGCTTGTCTGTGGCAAGTGCCATTAGAAACAACACATGTCTTTCTTGATTAGCAATTACCAGCTTAAATAATGGTGTAAGCGAATGTAATGCGTGAGTAGCCAAGATGTAGTCTTAGCCCTAGTTGGCGCTACTTAAAACAAGAGACGCACTCGTGGCTTTAAAATGTCCATGGCAAGTGCCATTATAAACAACAACAATAACATAAAAATTAGCGATATATTCAATAAGAAAACTTATTCAATAAATTCTGTGAATCTGAACACTGCTATTTAAATCTTGAAGCATTCATAAAATTCAAAACTGCAGTTATCATGTTCCGGTTGAGAGATCATGCTTAAAATAGCTGCTGCAGCGAAAACATTTGATAAATATGAAACTATTTTGATATTCTGTAAAAAGCAAAGGTGAGGTTGTTTTTTTATATTTATGAAAGAAATGTTAAATAAAATTTGTTAATAGAGATGAATATAAATTCAATGTCAAGATATCGTGCAGATTGGAATAGTTAAATCTTTATACATTCATGGTCTGTAAGTTACAAAAAGTCATTAATTCCGACAAGAAAAAAAATATTTTAGGTGATTATGTCATTAAATGTAACCATGAATATACTCGTTGATATAAACAACAATTGGAATTTTTTTAAAGATAAAAAGTAAAAAGATTTTTCCCGTTTACATGTGAATAAATTAATGTAACATTCCGTTTGAATTTTATAACTTTTTAATTAACTCTTTAAGAGGAATTCTAAAAATTATCATTAGCTAAGCTTAAGTTTAGAGCTTTCTCTGATGAGAAAGTTTAAAAAAATTTGTTAACAAAGTGGTATCATAACTCCTGATAGAAATTGTCAAAAAATCAACAATCAAGTAATCAACATTAATCAATAAGGAATAAACACTATAATTTTGATGATGGTGAATAGACTGCTTATTATATGACTGAATAATTTGCAATGTAAATAATATGATAAAAATATTCATATACATGTCTGCCAATAGATTTCCCATCTCATTCAAACTGTATTACGTGATATATTACATATTAAAACAACTTTCATTGTCGTGTAGGTGATAGAATGATTCTTCATAAACTGGAAATCAAAAGTTCGAGTTTCTATTCCACAAATGGAAATCTGAGAGCCCAAGATCAATGTTTATTAAATCTGAGGCAACTGCACAATATTTCATTGATGAAACATTCAAGTTTAACAATTAATATGAAAAATAAAGTCAATTCCTACTTAGGTCAACAAATAATTTTTTATTTATTTTAGTTACTTCATGTTAAATAATTACAATTAATATAAATAATTTATCCAAAAATGATTGATTTGCGCAAGAATAGAAATCGTATTCTTCACCTTCACGCAAAAAATACTGCAATCGTTGCCTTTTACCGATTGCTCTAACTGCCTATTGATCTCAATTTGCAGTACAAACTGCTAAAACTCTATTTAAAGCATTAAAAATGAATTACATTCAATAAATGGATTAATATTAAAAAAACTGTACTAACATCGAGTGTTATTCACTGTAAATAAAAAAAATGTATTTGAGCTTGAGTGGGTGAATAAAAAATATTTATTAATGATTGAAAATTTGAACAAGATATATAAAAGGAGAGTGGGAACTAATAGTAGAAATTTAAAAAAAAAACCCTAACTAAATGCCTTTTTAGTCCTTCGTCCACATTTTAATACTACTTATTTATCGAAATAGTTTTATGAATGTAAGTTTAATTTAATTGATTAAACCAGAGTAAAAGGATTCTTATTTTTAGAATAACACAAATCAGAATGCCTAATCTAGGTAATCAAACTAAAGTAAAATGTTTCTTGCCGTTAGGATAACATAAGCCTGAGACTTGACGACATTGTGCAAAAATGAGAAACACTGTAATTAATATCCAGAAAAAAAATTCCGGAATCATCGATTGAAAATTGAAAGAGAGAAACAGTTATCTGCTTTCCTTAACCTTTGCTTTTAAAGGAGCATAAAAAATATGAATTTTAGGTACTTCAATGCCAAATAAAAGAGAAATTTGAAGAAATACATAAAAGCTAATTATTTTATTAGATAATAAAAAAAACAGAAGTAATAAATTTATTAGGAAGTACTAGTAAATAAGTGTGTATCTGTGCATATTATCATCACACCATCTGTATGAAAAAAAGGTTTGGTGTGTTCGGGGAGTGTGAATGTTGAGAATAAAGCGATAGTGATACAGTCCAAAAATTTATGTTCATTTATGTGATTTGAGTATCTAAAAACTGAACGTGGTCCAATACAAAGTGATAGTAACATTCTTTAACTTGATAAAGCAATGACTCAATAGTTTTTGAAGCCACAACAGGAGCTCCAGCTTCATCATAGTTGGAGGCCGTGTTTATATTATAAATAATAGTTTATTCATCGGGCACTTTATTACCCTAGGTTTTTAATGACGGAAATGCATCCAAAATTTTTACTTAATGCTCGATAAAATTCCTTTGCCCATTAATTGCAATTTTTTTTTTTAATTTTTGGCTGGATAAGTTGTATATACACAGAATAATTATATTCACATTATACTTTACTGTGAAAATATTTGATATTTTAGAAAAATGATCAATGAGGAAATTAGATATCGTTATAAAATGATCAATAAAATCCTTTCATTAAAAAGTAAAAAAAACTAAATAAGTAACAGATCGCAACTCTAAATTACATATTTATGCACAGAATTTGATTTTTATACCAAAACCAAATCAAAAGTACAATGCTTCAAATATGAAAATTCTGTTCCACTCAATTTACAGATGAATTTCAAATTTGTTTGCTTGTTGTAAATAAACGAAGCCCAGAATATACATTTTCTGCTACACTCAATATTGACTGAAATTAAACTGTCAGTGATATCGAATATATTTTCGGCATTGAGTGGAGTACGTGAAATTCCTAAACTCCTAAATGGGATCGTGTAAGCTACTCAGTTGAGTTAGAAATTTCCTTCTTGTTACTACTTTTGGACTTTATTTTTTGCAAAAAAGAGTTGAGCTAACTATTTCTCCAAAGTTATTAGTAGTCCTTCCATCCAATTTACTTTAAAAACTAAAATTTGCGTATCCATGTTGTTGGTGAAGAACAGGTTCCGAACCGCTGTTGTTACATCTTTAGTGTGAGACTCAAAACAGGTTCATTCATCATAGATCCTGGTTTGGTTCCGTTTATCAAGACAGACAAGGTCAGAGACGCACACAAAAAAAAAATCTTTCTGCAAAATATAATGAACTGTTTTAAATGATCATATCATTTCAACAACCGAAATTATGGTCTTCTACCCAATGGTCAGTTACGGGGGAGAAAAAAACCTTCAATTTCTGGAAGCAACCGCCATGAAAAAGTAAAGAGCCAGGCGGTCATCGGCGCGTGAAATTGAAAAAGGCGTCCTGCCGGAAGAGTGTCTTCCTGAATTGCGACACTCTTCTTGGACATCCATCAGTACACAGGGTCGCGCAACCACCTGCTCCACTTCAGACAAAGTAACAAAGAAAATGGACGAGCGAAGCCTCGCACTTCTTTTCAGTGCGAGATTTGAATGTTCTGTTGCTCCAGTTTGGAATTTATGTAAAGGTCAATCGGCCGTTTTATTTGAAAGGTAAAAATCAGACGAGAACTCTCTTTAACACTGAAGATCATAAAAGTTAAAAATGTTTTTCCCATTTAATAGAAGTAATGCTTAGTCCTCGTTTCATTTTGTTTGAATAATAGCCATCCATAATTTAAATTTAAAATGCTTTAGCTTTAGTTGCCTCCAAAAATGTAACAGGGAAGTGTTTTCTTTTGTTTTTGGCATTTAAAAGTTAAAATTCATTTAGTTATTGAGAATCTCATTTTTTATCATGTTTATTCGAGTTAGTACTATAAAATTCCATCACTGCTTTCTTATATATGTATGAAAAGTATGAGATCAGTTTTTTTTTAATGAAAAGAAAATGTAAATTGTACATCAAAGCTTTATTTATGGAAATTAAATATTTTAGAAAGATTCGTTAATAGGCAAGAGACTAAATTTTTGCTGGAAGATGCTAAGTATTTCAGAATTTTAAAAACATAATAAATCTCTTTTTTGAGTTCATATGCTATTATCACCAGCACTAAGAAACACTTCGAGATACCATACAAGCAAATCTAGAGAGCTGTTTTTATTACAAATTTATTGGTTGTATAATATAATAAACGATAAAGGCAATTAAAAAAGAAGAAACTAATTAAGATTTTTTTCTACCTCTAGATTCCTTTTTTTAGATCTGCTTATTTTTTTAAATACTAAGATGAGATTTAAAATTATTTTTGTGCTGTAGTATTTTCAGAAGTTATAGAAAAAAAACTTCTATGACTATATAGAAGTGTGGTTTGGTGGATCTTCTATATTAAGCTCAATATAGAAGACCTACCAAAACGCAACTTAGTTTTTAAAATTTCAAAAGAATATATATCTATGGCAAATTTGTAAACTGTAAGTCAAATGGTTCGTCGTGTAGAGCGCTAATATATACACAATATTTGTATTGTCCTCCTCTACATTTTTAATGTTATAAGATCATTATTGAAACAGATCAATAGATATCCTTTGTTAAATATTCAACTCCTAAATTTTTTCTCTGCAAAATTAAATGGTCTATTCTATTTCGAAAATGCATTTTAATGCATTCAAGAACTCAGAGGCCATTTGTCAGTATTCAATACTACATGTCAGTGCCTTTTTATTAACGATGGACATGAATGACTCGATTTTAATTTACGTATTACACAATCCTATTTATTATCCAATCCGATTTCCCGAAAAATTTTATTATCTGCACGAGATCTCAAAAATCAGTTTTTAATAACGTGTTGCCATTGTATTCACAAAAGCTCTGATTAAAAAGATTAAATGTTAATGACAACAGCAAATAAAACTTAGAAAAGTGTCATTTTGAGCGCGGGATTATGTGAAATGAAATAAATAGGAAATGGGATATTTTTTTTAAACAAACAATGCGAGACAAAGTTTTTTAGGATCGTTTGCAACACTAAAGTGACTCATTCAGCGAAACAATGAAAACGAATAAAAATATAATTTAACTCGCGTGAGCACGTGGTGCTTGGCCGTTCAAGAAATTATGTTCTGACATGATCCATTGAAATATGCATTGCAGATTTCATTTTCAACTTCTTTTTTTTTCACTGAGCAAAGTTATCAAGGCAAACACCAAAGGTTAAAAGAGCATAAAATGAACTACAATAACTTCCTAAAATGCATTAAGAATTACTTTTTTCCTGTTGCGTGATTATATATAAAATCAGACCAGGATCTATAATTTTTGAGTAAATAATATATTGCGCATTTGATAAATTAAATTCATTACATTTCTGAATTGTTATGTTCACACATATATAAATTATAATATCAAAAACATTTCAACAGAACGGAGAGATTTTAAAAATTCATAAG
Organism: Argiope argentata; assembly: GCA_026289955.1. Taxonomy (NCBI): domain Eukaryota; kingdom Metazoa; phylum Arthropoda; class Arachnida; order Araneae; family Araneidae; genus Argiope; species Argiope argentata. The sequence goes on from JAOUZG010043210.1 coordinate 4,232,190, forward strand.
ACTGCGGTGGCCTAATAACAAGGTCTCGCTTCAAGTGCAGCGGCTTATGGGTTTGTGAACCGATTCTGCCGAAAATTCACCGTATAAACAGATGCACATTAAATCCATTAGGGTTTAGCGTCCCCCTGCTGGTGTGGTGAGGAAGTTTAGAGGGAAGTTGCCAGATCTTCATATGATGACTAATCGAACCGACGAGGTCCTATCTAAAATATTCTTAGTATTACTTTTAAATAGGATGTTTATATAACTATACTAAATTGAATTTAAAAAGTCGTAATCTCCAATACTTCGAAGTCAGTTGCTGAGCGTTATTTATTTTACCCTCGAATAATGATTAAGTAAATAATTTCTCTCTCAATAAATATTTCTAAACCATCTGAAAGCAAGCACGAGCTTTCAGAATGAAAAAAAATGCTTTAAATAACAAACACTTCTATTTTTGCACGAGCATTGCTGTTTAAATTATGAAGTTCAAATTCTTAGACACATTACTACGAAATTTAAAATATTCATGATTTCAATCAGTCATTGAGTAAACAGCACCTGCCGATTGGCGGATCTTTCACGATGCGTCCATTAAAATAGTTTAAAATTGGTCCGTTCTCGCTTAAAATCGTGATATTCATAATACAATAACTCAAATACTTTTTATCACAAAATAATTGGCCTTTTCTTATCCCATAAGTGTGCTAAATATATTTCTCTAAATATGTCAAATAATGCCAGAGGATTCACAAAAAACAGATTTCGCAATTTTTTCAAAAACCCATCAAACAAAATGAAATATTGATACTTATGCTATTTGAGGATTTTTTTACTAATTAGAAATATGTAATAAAACCTTCGGAATATTTTTTCTACGATTTCTTTTATGCGGTCTCTAATTACTGCAATGCGAATCTCTGGAAAGTTTTTAAAGTGCCATTTTAATGCCTCTACTTGCTTTTGGAATTTTACTTATACTCAATTTTAAAAGAAAACTTTTAAATATTATTAAAATATCTTTTTCAGCATTTAATTGATGCAGTATGGTCAAATCTGATTTTTGTGCCAAAAAAACCCCACCCTTACCTATATAGGTTTGAGTATTAATGCATCTATAGTGACTTTAAAGGACTATTTTCTATATCAGATTTTGAGAGGATATCTAATATGTACATAGATGTTTATATTTAAGATTAAATTCACAATTGAAAAAGAAATCCGAGTCCACTTTCAAATAAAGCGACCTTGTAAATAAAGCCATCTTTCATCGTCAGACAGATTTAAAATTGCGACCTTTTCAGAATCACGTTTAGCCTTTCATTTATGGATAACGGTTAACTGAATAGGTCCCTTTCAATGCTAACTGCCGTTTATTAACAAGCGATAGAGCCCACCGGATCTGCTAAATAATTGTTTTATTGCAGACAATCGCGCGCCATAAATAGAGAGGCACGTTTATCGCATTACGGACAAAAGCGAATGTGTTTTGGAAAAAGTGCCACGGCTAATCTCGCATTGTAGGCTGAAACCAACAAAAAGAGGCAGACTCTTGAAAACTGTTTTTCTCTAATTGAAACTGGCAGAACACATTGTGAAATTGACGGTTTGTTTGGAAATGATTGTGTGCTTGTCACACGTGCAGCTTTCAATCGCCAGCGCCTCCAGAGCTCACTACCCACGTGACAGTTTCGACCGATGCCATGAATTTTATGGATTATTTGGTATTGTGTGTGGAATGATGCAAGAGCTACTTTATCGTGTTTGCTTTCTTCCCTTTTTCTTGAATAAAAGTGCGTTGGACGTAGTTGAAATGAGTCTCTTTCTACTTCCGCCATTCTTATTTCGAATGAGAAACGATTATTCCAGAAGTAACAAAAGTTCATCCATACCGTAAGCTGAAATAATAAAGAAAATTACTTGTTAACGGAAGTTAGAAGGAATCATTTTAAATCAATTGAGCCAGTGGCGTTGTAACAAAGATATATAAATAAGTCGTGCTCCAATCTTCTAAAGTTAAATTTAGTTATATATTAATGACTTCACAATTTTAAATTGCTGTCAAATGATGAAGATGACACCTGAGTAGGCAACCCTCCTCAAATTTCTTTACCAAATTAGGGGTGTCCACGGCGGTTTTAATGCGCACCAGATTCGCTTTCTTGGCGATTTCCCAGTGGAATCGTATCTCGAAATGGGAGCCCTCCGGTCCCGAAACCGAAACTTTTCTGTCAGGCCACCGGGGCTTGAATACCAGTCTGCAACATGTGTCAACTTTTGAAACCAAATTTGGTATAGTGATGAAAACATTATACCACATCCATACCACCATTTAAATTACAAAATCATCGATGGTAGTTGGCAGGAGGCTAAAGATAATCATCTTCATATTCTATTTAGCCTTGCTTTATCACTGAGTCAAACACCGGCAGATTTAAGTCTTATTTCAAAAATATATAAAGACTATTTTTGAACTAGTGTCATAGTTATGAATTATCGTTAAATGTTAAACACCTTTCTAATCTTCGCAACATTACCAGCAGAAGAACAATTGATTCCAGAGTTTCAACTTGTTCAAGACTTTAGAAACACCTCATCTTTCTTGAAATAGGATTTCGAGCTAGTGACTATGTAATCGTAAAGTCGAAATTTTGAGATGAGACAGTAAGGATCTTATTCAAACAAGAAATGAAATATGATATAATTTCCTTTTAACAAATGAAGCTAGGGAAATTCATACCAGACCCTCCGACCCGCCACGATGGTACACGGATATAAACCTAAGGCTGAGTGACCGAACCGCTGCAACAGCAATATTGGCGGGAATTGTGGTTGAGTCCTAAGGGCCATCATTGGTCACGGTACAATCCTTCCCGTAGAAAGTACGCCCCGTTATTGATAGTAGGAGCTTACTCACACCTATTATTGTACTCACTAGGGTGGTGAGATCCAACCACCTTGACGTAAGCATCCTTTCCTTTTGACTTTCTTGTGCATGTAAACAGTTTACCATGTTTTGTTTTAAATTTGTAATATAAAGGGAGGAAAAGCATGCAATTGAAACTTTTCTCCTTTGCTGATTCGGTCTAAAATTTCTACACAGTCCATAAAATGCCAAATCAAAGTATTAAATTTCATTTATCTAATTTTTATATTCACATTCGTAAATTATAGAAGAGATAGATTAATAGTCGGATAATTCTTTTCGCTTAAAACTTTCTAAATATCAAATATTTTTTCATGATTAGTTTAGCTTATTGGGTCTCTTGGTCGTTTTTTTTTCAAAAATATATCTTCCTGGTATTTATGGAAATGCAAAATATAGTATAGATTCATGGATATGTTGAGGTAGAATGCTATACGGTTATAACTCTCGATCAAAATTCTTCAACTAAAAAATATCGTTCTAAAAAAACAGTTGTTAATGTATAAAGAAATTAGTTATAACAATTACTAATTCATTCGAATATTTTTGATTTTTAAGAATGATCTATAAATGGCGATACCAGGAAATGAAAATGACAAGTTTAGAGAAAAGGAGTGACACATATTATATGGTGAAATATTGTTACAAATTGCTACAGATAATTTTTGTGTGATGTGTACTTTTATCATGTACTACTTAATGTTTTTATTTGCCGATCTTTCTTTCTAGACTAGAAGCCATTTTTGAGGAACAGAAAGTATATATCAATTCAAAGATCATTGAACTCTTAAAACTTTATCCGGTTTTCTTTTTTTCCTAATTTTCTTCTTTTACACTAATTTTGCATTAAAACTTCCATACATATTTTGTAATGTGACATAGATCATATTTACGAACGGTCTTACTCATTGAAAATTTAATTAATAAGCCTTTATTCTCACATGTTTTTTGATGTTTCAAAAGGTTAAAAATATGCAATCGAAATCCGCCAAATTATTCTTTAAAAGTGCATAAGCATTTAACGTACTTTCTTTAAAATACAAGAAATTTTTCAAGTTACACATGTTATTAAATTATCCATTTCATATCAATAAATATTCAACCTAACGACTTTTACCGATTTAAAATAACCATATCATATACTTTTTTTGAGTTATTCTTCCTAATTATCAAAATATTTCTCCTTGCCTGAAGCGAAAAGTTACTCTATTCTCATAAAGAGTTGTTATTTTTATTTAACTGATCTTAAAGTTTTAACATCTAGAATATTCAAAAATTTGTTTACTGAATTCACAAATGGAATTATTTAAATCCTCTTTGTATACTGAAAATGTGTCGCAATAAGCTAAACAAGTGGTCGTAAAATATGACGAACTCCAACCAACTAATGAAAGAAAACTCATTACAGGCAGAACAATGAGGGCAAAATGTTACGACTCGGATTGCAAAATCTAATTTCATTGAAATTTTCTTTTTTATTAAGTTAGAAACAATTCAAAAGTTTTAATAAATGTTAATATTAACTTAAAATACCTGTTAACTGGTTCGATGTCACGAATTGAAAATTGGAAATGCAATTTGGTTGCCATCGATTTTTTTTTTTTTGCAAATTATCCATGAGGTTAAAACTTAAGCAAACATAGGCAGTATGGTTAAGTGATCTGAATGTTTCAGAGACGGTAAAATGGTTATTGCGAACCGAAGAAATATTGCATTTTTGAAGTTACAAGTCCCTTGAGAACTTTTTGGGGGATGTTATTTGGAATCACCTGATGGCGAAGAGTACAACTGATCCGACGCACCAATTTCCATATTCTTAATTGAAGTTATCATATCATGACGATGAACAGATTCAGATAGCAGCAGACTTATTCATATGATATCTTGGATAGAATCGTGTTTCCCTCCAAAAACAATGTAACCATAAAAGCTAAGTCGATCTATCTATTTCTAAGTACTCTGTTCCATGAGGATGGGATGAGTCCCCCCCATCCAGTCATGGACCTGGTCTATAACTGCTGGTCAATTGTGCAAAAACAATAAGAATTGAAGAAATTGCCAAGCCAATAGCGTTGTTGTGGAGGTACATTGATAATTAAGAAGAAGCTTCTGTATTTTACCAATGTTGAAGTTTTCATCAGCAATAAGAAGCCCAAGTTAAGACTATATTTACTAATAACCAGGGGTAGAGGTCTCCTTAAAACTTTTATCGCATACTCTCTAATAAATTTGTCATCTCAGAGAAAGACTAGCTTAGCACTGGCTTTCAATAGCAATGAAATATTAGCTTTTGGCGTTAATTCAACATTTTAAATGAATCTATCATATCATAACTGGCATTATTTAGAGATTAATTCTTGGCATGCGGTTAATAGTATCCAAAAATCAAATTTATTCGTTGGACTAGTTTTTTTCAATTGATTGATACAAAGATTATGCACAAAATTGCACACGTATTCACGAAATTCCATAACTTGGCATACTTAAATCACTACGTTTTTGAAGGATCGCTTTACATGTTTCGGAAAGTATAGACCTATAGAAAGTCAACCCGTTGTTGGTTTTGACTCAAACTTCCTTTGGTATCTATATTGGAGATTTTAAATATGTGTACCGATTTTTATGCATATAATTCTCTTTGCTTTGTAGTTATCGTGTTAACTTGAATTCAAACAACCAAACTGACCGACATTTTCTGAAAAGATTTTACTCAAAATTTTAAAGAAACCTACAAATTCCATATAAAGGTTGTATACCAAATTTCAACTGTTTAGCTCGAAGCGTTTTTGAGTTAGTTTTGTCGCAGAAAGATAGATGGACAGATAGTTTCCAAAAATGGGTTATTCTAACTCAGGGAAGACTTAAGTTTAGTTTGGTTATATTAACGACATTTTATAAATCAATACTAGGGGTATTTCGTAATTCGTGAACCTCGTAATTTTGAACCACGGTCAGATGACGAGAGCGACACCTGAGCTTGCAACCCCGTCTCCACACCACACACCGGCGGGTGAATGTTTGGCCCTGACGGATTTAACGTGCCCTTACACAACGATTCTTCGGAATCTGGAATCGGGCCTCAAACCTGAAACCCTATGGCTCACGAAGCGAGACCTTACCTCCAGGCCATCATGACCTCAGAGAGGACTGAAACGAGGATATTCGACAAAATCTCAAATGCAAATTTTTTGAGGATTAATATACTTTCTTGATATTATGTATAAAGAAAACAGTTATCAGTTTTCTTTATACATAATATTAAGAAACGTGATATAATACACAAAAAATATTGTGTTGACGCTAAACATAATATTGGATCATCTGCAGCAATTGAATTCAGAACAGACACGGTTTGTAGGGTGGAGATGTGTACTACGGGGCATTTTTAAAAAAATTATAACTAATATATTAACCGATTTTTCTACCATAATTTTCAAAAATATTATAACATATAATATTCTGACAATTAATTATTACAGTATAGGATTTTTAAACCATACTGAAACTGAAAAACCATTTAAATCTAAACCATTATCTTTCAATCCTTACATTATCTTTTAAATGTACCAATTAAGTTCCCGTGTTTTTATTCCATATCATTAACAAGTAATTTACATAAATTTCAACAATTGGTATTCTACAGAGAAATTCAAAATATTACCGTCTGAATAAAATTAATAATACTTGAGAAGGAAACTTACAAATGTCTAAATATCTGTGTGAGTTTTGAAAAGAAATGCATTTAGATATCGTGCAATAGACACCTGACTTTTCTGATTTTAAATTAACTTTAGATATATCGGAGCCACGTGGCTATGAGACGAGAAGCATTTCGCTGTGTTCTCTCAAGGCCACCCATTGGTAGATTGGCAATGAATAATTGAAGATAAACAATGGGAAGACTAACGGGAGCCTGCTTCAGTTCATTAATGAAGGCGGCACGCATACTTGGCATAATTGGCGAAAGACCTCGGTCGAAATTTATGTGTCTGGAGTGAGAATTGCATCAGTTTCAACAGATAGTTCATTTGCGAGCGTCTTGCACTATGTGGAAGTCGATTCATCAACTATACCAGCCATCACGGGAAGGGCTATCTCCCGATTTTGTATTATCTTTGTATTTCGAAATCAAGGTTCTAGGTTAACCTGAAATGCTCTCTTCTTTATGATTTCATTTCGCGGGTGTTTCTGAGAATGTTGCCAATAACATTGAACACCAGCCAAATGATACTTTTAAAGAGCGCATCAATTTATTATATTGTCTCACGAAGTTTTAATTCTGGATATGCAACTGCCTTTTAGTCACGACTGGTTGTGAAAAATGATCATTGCTTTAAAGGAATTCTTCTTGTATTTTAGTTTAAAATAAAATATTAGGGAAGTAATATCGACGGATCATTATTTAGGATCCACCTTTCATCCAACTTGTTTAGAAAATAAAGTTTCACCTTCTAAGATATGAAGAAGAATAGGAATTGAACATTCTAATTATATATGGAAATGGCCATGATGCTTTAATGAATTCACGCAGACCATTTTAGAGTCCAGAAGTCCTCTTCAAACAAAATTTACCAGTGGTAAATATATTTATTCATATGCCGATGTCTCTGTCTACAATATATTTCAAAACCAGAAGCAACTGGCTGATGCAAATTTAGCTAACATTTTACGAGGAGTAAAATTTTATACCCAACTACCATAAGATTGACTTTTTCACTCTGTATATGAACATAATGTAATGATATCTCTTAATATAATTTATATCTTAATTAGTTCCCTAATTTTCAACATAATTTAGCCCACATTGACTTCATTCTATTCTCTTATTTCCTGATCCAGTTCCCACTTTCTTATTTAATTAATTAAGCCCCTCTCTATAAAATTGCGCACTTCATCTATATTCTCATTCTACGATTGAAGGGACAAAAATCCTTAATGCTTGCAACATTCTTTTAAAGGTATAAATTTCTCTTTCTTAACATTCATTACGCGTATCAAAGAAATCCCTATCAAAATTTTGTAACAAAACCAGTGAAGAAAGAAAAAAAATCGCTCTTCTCTTCTGTTTCGATGTAGAATGGCATGTTTCTTATCTATAATTCTTTGAATGTAAATTATGTTTCCCATGCCGAAATAAATCATTGCTCTAAAATTTCAAAAGTTTCTTCCATTTCATAACTGTTGAAATTATGTTTACATATATATACATGCAAATACATAAATATGAATGTGCTTTGAATCACTTTTTATCACTTTAAATTAAGGTTTACTCTAAAAATCCACAAACTTTAATTTACAATTAATTAAATTTTAATTCTGCTTGAAAAACATACAGCTCTTTATGAAAGTTCAGAAAACTGAGGAAACCAATTCTTGAAATAAGATATTTTAAATGAAATTTAGGTTTACTTTGAAATGCTAATCGGATTCAGGATATGAGATATGGTTGGTCAACAACAACATGGGGTTCATTCAAGCTTATTGTCTATGTGTTTCTTATAAATACTTTCAAAATGGGAAATTGACTCCCTTTCACTAACCCTTTTGAGTGAAAATTTCTTTAAAATAAAAAAAATGATTTAATTTTTTAAATTTTTTCTTTAATTATTTTATGATGGTAGTCTTTTAGTAAACCAGAACTCGTTATTCCGAATTTTTATCCATCAAATCAGGCAGTTTTTCTTTAAAAAGTTTATTAAGAAACCCAGAGGTGATTTGTCGTCTAAGAAATTTAAAACAATAATTACATGCGAGTTTATTCCAAAATCCAACAACAGATGAATTACGAAACATTTTACAAATGTATTTGGTGAGAAAGAAGTCGGGATTATCTAAATTAGAAGTAAAATTTTTATATCAAACATTATGTCATAAAAAATTGATAATTAAAAAAAGTACTAGGATATATTCTACAAAACTATTATATTCGTTTGGGCAAGCGTAGAGAAAATATTGTTGCAACGATAGATTCAATCCCTTCCTTTTCACTAACCTTTATGTTGTTTCAAAATTGCAGTAATCTTATAGATCAGCGACAGAACAAATATTTGAAATTTTAGATATGAATTATTACTCCACAAATCTACCAGCAGACGTGTGTAATTTAAACCGAGACAAATATTTATTTTTTTATTTTTGTAGAATGTATTGACATAGTTGTTAAATTTCACAGTCAATCTAGTAACATTTGCTTCTGAAATCGATTCAGTTCTTGCACAAAATTATTTTCATGAAAACATTGGTTTCCATTTGTGATTTATGATGCAAAACTATAAAATTTTAACATGGCTGGAGAATAGAACTTGAAACGAAACATTTTGTAAATGTTCATTTTAACAGATTAACTAGGGACAAGGTAAATGAAATATGCTTGTTGAATATTTCAAAATGAATTAATATTTTATTCCAAGAATATAATATCGATGATATTTAAAAGGAATGACAGCTCAATTTAAGACTGAAAAGAATTTGAAAGCAGGTACAATAAAGATTAATATAGGAATTTCATGATAAACTTGATCTTTTGCGAAGTCTTAAAATCAGAAATCCCTAGGTATGAGATCAGATTATATAGAAGACCAAGTTGTTGTAAAATAAGAACTTGCCATTTATTCGCTTAAGAATTTTTCGTAACAAAACTCGAACAATCCGAAATATGAAGGGGAGACGGGACTCATTAATTCGCATGAACATTGCCCCTAAATGCATTGATTGCTATTGAATTTTTCTGCGATAATACTTGTTCAATTACGAAATACGTCTGAATCCATATTGAAATCACTTTTCCAAAAATTAAGAATAAGGCCCATTTGATATTTTGCAGCTTTTCTGAAATTCTAAATTGCTATATATATATATTTGAATTTTATTTAAGCGTACTATATTAAAGCTTGAAATGCAATATTTTTTTTCTTTAAATGTTCAAATGTTTTAATTATTTTATCATTTATTTATTAATTATTAATGAAATTTCATATTAATGAAATATTAATTAATATTAATGAAATATTAATTAATATTAATGAAATATTTAATATTAATGAAATTTCATATCATTTGGAGTAATATGGTGAATATTGTTTGAACAATCTTATAACTTATAAAACATCTACATTATATATTAAATTAAATGTATTTAAAGTGAATTTTTGTTTCCTTACTACTATTCACTTAAATGCATTATTAAGCAAAATAAAACAGCTACATAAAAACACATATACACACAGATATATATATATATATATATATATAGCCATGAAAAAAAACCTGATTGTGATCTGATCATGGGATATGATTGGTATGTTTTGGAGCGGCATTTTTCAGATTGCAAATTAATTTTCTGATGACGTAACAATATTCCAACATGAAAAAAAATTCTTAAATCTTCCCATGATGACGTAATTACATTATGAAAAGAAAACGAGTTATTTTGCGAACCATTTTTTTCTCCATTATTCGAATAACAGTGAGTTTTTTTTCCTTGGTTTGGCGGTTATTCACATGCGGGTAGAGGTCACCTTATACTTTTTTTCGTATTTCTTTATTTGTTTATTTGCTTTTGTTGTCGTATCTCCTCAACTCTGGATAAATAAAAAAAACATGTCCTTCACAGTATTTCTGGAATCTCTCTGCCTTCAGTATTAAAGCGGTGCCACTTTGGTAATTCCCTCAACGCAAGGTGGTCGCGTACTCTCAAAAAATGGTGGCCTTCAGAAATGGTCAACTCAAATGACCTTGATAGGAAAGAGAAAACCATAGCCTTAGAAAAAAAATCAAGTTTATTTATTTCCTTTTACTTTAGTTTTTCGACGAACACCATTCGATTGTACTTCTTCCTCTGTATCCCCCCCCCCCTCCAATTCGTCTGGATATTATGACCTTTGGCTCATCATTTGCCCGAGGAATCTAGTTGATGCAACTGTGTTACATAATTTGACCGTAAGATATTAAACTTCAAATGGTGTTTTTATAAAAAAAATAATTACTTTTGTGAGTCTCTTGAGATATTATTATATGAAAAATTCATGTAAATAAAGTAAAGCATGTAATAAAGTTCGCTATTAAAATAATTGAATAAATTCTTCTTTTAAATAAATATTTAGGATTATTACACTTCACAGATAGTACGCATTTGCGCGTATTAAGTTTCATTTTTTTAACAATAATAATGCTGATAAATATTTACAGAGCAAATACATTTAAAGCGTATTATTATAGTAAACATAAAATGACGTTAAAAGGTATCTCGGAACATATACGATAATAGTAGTCTATATTTGTTTGTTTCAACATAAGAGATGGATGGATCTAGGTCCGAAACCCGATTCCATCGAAGAGCCATCTAATAAACGGGTATGGCACATGTTAAATTCGTCGAAGTCAAATGTCTTTTCGTTGATGTGACGCGGGAGATTTCAGGGAGATTACTATAGCACAGGTATTGTCCTCTTCATCTGAACACGATTCAAAATGAAGAGATCCGTCCCAAACAAATTTTAGGGTTGCTTCAAAACCCGAGGTTAATATAACTAAACTATATTTGCTCTAGACATCTTATGCCTGTTAATACTAAACGCATCGACAATGTCAACCTCTTATGTCTACTAACAGTAAAAGCTAATATGTGTTCTTATAAAGTGTGCTTTTATAATACCTGCCATAGTATCAGAAGAAAACAAATTAGTCAATAGACTTTGAAGGGTAAGAGTGTAAATCTAGAAGTTCTATAAATCTAGAATATTTTATAGAAAGTCTTATCAATAATTTATGATAATTAAATATTAAACTAGATATTGATATTTTTCCATGATAGCTTTTGAAAACAATTCCACTCAATAAGGATATTTTCATGCCATTCTAAAATGAACAAAAATATTAAATTGTGCAAAATTTAATTATTGTACAGTTTTTTTTAGAATTTCAAGCAAATTTTTAATAATTTTTTATGATTTGCAATAGTGCTTTTAATTGATTTAAGAAATTTAAAAGAATTTCATTCCTTCAAAAATCAATTTATCGCAATATTTGTTTCCTCTCTTGAAAGAAATTTAAGTTCGTTTTTTATACATCAATTATTTCTTGCAGTTACGTGTTATGCTTTTTTAATATATATATTTCAATTTAAGTGCATTAAAATAAAAATTTTAGTTCCATTTGATAAGTTTAGCAAATTGGAATACTTTTTCTCATTTTTTTAAAAATAATGTTAACATTGGCATATGCTATTGATAACTTTTACCACAGATTTTCTGTCTCATTTTAAATCTGCAATTATTTATTATTTATACTTCTTTTCGGCATTGATTTTTTTTACTCCTTGCACAATTTTTTAAAAAAATTGTGTCATTCATTGCTTTTAAGACATTTTCCTTGATAAAATTCATTGAAAATTAAGTTAATATTTGTTAATTTCCTTACAAATGATCGTATAATTTTTGTGCTTTATACAGATAATACAGGTATTTTGCACTCTTTCGGTCTCTTAAGCCCTCTTTCATTTTAAATTGCCTTAAATAGATACTTCATTCAATAAATTTGCTATTAATCTGCCTTATTTTTGGAAATATCCTTACAAATAAGTCTTTATTTTCACTAAAATTTTATTAATTTTTGTTTTGTATTTATACGCCACAAAAGATATATATTGCATAAATTTCTGCCTAATAGTTTTCGAAAGCCGAGTAAATATATATTCTTTGTGAAGAAGAAAATTTCAGAATGTAGCATGTATCTAACTATAATTCATTATTGTAAGCTAGCCATCTTTTCAAATAATATTTCTACATAACTTACTTTTTAACACTTCTTGACAAAAATATTTTTAAGCTTTAGATTTTGATATATAATTCTAAATATTTTAACCCATTATGTTCATTTTACTTTGTATTTCCCGTTATCTTTTTTCGGTTGCCCAAAATTTCTAAAAATTTGATACATTCTGCTATATCTAATCTTTTAAAGATAACTTAATTTTTAACAAAAAAAAGGCATTTTTCTTGCTGCTAATAATATTTTAAATATAAATTTTTAATATTTTACGGATTCTCCTTAAAATTAAGTTTATCAATTGTACACTTATATAATATATAATTAAGTATAACTTTTGCTATTTGAAATCTGCTTTGACAATAATGATTTGTGTTAAATTCAATTGCACTACAGCTCACGTTTAAATACTTTTTACATTAATATCGATAATAATTTTGTTATTGTAAAACAAAAGCAAATGATTTCTGCACTTTCCATAGTAATTTATGTCATTAACTTTCATATTCTTTTCTAAAATTCTTGTGTGTTTGTATCATTATTCAAGATATTTTTAACATAAATTTAGAATTCTTGTCTATATTTGTATTCTTGTCATAAAATATGCTAAGAATATTTTTTTTAAATTGATTAAATATAGAAAAAAAATTATTGCAGGACACATTGGAATTACAAAAAAAAAAAAAAACCCATAATTAAAAAAAAATATTTTAAGATGATGCAAAAATCGTTTTTTTCGGTAATAATTTCAGAAGTTGTTGAGGAAAATTGTCAATATTTAGGATTTGCCATGAATACGTTTCATTGTAAAATTTGATTTATTGCACAGCGATTATTGTAAATATATTAAATGCATTCCTTTAAAATTATGGAAGTTAATATTTTATTTTTAATTTTTCAGCCTCTTTTTTTTCATTCTTTTAAATTCTATAAAAGAAAACTAATTTTGCATTTCGTAAGAAATTTCAGACATGCACTTTTTTTTCCGGGGGCTGATTTGCTTGTTATTTGTTATGTTTTTACAATAAATAGTACAAAGTATTTAAAGAAAAATTTGTTTAAAAAATTAGATTTCCTTTAGCATTACTTTTTATTTTAAATGTCTGTTATGCAATAAAAAAAGTCGTTAAATTGCCCCGTATGTTATACAAATAATTAATTAAATAAAAAAAAATAAATACTACATGGTTTTTATCCACGTTAAATTGTTTAATTGCAAGATATACCATAAGAGAATTAGATGATTATCATATCTAGAAGATATCATTTTGTCTTGTTCCGAAAATTACATGGGAAAAAGAGATTTTTTTTTAAACCCTCCTTGTTTATAGTTTTTTTAAAAAAAATGCTCAGTCAATTTTTTTTGCCGAGAATTTAAAAGCAAGTTTTTCTGTAAATGTTCTTTTCCTGCTTGTAAATGCAATTCAAGGAGAAACGATATTAGGTAATCGGTATTTTGATTTTCTTAACAACAGATGGCGCTTTCCGGGTACAGAAATTAAACATTTTGCAGAAGTTATTAAATAGTTGTGAGATGCTTGTATGCCAGAATCAAAAATTTCAGGAACACTTTTTTTCCGTCAAAAGAATATGTATCGAAAGAAATTACCTAGTCTGTATTTCTTTCTTTGTCCGTACTTAAAATAAAGAAAAAACACCACAATTTTTAGCGGCAGCATTGCTTTCTTGTATAAAATAATTTTTAGGGGTCTTAAAAAATAGTTATGTCCTAAAGTTTCCTCGAAAAAGTAAGAATAAAGTGCGTAACACAATCTTTTATTATTTCTACTTTTAAAAAAATTTAAAAAAAAATTGTATTTTTCTGGGGGGGGGGGGAGCATTTAATTTCAAGTTGGGAAAAAATATCTTGAAAAGTAGAAAGCTTTATAAAAACCATATCAAAAGCTATAAATCTACTATTTACTATATAGAAATACTTAATAGAGAAAAAAACTTAATCTTTTTCTAAACAATAGAACCAATGAAGAAAATTAATTCCAAATATCAACAAAAATTCAATTTTCTGAATGTGTTTCGTAGGAAGCAGGGGAGAGGGCAAAACAACCACTTTTTTTCACTATTTGAATTTTTTAATTAATTTTAATTATTTTCTATAATAAATTAAGAAGGAAAATATCCGAAAAATCCTACTCTAAACGGAGATGAAATTATTCATGTGAAATTTTGATGACCAAACGAACACTTAAAGTTACATAATTAGTATCTTTTTAAAATTAACAAGTGGTGTTTTTAATATACGTTGGATAATTGTTCTTTTAAAGCACAATTTATTTTTTAAAAATTTGCTTCATTTTAATTATGTCTTTTTAGTATGTGAGGAGAGATAGGTTAGCCAGTAATCATTTCTGAACATCTATTATTTCAAGAGAGAAACTGAAGCAAAATATAGCTATTTTGAATGAAAAAAATTACTATGATATTTATTTGAAGATAGTTTTTTAATTGACTGGACTGATGAAAAATATGACAAAAATGTAATTAGAGTAAAATTTCGTATTGTTATTGAAATTCTAAAAATATTTATACTTATTAAATTGTTCATGCATTATCGATAACCTAATCTTTTCTTATGCGCTCTACGGTGAGAACAGTAGGACGGATTTTTGTTGTTGTTGTTGCCTTTAAATAATGTTTTGGTACGCTTTCCCTTCATTAATTTATCTTAAAAGAGTGTCGATATTCTGTCATTTCTAAATATTATACTTTAAAAACAAAGAATTCATTCCATATAATATTACAGGCTACTTTAATGAAATAATGAGAAAGTAAGCCCTTCTTAAGAAACAAAATCGAAATGGCAATGAAGAATAAGTGTCAAAACTGTAAGGAGAGATTCCACAACAACAGTTTCTTAAAGAATCAAAAAATAATGACAATTCTTAAAATTTTCATTATAAATATTTATTCAGGAAAATAAGACTATCAAATGTTGGAATAGAAAACATTTTTCCTTGAATGCCAATTTGTCAAAAGTGAAATTAAATGAAAAGATTCAAATGAGATAAGCTAAGTTAAAAAAATGTAGTATATTTTACATTTTAAAAGTATTATGATTGCATTTTATTTATATTTCAATAAACTGTAAATACAAATATGATAGTGTTACAAAAACAATTCCACCTTTTTTATTAGACCCCCCCCCCATTTTTTCTACAGAAAAATAATCCCAATTTCAAGGCTCTATAAGATACATGAATCGCATCCTAGAGGAAAAGCATTTTATTTCATTGAAAACGAGATATTTAGAGGTAATCGCACATTATATAAATAACCTCACGTGGAGTAATCTAATCATTAAAGGATTTAGATCAATTGCTCACACGCATTTTACAGTAGGGATCTTTTTCTCCATTTATTTCCTAATCTGTTTATTTTACCTTGCTTGGTCATTAGAGAGAAAGCCGGAGGGTATCCTCCTTTTACTGTTGAGCGTGATTTTGAAAAATAAAGATTAGCATACGAATACGAAATTAACCAAACGATTTTTTTTCTCTTTAACTCTTTTCAAATTTAAACAGAGTATTTAATGCATGCGTTGAAACTTAATGTAAATTTTATGTAGAAGTAAAGAAAGTTTTAAAAAAAGATCAGTAGAAGTGAGAATTTACTGTTTCTCATAAAGTTGCAAATGTTATAGTTTTAAAACTTTTGAGAGTTCAGCAAGAATTACGAAGCTCTTCAAGAAGGAAATACGGAATCTTTTTTTTGTTGGAATGCATTTATTCTTAAATTGATAGACAAAAAATATTAAATCACTATTACTCAGGTAGATTTCAAAATTAATTACTGAAAAAAGTTACATTAGTAAGGGGAAAAAGATAATGTTTATATAAAAAAAGGAAGTTTTACTAAAATAGTAAGAGGTATATATATACTCATGCAATTAGCACATAAAAATCTTTGAAATGCATCTGCCCTGCTGACCCACGAAAAGGAATTTTCAATAAGCGGATTGATAAACTGATACTATTTCAAACTAGTTCTAATTGTAAAAAGATGTCATCTTAATAAAGAAAAAAAATAACTCATTAATCCACTTCTATTCATCAGAACCATCAGTCGACGAATCTACCTTAGTTCCGTTAATCTTTGTTTGATCAAGTAAACACCAACCGGAGATAACTTATCTATTGTCGTTTCCCCATCGGTATCCCATCTGTTACGCGTCTTCGATTGTGTGAATTATCACTTCTTTGTTTCGATGAACTCTAGACCATTAGTGATGCCTCTCTGATTAACAGCTAAAAGCTCGAGTAATTAAAGGGACAAATCAGTGGAAAAGCAAACGAATGCTGTTGCAAAACAAATTTAATTTATTTAAATTGATGTCCCCTTTTGATGCTAAATATCTTGGCATCGACCCAGTCGTCTTGTATCACAATAAGAGATGAGGGCTAAGCATGAGGTTAATTATATTAATATTCTGTGTAGAAATAATATTAAAATCATTTTGTAATTTTGATACCTGGTCAGATGAGGAGGAAAACTCCTGAACTGCAATCCATCTCAGTACTTCCACTCTGTACCAACAATGCAGAAATAACATTTGACTTGAATGGATTTACAGGGCTGCGCATACGATGGATCTCTTCTGAAATTAGTCTCGAACTTGCAACCTTAAGATTGCAAAATTGAAACTCTGATAGCATCTCACCATTTAAAGATTTTTAGGTTAATTTATTTCTGTTATCAGTAGATTAAAATTCTATCAAATACATCTATTGGCAAAACGAAGTTTTTTCCGAGCTATTGAACCGAATGTGTTGTATAATTAATATTTAAAACGGCTCCTTTTGTTTAATTTTTGTAGCTTTATAGGAGAAGTATGAAGCTGGTTACATTTGCCTACATTAATCCTTCTTTTTAAATTGTTTATATTTAATCACGTTTTTGCTTAGTTTTAAATGATTAACGGAACTTTAAATATCATTAATGCAATGAGCAGGCTGCAGGGAATTTAACCCTAATTTTGTATTAAAGATTGCATTGATTCCTTCTTATATTTAAAATTAGTTTTTTTAATTGCTTTCTCGCTTTTGCTGCACTTTTGCCACTTATTTCGGCTATAAAGAATGAAGATGCCATTTGGGTGTGATTCTCAAAGTTACACCACTTCCGAGTTTATTGGAAATTATTATACAAATGTAATTATCTTGACATAAAATAGTGAAATTTAATTAAATGCATATTTTATTTAGACTTATTGCACGAATGTTTACTCTGATAGTTCTCGTTTAAGTAATATAGTGTGTGTGTCTGAGAGCGGCAAAATTGATCATTATAAATTAATAAACAAGGTTAAAAAATAAATTTGTTTTATTTTTAAATAAAAAGGGTTTCAAAGTTTAACTTTCCACGACAGGTTTTTACTAAACAACACAACACGATCAACGTTAAGTAGCTAACGTAAAAAAAAACGTGGAATTCTCTTTTATTTTAAGTTGTTTATAAAGTATGCGTAATTTGTAACTTATTAATTGCATTCTCATTGTAAAATTTTTATTCGCAATATTTTTAAAAATCAAAATAGGGCATTAAAGCGTTAGTTTTCAAGAACACAATCTATATTGAATTGGCTCATAAAATTGTAAGATTTACTAAGCAAGTGTAAACAAGCGATAGAAAAAAATAATTTTTTAATTCACTTCATACTTGGGTCAACAAAGAAAAATTTTATTTCAGTTACTTTTTATTAAATAATTACAATTAATATTAATAATTTATCAAAAAATTATTGATTTCGCCAGAATTGAACTCGCATTCTTTACCAGCACGTGAAAAATACTAAAATCCTTGCGTTTTATCGATTGAACTACTGCCTGTGGATTTCGAGTTTAATTCCCCACTCCTAAAACTTTATTTAAATTATTGAACATTAATTAAATTTAATGAATTAATAAATATTTAAAAAATGCATTAACATCAACTGTCATCCCTTACAAGTTTAAAAAGATATATAAATATTTATAGGAAGAGTATGAATAGCAGGTATTGAAAAAAAGCAGGAAAGTTCTTCGAGGGCGAATCAGAAAGGATATAAAAAACTAAAGATACAACCAGTAATTGTGAGAAAGAGTTTAAAAAATAAGACATATTTTGTTTTCAAATACTTCAGTCGAAGAATTAATAGTAATGCATCCACAATATAAGCAAATTCTGTACAGATCAAGACTTTTCTCATATTTTGAGCTCCCTTTTGAGACAACATATTTTTTTTACCAGCCATTCTACCATCTCTGATCTATTGTAAACACTCGCATCTATTTAAGTATTTGCATTAATTAATATTACATATAAGCACAATAATTGCAAAAAATATGTATCTTTTATAAATTATTGTTTGATGTGATTCCTCCGGTTTTTAGAAACACTGATAGATTATAATGAATATTAAAATTACTGCTTTATAAACAGCTGACAAAGAAAAAATATCATTTAGGAAAAATACCTGTTGTGTTATGATAGATTGGGAAGAGTTTTCTATGTTTAATATGTGAATATTTTTAATCAAATGCAAGTATAAAGTTGCTAAAGTGTTTGTAAATCTTGGTATGACAATGGGACAATCCACAGTCAGACAGCAGATTAGATGATTGTCTGCACGTACATATTGGGCACTTACCGTGGCATACTAACTTGTTGAGAAGCCTGTAACCCATTATTTTCAAATTTATCTTTGTAAATAAGTATTATAAATTTTTAACCTTCGAACTTGCTTGTTTGGTAAGTCTGATCCTCACATTTCAAACTAGGAAAAAAAAACTTGCATAATTTCTGTCGTCCTAATTATGAGCTATGATTAACTTATTACGAAGTTAGCATTTGAAAACACACACGTGGTGACTGTACAAGATGCTAATGAAGTTAACTTATTCATTGCAGCTACTAAAGGATGTAACACGCTACTTTAATGCTACCAAATTTGTTGTTCGTGCGATGGAAGCGTGCGAGACAAATGAGTGGAATTCACACTTGGGCTAACCATTTGAAACACGTGAAACGAGTTCGTGCGGTTCGCATGAACATCTCTTGCAACAAAAGACACTGGAAGGCTAAGGACAGCATTTCGTTCTAATTTTTTAAAAAGAAAGATCACGTAACCTGGACGTGTTAGAATTATATGTGATGGAAAGTTCTAACACTGAAAGAATTTGTAAGACAAGACTTGTATAATCATACTAATGAGACTGTTTCACCACTTTTCATGTAAAATGTTCGCATTAGCCAATAAATGTATTGCTGCATAGTATATTTTAAAATTTAAAGGCTTAATTTTGCTCAACTTTTAGATAATTTTAAGTGTGTACTTATTATCTTCATTCCCATGTAATTATAAATACTATTAGTTGACTAAAAACTTCATAAGAAATAATCTATTTTTGGTAGTAAGTGATTTCTTACAAAAATGTAAAAGCTCTTAGAAAGAAAAAAA
>JAOUZG010043210.1:4257315-4270637 GCA_026289955.1 Argiope argentata
TTTGATAAAAGAACTTGTCCCACTTCAATTGGTTGGAAATTGAAGAATTTGAAATACAACTGATTGATTTCCAATCTAGTTTAATATGGATTCCAAACATTTATTGAAACTAGGAAAACGTTGGAATTGGTTAAAACAGAAAGATTCACAAGTTATATTAATAATAAAAAGGCCATTAATGAAATTTTGCAAACATGGAATTCGATTCTAGACTTCGAAGAAGCTAGCTCATGTTGGTTTAACTACATTTTCGTCTAATAATGTCTGAGAGTTATTATTTTCGGAGATGAATAACATTAAAGACTCAATTAAAAACTGTTTGGCAGATGACTCTAATTCAGCATGCATTTTGCCAAAATTAACATCTTACCATTCTAATACATTTGTCATTTAATCTGCAGCAAAACTTATGTTTCTTTAATTTGAACTACATGCATAACTAAAACATTAATTACTATGTTGTGCAAAATGTCTTTTTTCGTGGTAAACAAAGAGTTTTGATTTGTTAGTATTATTTTCCCAATAATCACAAGTCAAAATTATTTGATGGCACTTCTATACTTCCTTAAACATTTCTGTAGGAAAAATGACACGTTGGTCCATACGGTTCGCCATCCCTGCCCTAACTCAGGTAGTCAACGTCAATCGTGATTGTCATCTCATCATATAAACTCTTTATCTTACAGCAAATGCACGGATTTTGAAATAAAAATTATTTCACAAATTTTTAAGGGTTGATTCGGCTCAATTCAGGCGATTTTCAACTTGGTTGGAACAATCTGAACCAAAATAGAATCTTTCAGAACTTCGAAAAGATGGCACGAATGCATACAGGACATCGTTAGAACGTCTCGTCTTCAAAAATATAAAGAATATAAGAAGTCATTGATCTTTATTACGGGAATTCAGAATGAAAGCTTTGTGAGAGCTATTCGGTGAAAACAATGATGAATTCTAATGAATTTGGTGAGGTCTTCATACATGATGTGGGATCTAGAGCCGATATACGGAACATATTACGAATTTGGTCAACGACCTTCTTAATTGCATCTCGAAGTAAAGGCTATGTAAAAAAAAGGGTCTTACTGCGCCATTGGTTTGTTTTAGTGCGCATAAAATCAGTTTCTCATTTAAATCGACGAATGTATAACTGCAGGTGGATTTTTATGACTCATCTAGCGGAAGCAGCAAAGCAGATGCTTCATTGATGCCATGATTCCCATGAAGGCCACGACCTTTGATTCGAATAAACTTTCATTCCACAGATAGAGGTAGTCTTGACTCTTTTGCCATTGTTCAGATTTCTAGTAGATGGACAAAGGAGTCAATGGACGGTCATTTCTTATGATAAAAGCATTATACATTTCATTTTCTTTCGAGGGTGAAAAGCTTAAAATCTAAATATACATATAGAATCTCTTTCTCAATTCCTACTATTAGTTTACACTTTCCCTATATGTATCTTGTTCAAATTTTTAATCGTTAATAAAATACTTTTTATTCATCCACTCGAGTTCAAATATCTTCTTTAAAACTTGTAGTGGATGACACTCGATGTTAGTACAATTTTTTCAAATATTAATTCATTCATTAAATTCAATTAATTTTTAGTACTTTTAAATATAGTTTTAGCAGTTTGTAATGATCGTTGAAATCAGCAGGCGGTAGCTTAATTGGTAAAGTGCGAGGAGTTCAGTATTTTTCACGTGAAGGTGAAGAATGCGAGTTCAATTCTTGCGAAAATCAATCATTTTTTGATCAATTATTCATATTAATGGTAACTATTTAATAAAAAGTAACTGAAATAAAAAAATTCTTTGTTGACCTTAATAGGAATCGATTTAATTTATTTACATATATATGTATTTCTTGATGCATTGAAATTTCATAATTTCTGAGATATGTATAAAATGAGAAAGAATTAAGTACGTGAAGAATAATCTCATTGTTAAATTCGCAAAGGCTTCATTTTTTGTGTAACATAAATAGAAAACACCTAGCGCTCTGAGAATGTGCTCTCAGAGACTAAATTAGTTCATAAAATAATGAAGGTGTTTACCGATGATATATAAATTTTGCGTTAACTTAAGATTGTCTGAAGGATTTAATATCAATTTATAAATATGAAAAGTGTGAATTCAAAGTTCACATGATTTAGGGACACAATATTTAAAAGGTTAAGGTGACAGATTTTTGAAATATTTTAATAGAAACATATACCTTAGAGTAATTTTTTAAATCTTTTATGTTTAATAGGATGTAATACAACTTTCACTTAGCATAAAATGTTAAAAGTCTTCTATTTCCGCTTCCCAATATAAATTTATATTTCGAATATCAAATTCTCCCTCTATATTTATTGAATCGTTTTAAAATAGTTGTACCAATTTCTCGACGGAAAATAAAACTTTTTTATAAGAACTTTATTTTACCTCAAAGAAAATTTTACAAAATCTTACCGTTATTTTAATAGTTCTCCAAAATAGAATATGATCAGAATTATTAAGAAAAGAGATCGATATTGCATGGATACAGTTGAAATTCTCGGTTAAACATTCCATTTTTAAATAAATTTATGAAAATATTCAAAAGCATTATAACATTGCAAAAGCCTATAATATACACTTAAATATGAACATATGTTATTGGGGAAAATTTTAAATGGAGGAACAAATGCCTTATAATTTGAATTTTTAATTCTGATTATCATTAATGGATTTCAGAAATAGATTGGCGCTATAACGAATATTGGAAATGTTATCATTATTTTTCTCTTATTATTATTTATCTCTCAAGAAGTGATAATGATTCTTATTGATGGATTAAAAAATTATTATTATTGAACTACAGGGAATTTTTTGATACAACCACAGTTTATCTTAAACAAGGCTCAATCATATTAAACATTATATAAGAATGAAAAAAGCTGCAACTTGTATAACTTTCTTCAATATTAGTTAGTGTGTGAAATGATCAAAGACTTTAAAATCCTTTTAAAGTCTTTTGATCATTTCACACACTAACTAATATGCATTTTCATTAATTATCTTATGTATATGAAATAGCTTTGAATGGTTGAAAAATGAATTTTTAAAGCGACCGTTTATAAAAAACATCGTAATTAGGATCGGACGTGTTCAATCATCTCAATGTTGTGCTTATTTTCTTTTAATCTTTTCATTTTTCAATAATATTTACTCACTTTTAGACGATTTATACTCAAATTACATAAGCTAAAAAATGTTTACAGCCTTTCACTTCCGCTTTGGGTCAATGAAATTATTTTTCAAGTTGATTGTTTTTAGTTTTGGCCTTTGTCTGATCGACGATTTTTCTTAGGAAGAGTTGTCTACCCAAGATATTTCGCTTTTGTTTACAAAGAAAAACATGATGTTGACGAATCTCTTTCTATTCTTCTCTTGATATCAGTAACCACCCAAGTAACCTAAACTCCACCTGCGAGGTACACTTGTTTTTAAGACCTCATATTCACAGATCCGTCCTTTTCAATTTATATGAAGATTTTGGCGCACTACACAAAAGAATTACGGTGGAACGAAGTTTTAATCTAGGTTTAACCCGTACACGAAAATATATCTTTTATATTTGAAAGTATAGGAATTTCTCCGAAATTCTTTTTGTAAATTCAATTTATATTTGGAGCATTCACTAAATCTTTCATTTAGAATGATTTATAAAATAAACCTTTATAATCTAACAGAATAAGTAAATAACACGTATCTCTGCTCATAATAGGGAAATTGCTTTTTGCAAGTTTTTCTTTATATTAGAAAAAGCAAAAAAAAATCCTTACGAATAATTCTTTTAAATTAAAAGCTCATTTTAACGTTCTTTCAATAAGTTCTTTCTAAATCAAATTTAGCGTTTATTATTATTTTTTTTAATTATGGAATGGAATATTTTATTTTTGTTCCAAATATCGAGGCTATAACTGATTGATTTATTATATTAATATGTTGGTTTGAAATCTTAATAGTCATCCAAGAAAAAAAGTGATTTTAATGGGTCTTATAATGGTGATGGTTTCTAAGCAATTGAATAAAACTACTTTTTTAACTATGATATCATGCCATCACAAGAATGTTTTATTTAGGACGATAAATTTACCGAGAATCAGACTTATGAGCAAATTGTGTCTTGGTCAGAAACAAGTTTCGAATTCAGAATCCTAGTAAAGGGTCCCTTTAAGTCCCATTTATAATAAAATCCCTCGTAAATGATAATATTAAACTAATATTTTTTTGCTATTCAAAGTTAATTAGATGCTTGTAGTACCTTTTCTGGTAGCATTAATCATTTAAATTCTCCAAAAGACGATGCAATTATTTTAATAAGCAGCCAAAATAAGTATGATCTCAGTAAAGGTTTTATAAAAAATTAATTATGATTTGGACTTGTTTTAAACCTAAAGTATGCATGCAACCTAATCTCTGAGTAATGAAGTCCGGTTTAAAATACAGAAAACTTTTGGTTATAGG
Organism: Argiope argentata; assembly: GCA_026289955.1. Classification (NCBI taxonomy): domain Eukaryota; kingdom Metazoa; phylum Arthropoda; class Arachnida; order Araneae; family Araneidae; genus Argiope; species Argiope argentata. The sequence continues at coordinate 4,261,815 of JAOUZG010043210.1, forward strand.
CATTTGTATTCAAAATTTAAATGTGTGAGATGGAAATTTATATAATATTGTTGGATTAGGCAGTTGTTTTCTTTTCAGATTTTTTTTTGTTACCAATGCACTGAAAATGTGTCGTGAAAAGAAAAATTTGATGAAAAGGGAGTGGAGATAAAAACGATCCACAGATCAAAAGAGATGAGGAATTGCATATTTTGATAACATTAGTTACGCAATAACTATCCATGTCAACAAATGACATTATTAAATATCATTTGTAGTTACTTTTTGGAATATCATCACAGTCAACATGACACTCCGACGGCAGTCTTGTATATTCGTTGATATTCGAATTCACATGCCATTGTTCTACTAAAGGCGTAACTTTCATGTTATAATAAACATAACAATTTTTAAAAAATGTTTAATCTTTTCCCTGAAATATAAGATTACTTGCAGGTGTATTAATCTTAAATAATTTTGATTTTTTAAAATTATTTATTCATTTACAGCTGATATATCGAAAATATCTACCAACGCATTTCACGTGCTTTAAGTACTAAAATGACATTGGTAAAAATTACAATGACATTAATAGAACATTTAAATCCCAGAAGCTTCTATTCAACTATCTGAAAAAAATATTATTCGGTATAGGCGAGATCTCATTTCTGTCAGCTAAGAGAAAGCCAGCTGTATTTCGAAATAATCTGGGCAATTTCAAAAATCAAGAGGCTATGTAGTCGAGAAACTTTTACAGTAGAAGTAAATGATTTGTTACATCTGTCCATGAAGCAGTTTATTTTTCTCTGTTTTCTGTGATCTTATATTCCAGTAAACATGGGAAACTGTTTTTGTTGCCACTTAAAAATCACCGTTTAAAGCTACACGAGAATACTTATTACTACACACTTCCTACTACTTTGAAGTTATTTTGGTATGAGCCAAACAATTTTAAACAGTGGTTAGATGAGAAGAAGGACACTTTTAGTCGACATTGCACTTATAGAGATAATAACTTGAAGACGTTTGATATTCAATATAAGACATTCAAGCTCAATAAAAGATCATGACGATGAATCAGACAGACCAATGCACAGGCATGTTTAAACCAGTTTTTTTCCTTCTTTAAAACCACCAAACAGTCACCGGATGAAGCAAAACGGTACTTACCACAGCAGGATGTAAGAGTAGTATCCAGCGAGCCTGTACCTCCTCCCCCAGCAGAATCCTTCGAGCTCCTGCGTGAAGTACTCGGCGATGGTCAGCAGGGGAAAAGGAAGCCCCTTCACCAGGGCATGGCGGTACTCCTGCTTCATCTCGGTGGCTGTAAAAGACCCAAAACAAAGTGGATTAAGCTTAAGTTCATGTAGGAGTTCTCACATATGAAAAAGGGGACTATTTTGAGTCGGTAATCTAATACACACACAACACAGGGAAGCATGCCCTTCCGGTCAGCCCATTCGTTGACAGGACATTAAAAACGTTATACTGCACGCCAAAAATTTTGTTATAATTCGTCTCTGATACATCGAGATTATAAATTATACCGATATACAAACTATGAGAAAAATCTATCTAACTAACTAATGCTAAAAAGGATTGCTTGCATGATAGGTCAACAAACAGTTTTACTCGTCTTTCGTCAGCAGGCAGAGAATTGCACAATAATCCATGTAAAGTCAAAATAATGCAGCGATCACTATCATGAATAATGATGTGCAATGCGTATATTTTATTCAACTGACTAAAATTTCAAAGAAAGTTCGAAATGATGCAGGTGAAAAATTCCTATCAAAATCCAAGAATTAAACTTTAGATTGTCTCTACGGGAAATTACGAATCTATATCTCTATATAGAAAGTTTTTATCTATGATTATTTTATTTTGATGGAAGTGATCATGTACAATGATAAATAGAAGTGATCATCTACTTTACAATAATAGCTTCCTACCGAATAGTATCCAATAAGAATTAGCAACTGTGAAGCGTAATGATAAAAATAATATTTCGAGACCTGGAGTATGCTAAATATGGTTTATTTTCTCAAAAAAATCCCCAAAAAACTCTGGAATGAAACCTAAAAGCAAAATTATCCAGACAAAGTTTATCAAAGCATTACCAACTCCATGCAAATTATTTATTGAATACATATACATATTAAATTGATAAAATTCTATAAAATTATTTTGCCATACTTTATTATTATAAAAACAAGACTAGAAAGAAGTCTAGAAACAAAAAAAGATTTTATATAGTTTGATTATAATGATAATTCTTTTATGAAAAAGTTTTGCATATTAAGGCTGTATAAAATTGTAGCATATGAGTATAAAACAGTAGCATGTTATCCCTTTGAGATCTTATATTCTTTTTTACGAATTTATAAGATATTATAATTTGAAGAATTTTATAAAAAAAATTGTTGAAGGTAAAGTTGTAGCTTGATCTTAATTATTGAATTCTACGAAGTTTTGTGCTATTGTAATTTACAGGAATCAATGAGCAATTACCATTAAAAAGGACAAGACGAGCTATATGTGTTATGCACGAATTCAAGAAATGCACGACTTCAAGAAAGTTGAGAAGAGTGCGAGGACATTTCTATTGATTGGGATAATTTTATACTCCAAGTATATAAACGCTTTAGAAAAGAGGTTCCATATTGATCCGCAATTTTTATTTAAAAATCAGTAAACTGCCTTTCAAAGAAATTGATGCCGCTTTGCCATAATGTAATTTCTAACATTTGAAAAAAATCAAACGTCGTGAAAATTATACTTTTAAATGTTAAAAGTTTTTTTTGTTCAAATAATAAATTCTATAACTTTCGTTAGCACACAAAAATTACTCCAAAATGCTAAGGTAACAAACTGTCACTTTAAAAAATTCAATTTACTTGATTGGGGATATGAATAAAATTACATTGAAAGAAAAGTGATTACTTTCGAGAAATTTAACCACATCTTGTCTTGATCTGCATCACAACGACAGACGATTGTTTCCAACGCTTCTTGTCAAATACGTTCCAGTTACAGAGCGGAGAACGGCAATTTTATTGTTTTATGTAACAGTCAAGTTTTATGCATGGTTTGTTAAACAGAAAATTAGCATCGATCTCTTGAGTATAAAAAAAATGTTACAGGTCAGTTCAAGGTGTTGGAAAAAAAGACTTACAGCCTTAGTAGAAACGTGTAAACCCTTTTTAAATTCCTTTGTGATGAAAGCTATTCTTTATATCCCGGAAGTCCAAATTAGCTATTTACCAAGAATATCGTTTATTATGACCATTCTGATCGTCAGGTGATGAAGAAATTTTAATTTTACTTCTATACAATAGTTTTTTCTTCAACATGCAGGTATATACAAAATCATTCATTGCTACTTTATTCCATTTCGTCGAATGCACAGAAAAAATTACAGTTTTCTGGAATAAAGATCCTTTTTTGTGATGTAAGATATACTCTGGATATAAAACTAATGTATCAGAATACAGGGTGTCCAAATAAGACTGGATAAACTCTGCATAGCCAGATTCGTGGTTTGGAATAATAAAAAATGCCCAAAGAACTGTCCTTCTTGGATTCATAGAATTCAAGAAAAACGTGAGAGAAAATATATAATATTATATCCGGTTTGCGAAAAAACCTTTATTCGAAACATGATCATCAGTACTTGCATAATTTTTAATTAAAAGATGTTCGAAATGCTCCCCACGCATATGGAGGCATTCATGTTCGCATTGTGCAATGGTGCACTGTACGCGTTCTAGCATCGTAGTATCCACAAAAGTCAACGAATTAAGTAAAAGTAAAAGCAAAAGTACACCAAAGTCTCGAGGGAGTATCGAAATCTAAAGGGATTAGATCTGGAGATCGTGGTGACCATGAAACAGAACCCCCGACGCCCAATCCAGCAGCCGAATAAAGGAATTTTTCCGTAAACCGAATAGGACGACATGCATTTTCTCTCGAGGTTTTCTCGAAAACTATAGATCGTAGAGGTACAGATCTCTGAGCATTTTTTATGTCTTCCAAATGACGAATCTGGCTCGGTAGGGTTTATCCCATCTAGCTGGGGCACCCTTTGTAATAATGTTATCTGGTCAGAAATCATCTATAATGAAATGGCATCATTTACATTATGTAATTATGATATTTAATCTATTCTTCTCTAAATCAGTATACATTTAGGATCCCAATATGCTGATGATATATATTTAATATCAAGGAAGAAACGGCCCAATATTAAACATAAAAACTTTCATTCTACCAATTTTATAATACGAAAATTCTTCAGAAAAACACAATATGTATGCAAGACTTTATTTAGAGTACTAACCATTCCCATTTTTAAGCTATTATAAGAAAGGAATTCGGAAGGACCTTGGAATATCTACTATGTAGTCGACAAGAACAAAAATTTGCTGGTATGAAGTTACATTAAAAAATCTAATAAATGAGTGGATATATGATTTTTCACGGATATTATACATATATTTTCGCATCCACACCATTTCAAATGAAATTAGTCACTGGTATGAAATAGTTTTACATTGAAGAACACAAAAATACTGGCTCTATATTATTACAGCCTCGGGCCGTGTATGCCATGTGGTTATAAATGATGCTATTTAGAAATGTTTGGTTTTGAATTATCTATAATATTTTTGAAACCCATTTTGCGTAAATAAATGCAATATTTACAATAAAACTGAAGATTTTAGTATTTTTAGATAAAAGTACCTATCCAAAGCGGATTATTCTGATTTTTTACATTAAAGCGCTTTAAAATAAGAGATAGAGAAGTCTTTTTTGAAACTCCCATTTTTCTGAGATGAAGTCAGAACTTTACGCTTATTATATTTTGATTTTGAGTCTAAAATCTACAAATTTGAACTACGATTACTTAAGCGAAATGACACCAAATTAAATACTTTCTTAATCTTTATCAAAGATAAATGCAGATTCATATTTGTCTTCTGTATTGTATAAAATCATATGAATAATGTATATTTAATGAATTCAGTATATAACTATTTTTCATTTACGAAACAGATTTCATAATTTGTGAGCGGTGCTTCAATTTCTCTAATCCCTAGAACTCAACTATTTATAATTCTCATATACCATCGGGAATATTTACCGATGTTACCGTCGGTACTAAGCTACAAAAATGAGCACAAATATAAATACAAAGTGATCAATGGAGTTAAATCTTTCTCATCAGACGAAAGTTCAAGATTACGAAGTGAGACTTAATTCCTACATGAGGCTGTAAAACAGACTATATAGCGATTCTTGAAATTGTGCATAACCAGCCGTCCTGCCACTCACTACTACTAGCATTTCTACCTGTTTGGAATAGGATTTTTCTATTGGCAACATCATTTCCAGCAATGGGGATTTATATCACAACGGTAAGAAAGTAGTTACTTCTCTCTCTTTTGTGCCAGCAGGATTTAGTAGTCATAAGATTTTAATTTAAACCTCTTGTTGCTATGTATAAATAAACGTTTTAGCTGCTATCCAGGGGCGCCTTCTAATCTAGTGCAAGATCAAACTCCACATATGTAGCTACAGTGGCGGCCAAGTGGGAGTTAACACTACTTCTTTAGTATATAGCATATCTATGAAAATTATATCTCTTCATGATAAAGATTCCACATTTCCAGCTGCATCCAAAGAAATCACACTCAGATGATTTCTTCGAAGAAATAGAATGAGTGAAATGAAATAGAACACGATTTATTTTTCAATAGCAATGTTAAGCGAAAGATGTTACCATCAACATATAAAGAAACCTGTTAAAACATTCGATCAACCAGTTTTTTATTATAATATTGAGATTGAGAACAGTCCTCAAATGTTTAGCTTTATTTTACAACATTAGGATCTGGTTATGAACTTCCATCACTCTATAAATGTATATTACAAATTGAGAGCATCCCCTAAGGGGCATCTCGAAATGAGGATGAGATGCTTATGGTGGTTGGATCTCGCCACCCTGGTGAGCACACAAATAGATGGGGGTTAGACACCTCCCCTCTATGACGAGACGTACTTCCTACGGGAAGGGTTGTACCATGTCCGGAGATGGTCCTTAGGATTCAACCATATTTTCCTCTAGTTTCACTGTTGTGGTGTTCAGGTAATTTAGTTTTATGATTTATTCTGTGTGACTTTGTTCGGGTTGGAGAGACTGATATAACTACATATTGCGGCAAGTATCGATAAATCTTAACTTTAGAACTAGGAACAGCGTAGTTTTGAGAAATAGACACCTATTTCATTTTCTCATCGTAGAGTTTCCCCTGTCATTAAATGACTAGCATGATCAAAACAAAGCAAATAAGTCATCATCAACATCAAATTATGCAGTGAATTAAAAAAAACATCATTGAATTTTATTAGTCCTTGTTTTTTTTCTGGTGAATTCAGAATGCAAGTAATTTGCATCAAGACGATGGGCTTAATTGCTTTCACTTAATTGAGAAGATGTGGTCGGAAATGGGTTGGAAAACACTAAATTTTATGGCTTGAATCGATTTCAGTTTTTTCACTCGAGATGCTTCACCTGTCAAGCGTTGGAACGGTCAATCGGTCCACTGAACCAGCTGGTAGTAGATGACTGCAGCTTTATTTTATAAACATTTCATCTCTTGGAAGAAATAACTTTTTATACGAGTTCTAGCATCGAAGAAATTGAAAAAGAAACTCGAAATAAATCAATGTTTTAAGGAATACAACAAAAGGTCGCAATTTAATGATTAATCAAAAGTGGATTCAGATTAAATTACTGAATATTATGTTTTATATCATCATTTAAAATGTTGACAGAATTTGCAATGATACGTATAAAACTTTACTTTATTGTCATCGGGAATTTTGTAAACGATAAATTTTCAGGAGCATCAAAAGTTATTTCGAATAAATTAGTTCGAAGTATGAATGAAAATTAAACCATCTCTGCGTGTAATTTTATATACACATACAAGAAATTTATATCAAGGTCGGTGTTTCATTTATTTTCTCAAAAAAAAACATTTTTACGATTAAGAATCGTTTTAAAAATCATGTATGAATATAAATATATTATACTCTATTAAGTGAAAAGATTGTCTCTATATCCAAGATAATCAAAACTAAAAAACCACTAATCCAGCCCCAAACTCTGTACCGATTTCGCCAACGTTTATTCATATGAAATCACATGATCGCCTACCTTTTATTAGTTCCCAATATTCAAAAGAAACATCAGAAACACTGCTGTACATTCAAGGTAAACTTCCACAGGGTTCTCCAGTCCTGATTGTGCCAATTTTTATTTTGTATTAAATCTTATGACCCTTTAGACACTTATTCACCTCCCACCACAATTCATTTCCAAATACCGCAAAATATTCACATCGCAAAATAAAATGCTGAATGTAGCTCCCAAACATCCGAACAGCGTTCTCTTATCTGATGTATCTCTAGTAGGCATTTAATTTCGAGAAATTTTTGCATTAAAAATCACTGAATTTGGGGAATTTGTGGATGAATAGTTAGATCACCTTAGGACCGAACTCGAAGCGTTAAGGTTTGTAACCGAGTAACATAACCATTAGATAAAAGGGATACTTCAGTCCGATGGATGTTATCTGGCTTATGAAGATATCACCACGTACTCTTCCACCAGTGGTGAGACAAACGATGCTATTAGAGTATGTGTGAGTTGTTGGTGCTGATGGTTGGCGATACTGGCTGTTGTTTCTAATACTCCTGATACTTTTGCATCCGATAGAGGTCGCCACAACAGTTATACGAAGGTTGCTTATTCAAGATCAAGGGTCACCATTGTGGATGAATGGTTAGAATACCCTCGGATAGAACTCGTAACGTTAAGTTTTTTTTAGCCAAGTAGCATAGCCATATAGTAACATTGATTCTCACGTTACTTGAGACGCTAAAACTTGCAGTGGACAATTAGTAAGGAATATTTATGTTGGCTTCCGGTTACTTGGTTGTGATTATCACTTAATGTTTGATTAAACGACGCCCTTTTTTATTAGCATAAAGAGATAAAGTGGAAAGTATTTTCTATTTAGATAACTACTCTGGTTTACAAATGTAAATCATGAAAATAAAAACGCTAAATTTTCTTTCATATCTATTTCTTATGTTTGTAACTCTACTGGTCGTGTGCACTCTTATATTCTCATAAAAATGTTTGTCATTATAGACTCTGCCATCCTTTCATATTTCAATCGTGAGTTCTAATTCCTTTTATGTATTTGATATACTGATGATTTTTGTTTATTAAAATTCATATAACTTTTAATTTGAAAATAATTTGTTTAGAGCTTGAAGCAGAAATCGAAATCTTGATTTGTCAACAGTATTAAATTCTGAATTATTTGACACTTTGTAATTACATTAGCATTATTCATTTTTACATTACATTATCCAACTTTATGTAACCAAAAACTACGAGAATTAGCAAGATATAAAACTTTTACATTTTAGTTTACAATATTTTATATCATAACTAGTCAATGCTTTAATTTATTCTTTGAAAATAAAGCTTGGAAAACGAGAGAATATTTCATAACAAGACTTTTAAATTTCGCCTCATTATGCACGTTCTGATTTTAATACATATAATGAAACAATTAAAACATATATGGTATATATAGTTTTTAAATAACAAATATATATAAAAACAGAAGTAGAGAATTATTTAAATTCGAGTCCTTTTCAAGAGAACCGGTTTCAATTTTTTGGAATTAAAAAACAACTCCAATTGACTTTTAAAGTAATCTTTACTTATAATAAAGCAAGATGTGTGTGTGTGTGTGTGTGTGT
>JAOUZG010043210.1:4270647-4301267 GCA_026289955.1 Argiope argentata
TGACGTCAATTCAAAGAAACGACGAACAAAAAGCAATTGATATTAATTAGAAATAAAATATATTTTGAATTCGTGTTGTTTTTTCAATTTTTATGACAATAAAGCATGTTTTGAATTGTTACTTTTACTTTTGTGAAGAAGATATTTTGTGCAAATCAAAGAATTCGCCTTCGTGATTGTAATTTATCTCCGCATTTTAATCAATCATGCGAAATAAAAACGCAACTGCTTTCAACGAAGCATACGTAATATTAAAGCTATACTGGTAAAAGTAGGTCAGCTATTTGAAAAACGCATCTTCTTTCAAACAAGCATAGGTAATAATTAACAATGCAAAATTTGTAAAAGCATATAAAACTATTTTTACCCGCATATTTCGGAGACATCAAAACTTTCTACCAAAACAATATCATGTTCTCTCACGAGAAAAAATAAATCAACTATCATTCCAAATTGAACACATAAAAATGTCATTTTCGGTACGTGTCTGTATAAAATGAAACAAATATGAGACATGATATTTTCGGAAAACAAATGGATGGAAACGTTTTCTATGATATTTTACTATACATATATTACAAATCCAATTAAAAAAATCTATTTAAGGCAAATATGGCTTAACATCTTCAAGGCATCTTCTGTAATCGGAGCCCAACATCTAATTTCTTAATTTTTTGGGGAGAGACATAAATCTCTTAGCAATTGGTCCAAGTGAAATATATAACTATAGATTTAGGGAAAAAATGCTGATGAATTAAATTTTTACAAACATCATCTGCTAAGTGAATCATATTTAACAAAATATTTTTGAGACAATAAGTCCTTAAATAAAAAAGTGGCCTTCTAATCAACTAAATCAATCATCAAAGCTGATTGATCTAGGAAAATTTCAACATCAATATAAACTGACGATTTTAGATCACTTTATCAAGATATCAAAGAAGCCAATCAGAATTACTCTAGAATAATTGGTCTAAATTATGATTATGATGATTGTTCAAAACTTGCAATATTCAGAACTGAATAAATCAGCCAGATTTGAAGACGATAGATATGCTTAGTTATTTATTTAGAAGTTGAAATCTTAAGAATATTTTACAAATATGAATCTATAAGACCAAAGGAATTCAAACCATAATTTTTTGAAATATATTTATAAACCAAAAAAAATATTATTGAGAGCATTTATATGCATCTAAAAATAAAATTAAAAACTGAATGTTTCATTTAATGTTTGAAATGCTTGCTGAATAATTCCTTGAAATATCACAAATTGTTAAAAAAATTATAACGTTTCAATTTCTGTAGTGAACATAAAATTTCAATGTCGGACTACTCTACTTTCGGTTCTTAGTTTTATTTAAAAACATGTTTGGATTGAGTAGAGGTCTTTATATTAGTTGAAATTTCATCATTTCCACTTTAATTTAAAACTGAATTTTACTTGCACTGATAGAAAATCAGAGAGAGATGCGGACTTCAAAGATAGGACTGTTTAAGTCTTATCTAATAGTATAAGTAGATAATATGACTATCGAAATTTGAAGCTTAAAAATATTTTGATGAATAACTTATTATGAGACCAAGTTATATAAAAAAATTGATTGAACCCTTTAGTCGGCATTAATATTGGCGAACCGACTGGTCGCCAAAGGCAGCTAGTTGATAATAAAAAAAGTTTGGAAAGTTTTAAATATATCAATTTCAAAATTTGACAAGGAATTTGAATTTGACTTGAAAAACAACTAGCCAATAATAATAATAATAATAATAAAATAATTGAGCTATAATGGTCTGCAATTTGAAAACATGAAATTAGACTAAAGTAGTAATCGTTAAACGACGTGCGATTGTAATTGGAATATGTTTTTAAAATATAGTCCTTGAATGAAAGCAGATAAAATTGTTTAGAAAAGTCAAAAAATCTCTAATTTTACTGGGGGAGAGGAGGTATTAGGTAACTTCCTATTTTACTATTTTCCTCTAAAAAGAGGATTCAGATGATGAATGATTACTAAGTCTTTATGTAGATGCTAGCTCAATACTCAAACTATTTTTGTGGCAATGCTTTTAGTCATTGTAGGAATAGGTTATGCAACAAAAATAAACCCAGAAACAGACAGTTATATCCATAAGCTATGACAAGAATCCAGTAACTGGATGAAACCGTTTACTTTTTCTTTAAGTGACACAAAATGATACTGCTTTCATTGTCAGCGGGAAATTCCAGCAAATTGCGTGATCTCAACGAACATTTCCGACACAAAATCTTCAGAGCCTGCCGCTGGAGAACAACTTATGGGCAAACACTTTACCACGATTCGCAGCCGTTTCGTGTCCATTTTGTAAAAATTCCCCCCATCAGGTTCTCAAGAGAAACGGCTTTAGCTGGAATGTGGGTAAAAGGCGAATATTCGTCGGTGTGGCTTTATTTTTTATGAAGAGAGAGAGAGACGCTCCAGTTCCAAGGAAGAGGGAAGGAAACGGCGGGCCATTATCACCCTGGGAAAAAGGCGAGTTGAGTGGGAGGCTCGCTTTCCTGGTGGAGATTCGGTTCAAATCCATACAAATCGCCCTTTTAGCGGCGTCTTTCCCGAGCGTGCATCACGATCCTCATCTGCATGGCCCAGATCTGATTCCACTTTTGGTTTCGGACGCACTTTCTCCGTCTACGGCGGTGGACAACGCCAATGCAGTTATGTAAGGAATGTAATAACTTAGCTTATGGGGAATTATTGAGCAGAATGGGTGAAAATTGATCTTTCACCCATTCTGCTCAATAATTATGAGTTAATGTTACGAATTAGTTACTGTCGTAATTAAGATTTTAAGATGATTAAGATTGTAAGAGATGAGGTCTGAATTAAATACATTGCCATATGATATTTTTAAAATAGAAGCCTTTCATATTCGAAATATATACCTAAATATTTTACACTCCAATTTTGAGAACATGTCAATAAATTCAAACAAACCTGCTTTCTCCCTCCAAACTATCATCCTTTATAATTTAATCCTCGTTAACGACACCAAAATAATTTGATACTCATGAGACATTAGTCCATGGCATTTCTGCTTGATGTCCATCCTATTTCTTTTAACCTGCTAATGTTTATTGGCTGACATATTATGTGTCGATGGCAACATCCATGATGCAAGACATTTTCTACGATTTTTTATTAGGATGCACTATTAGATCTATAGCTATGAAATTTTGCTGGTTGTTCCTTTCACGTGTTGTTTGTGCTCATTAAGAACACATTTTACAAGATTTTACTTGATGCAATTAAATATTCATCAGTTTAAACTTTATTTAAATTTTCAGAGTATATTATTGCCCAAAATGGCTTTTGTGCCAGTTTAAAATTCCACATAACTTTTCAATGATACCATATTTTTATTTTCAGTAAGATTTTCTTTCAAATAAAAAAAATTTCAGATATTTTTGAGTATATTTCGTAAAAATACCTTTCATCATTTTATTCCCTAAATTTGTATTGATGGGCGTTGTGAAAGCATTGGTTACATTTTTTATCAGTATTATATAATGATATATAAGAACATATTTTAAAAGTAGCTCGTTATCGTATTATGATAGCTTGATTATGAGTTCCAAATGTTTTTTAAATTATAAATTAAATTAAATTAATGTTCATTTATTTCTTTTTTCCTGAAAAGCATTGGAAAGATGTTTAAAAATATTGATTTGGTATGCTCTGTTGCACAGAATTTATTCCTAGTAAAGCTTAATTGGGGAAATTTGAGATATCGGGCTTTGAATAATTAATTATTACCTAACATTAATAATCATCCAAGAAGCAGTTTGGGAAGGTAATATTTTATAAATAAAATTTATCATCATTGAGAAATAATGGGATACATGGCTCTCTAGTAGGTGATTGATTAGATTTCTTATTATTAAAGCACCTGGAAAAGCCCAACCTCATAAGGTTTACATTTATACAGCCCCTGCTAGGCATAATCAATAACCCAGGATGCAAGCAGAAATAAAAAAAGAAAGAAAATTTACACGCTTTGTACGGAAAAAAATCACAAAAAATATTTCTATGGATAAGGAAGGTATTTATAGTAATTATTCGTCATTGGTGACAACATACATTTTAATAGAAATTTTGTACTCTTTTTTTGCTCGTGCCAAGGAGTCTTTCATTTGAGCAATATTTTGGTTCTAAATAAGTGTTTAGCCTTGCGCTCAATAAAATGAAAGATTTTTAGAGTAGTGTAAATAGAAATGCAGTAGTTTCGATCACTTTTGTCTTCATAAATACAAAAAAAAATCATGTAAACATCTGCTGAACAGTAGTGATAAATCTCAATAGAGCCCAGGTCCTATGATTAACTAATTAAATTTTGAGTTTATTCAATCTGGAAGATGTGAAGACAAAAAAATTTGTTTGCTTCTCATAATATTGTTAAAATTGAATCAGTTTAAAACCCCATTATCGATGAAAAAAGAAAAACAACCAATTTTTCTCATTCATTTTGAAAAGCAATTCTAGCAAGGGTATTTTGGATGATAGTGTTGCACTTTATAGTAATATTATTAGTAAATTTGTCATTAAGTTTATTGGTTTAATTTATGCAACAATTTATTGCAACAATAATTTAAATTAGAGTGTTTTTAATCATTAGAAATTCACGAAAATTTTCCAGTGGACAAACGGATAACATGAAAGGTTATTTAAACATTTATAAAATGGAATATTTTTAAAATGTGATGAAAAAAACATTCATTATTATTCGTGGTATAATGAAGATTACCCAGAAAATATATTTTAGCTTAAAGTGTATTTCCTCGTAGAAATTTTCAATTTGGGAATTTTATTTAAGTGTTAATGAAACAAACTGATTAATTTTCATTTCCAAATCAGTATTAATCAGAAATCTCTTATACTAATTTCCACAACAGTATCATTTCCACAATAGTGTCAAAAAGTCACTGTAATGTAAACAGTTCTGAAAAAAATTAAATCTGCAATGATATTAGAATACATTTATTACGTTTTTAAATTTGTTTTTTTTATCCCAAATTGCAATTTTGTTTATTTTATTGAGGGTATAAAATAGGAACTGAAAATCAAGAGATATTTTTTCCGCTCATTTAAATACTGAGCCTTTTCCATGGAAAACAAGCTTTCCAGTTTCCTTGTCTTTCTCTTAAACTCTGTCTTTAAATTGTAGCATATAAATATATTCAAAAGTCCGTTACTCTAAACGATTTATTTGAAACGACCGTTAAATTGAGCAATTTCTTTCGCAGTGTGTTTATTTTGGTCACTTTAAACTACAGTGTGATATGTCAAGCATCCAAGTAGCGATCACTTCCAAAAGGTGGTTTAACGCCCTTCGCGATTCCCGGACGACAATAAGGAAGCGTCTTCCGCGCAAAACACGGCTTTTTCACGGAAGCCTCGTTCTCCGCGCATGGCTGGCTTTCAATGATTCTCATAGCTTTTATGAAAGGAGTCTCCCCATAAAAATCTTCCTAGAAGAAAGAGAGACAGAAACGAATAATCCGTGGGGGGGAAACGATTGTTTACAAAAGGGAAGAATTTTGATTCAGAAACAAATTTTTGTAAGTGGCTCCTTTTTAATTTACTTGAAAGGCGAAATAAATCTAATTAAAAAAATTCTCGACGCTTTCAATAGTGTTCCAAAATCGGTTATTCAATATTTTAAATTATAACTCATAATTATAAATATGGAAAGTAGTAATATATTTTTTCAGAAATTTGCCACCAGGTGACGCTGTTTGTATTCAATTAAAAAAATATTAAATTAATCTATACATTATTATAAGAAATATAAAAATAGCAAGATATAAAAGTGTTTAAAAGTTTATGTATTCACTCGAGTTAAGAGAAATTCTGTAACCTTTATAGATTAAAAATTTTAAACGAATAGCACAAGTAATGTAACGGCTCAAGCTGCAATTAATTGAAATATGTCTAGTGTAACTCCTGCCTCAATTTATTCCTTTGAAAAATTAAATAATCAAATTGATAATCTGATTATCCGAACTTCCATATTCTAGAGGTTGAATCTATGAAGTATTTACAATAACTTCAGATCAATTAGAAGTATTTACATTAACTTCAGAACAATTAGAAGTACTTACATTAACTTCAGATCAGTTAGAAGTATTTACATTAACTTCAGATCTTATTTCTTTTCTAATAAGTTAACGTGAATTTTTTGTCTCAGACGATATCATGTGCATCAACGCTGATTAAACGAGTATGTTTTTTAAATAGACTCCAGAATCCAAATTAATCAAAAGGACATCAAATTATCTCAAGTTTCAAAATGCGGGGACAATGCGCAGAGGATACTGGATCATTTCCTTGCTCTTCAGTTAATAGCCTTGGCACTTTGAAGCAAAATTCCAAACAAAAATGGCAATAGTCATCAGAATCCCTTGGGAAGGGGAATTATAATATTCCCTTCCCAAGATGTTGTCGTATTAATTAGCCATTTCCCTTAGAAGTAAATAAATTTGTTTATCCGGGTAATTAAATCCATTGTTGCTGACAGAAAATAAATCACATTGAAAGGCCGTCGTATGTATACAATTCGTAAAGGGAACTACTATGCAACGGTCATATAGCTCAAAATTACTATTCGCAGTGACAGGATTCTGCGGCTCACCCCATATACCAGGACAGGTTGAGTAATTACTTATATTAACACTTTTTAAAAAGAGTATAGAGCTCTAAGAACACGAAATCGACTTCAGTTAAAGAAAATGCACATCTGAAGTCATTTCAAATCCATTCACCAAATACGTTTTCATCCAAATGACAACTATGATAAAAGTTAGCTTTTAGTCACTTTTGATTTATGTTCAATGAATACTTTTTCTTGCTTAATGACTTCATTTAAAAAAATGCAAATCAAGTAAATAAAAGCCCTTTTTATAACATGGAAGTAAAGCTGACTCAATACTTCGTAAGGAACCATCGAAATAATTAATGCACTTCGCACTTCCCACATTATGATTTTAAAAAAATGGATATGGCTGAAGGTTAACGCTATCAATCAATGCACCATGCTATATATTAAACATACATAAATATAGTGTGATTTATTTATAAACATCAAAGTGAAAACACAAAATAAATAGTTAAACTTTTAAAACAAAAGAGAAAAATAATTATCTTTTTAAAAATATCTTCTTGCATTATACAGTGATTTAACTCTCAGTGATTCATACTCAATTAGCAGAAGCTTTTACGGCCAAAAAAGACAAAGGAAAATTTTTTCAACATTCCATTTCTATAACCATGTAATGACCACGAGATATATTATATCAATGGTGCCATCAAGAATAAACAGGTGTTTGAATACATCGTTTTTCATTTACGTTTTTCAGTGTCTCTAAATGTCCAATACAAAATACTGCCAGTTTGTACTCCATTACTCATAACAACGATGATAAAAGAGAAGGACATCATCGTCAAAAATCTGAAGTGTAAAAAATCTCATTTATAGTTTTTTTTTCCTGGCCTTGAGTTTCCGTTTAACTTTCTGTTCGCACTTAAATAAATAAATAAGTAAAAAAATAATGGAATGGGATTCCCGACATGTTTACACCAGAAGGGAAACAATGAGCATATCTTTCCACCTTTCCAAAACGAAGAGCCGAATTCTTTATCAGCAGTGAATTATATAAGCTGTTCGAGTGTCCTTTTTGTCAACCAACAAAAGGCATAGTCAGAGTCTTGTTCGAAGGCGGAAAAAGAAAACTAATCAGATATACGAGAAGCGGAAGAAGACAGTCATTCTTGACATTTATGATACTTGCATTGCGAACGTTTAGCACAAGCGGAAAGGACGAGACGTCCCTATTCCTTCGATGAGTTTTCTTTTGAGGGCGGTCAAGGCGATTCTTTTTGTTTCGATGACCATCATCGACGTTCGATAACAAGCGAAAAACATTTTGTGTCTTCCTCGTCTTAAAATTTAAGCGATTTTCGGTACCAGTGGAACCTTGCATTGTGGCTGTTGGCAACCTTCAATTTCAAAATTGATCCTTCTAAATACTTCTTCAAGCGTATGTTTTTAGATAAATACCGATTGATTTGATTAACGTTCTATGATGAATTCATCCACAATGAAAAACTGAATTCTAAGCACATCTTAAATGTGCATTATTTAACAAAATTCAAAAAAATGAATACCGTTATCAAGATACCCATTTATCAACTCATTTTGATCACATTACATTGTTCGTAATTTGGGTTAAAAACCATATATTTTAATTCCGTGCCAATTGCAAAAATTGCAAATAATTAACGGTATCCAGAATCTCACTGTTGCTTTCAGTACGATTACCATTCATCTATAAATAAAAATTGCAATTTGGTATATTACTGATGGAATTCCATAATTAAACAATTTAAGGATCCTGAAAATGTTAGGGTTACTTTAAGGCTATAAAACTCATCACTAAAACTTATTATTAAAGTCTTTATTTAATAAAATACTTAATTACTCTTTATAATATTGTTAATGAGGCTCTAAAAATTATAATTTAGAAGCAGTAAGGAAATAGTTTAGTATTTATTTACTTATTCGAAATAATTTTCTTCTTCCTAAATTCATGGTTTTTCAGTTCATGTCGGGTCAGTATGCCTCAAATAGATCTTCGAATCTACCATTTTGCAATTCAAGCCGTAGAAGTATCTTCATCCTCATAGGATCAAGAACAGGGTATAATTTTCAATGAAAAGGTTTTTTTAATTTAACCCAAAATTAGGATTAAAAAGGATTCACTAAAATTGCAGCAGTTTTAACAAATAAATAAGTGTATGAAAATAACTAAAACTCTATTTCAAAATACTGGCAATTTGTTTTGTTTTGTACTGTTATTCTCTACACGAAATAATGCTGCAAATAATATATCTTGAGTAAAATGAAGATTTTGGACTGCATTAAAAGATTTAAGCTCTTTGAAACAGAAGAGAGAAAAAAAATACAAAGCTTCTGTTACATAAATTGAACTGTTTATTTTGAAAAAAGAAATCGTGCATCTTGGCCAGCAAGCCTAAAAAAGGGAATATTTTTCTTTTAACTCATTCAAAAAAACCTTTTGGGGTCGTCACGAAATGCTAGCAGTGGATCTTTATCTTTTCTTAAAATTTCTGCCTTTTTGAAGTCATATCTTGAAAAAGATTTATTTCAAAAATAACATTCAGTGACTGAACTGTTGGTGACCTCATGGTGTAAAAATATTAAAGTTTGCGAAAACAAGAAGTATTAATAGGGTTAAATTTTTTCATACTTTTTTGCAGCTTATTATTTATAACATCAAGTAGTTGAATCTTGCTACTCTCGAGGGGATAGGAAAAATAAAAATAAAAAATTCGGAATATGCTAAGTTAATGGTACCTGCATTTCTTTTTTCATGCCAAACACATCCCTTCCCAATAATATATCACAGCAGGGTATTACTGTAATTTTGGTAAGTCAGCTTTTATATTTATTAAATTCTACTTTTAATTATAGCAGCAATAATGTGCTCAGAAAAATATTACCGCAACGTGTGTATTAATCTAGTATCTAAAACAACTAAAAGTAATTCTAAAAATATAATTAAAAGTTTATTAAAATTAGAACCAAATTTCAGTAATAAATTTATAGTTTGATAGAGATGGTTACTCTTAAATTTTAAAGGGAAAGAAAATAGTGTTTGAACTATAATACATTTACATATCACTGAAAAAAAGCTAAAATTTGAACTTTTTTTTTCAATCAAGAATACGATTAAAATTTTGATAAACATTTTCATAGTGAGCACTTAACATCCATAGAAATAATTGTGCGCCGATTTCTACAGCATTGTAACCCATATTTTACTCTGTAAAAAAATTGAGTGATTTTTGCTTCCCGTATGTTACATAAGACAGTTTATAAAAAGTACGCCAATATATAAACCTTATGTTAAAGATTATCTTTTTAAAGAAAAAAAAATAGTCGCAACGATATTTTTTCTACTATTTTGAGTTCAATATTCGGCAAGGTTTCAAAAAGTAATGATAAATGATCATTTAGAAAAATTCATGATCATTTTAGAAAAAATTTCAAAAAATTCCAAATATTAAAAAAAAATTGAGAAATTGGGGAAATAAAAAAGATTTGGCATGAATTATCATGAATATCAGAAATTAGAAAATGAAATTTATAAATCAGCTATGAGATTAAACGATGAAAAAAAGTCAAAATATTTAAAAAGAACAAAAATACTTCATGAAATATTTTCTGATAAAGACTTATGCGATTCTCAAAAACTCACACGATTCAATATTAAATATTTTATTCTTTTTAATAAGAAAATCAGCTTTTTTATAACTAAGAGTTTCATCGATTTACACATGAATTGTTTTAAAATCATTAAGCATATCGACATGAAATGCAAATCTTTGAAATTAAGCAACATTAACTTGTACAACTTTTTTTGTGTTAAAGTCTTTGTGGTTCGTTAAATTTTCTTATTAATCTTCTTATTAATAATAAAAATGCATCCGTCTTGAAGAATTTTTTTCTCTATAACAATTTTTATGCTATATATTACAGTGAAAAAGCTTTGAGTATTCCAGAAATCAATTTTAAATTTATTCACACAGAATATCAGCTTTAATCTTTCTTCATAGACCCTATGGCTTCTTAGTATTCCTCAAACCAGTTTTTTAGACATCCAACCGTAAATTTATGATACGGACAGTCAACCTTTCGAAGAAATCAACGAATGAAGCAAAAACAAAAGTGAAAGATACAGTTATGTAAGGTGAAGAACCGCTGAAATGTTTCGAATTCTTCCTTTGATTGCTAAAACTTCGTGTGAACAGGAAATGCATATCGTCTGAGATTAGCAAAAGAAAGCAAAGACGACTGCGTAGTTTTTGCTTAATGGGAGTTTATGAACATTTACTCTTTAAATATTCTCATAACAATTAATGCTAGATAGGTAATTGATTAAATATTAACCTATTAGATTTCACTTTATTTCTCTCAGTTTTTAATCATTGCCAATCTTATTTATGAATTATTACTGGAGAGATAATTAATGTAGCATCAATGAGGCTGATTTTCATTAAGATTCGTGCGATACATAAGGACTTGTTTACAGATGTTATTAGTTTATTCTCATCTACTCCCAAAGATTTTATTATTGCTATTTTTTATAAATTTGCAATACGGTTATTAATTAAAAATGTATTTGAAAAAGATTTTAAACATACGCATTATTATACATAGAATCTAAATGTATTTGAGGTGAACTAATTCTATTCTTTTTTTTAAAGGGACATAAAATTGACATATTTTAACCTTGTGTAATGTCTATTTTAATAGTTATCATGAAATTTATGATAAAAGAGGAATTTTTAGGCCCATAATTTTGAGATATTATTTGATTTTGAAACAAATAATATAAAACACCAATTGAAAATTTTACAAAAGAGATCTGTTATCTTTATTTTTTCCCTATTGATATTCTTGCTTAATACTTTAAAAACTATAAAAATAAATTAGCCATTTTTATAGTAGTTTTAAAATTTGTTAATGCAGCCAACAACAATTAGTGCACTTTCATTTACATTTTACAAAATTATTCAAAATATAACCAAGCATAAAAATAAAAACTATGACTAGAAATTAATCGTAGTAAATAAAAACTTTACTCTTTTAGTACAATTTTTAATAGCAGTAAAAATATACTATTCTACATTAAAATCATCCAACTCATTTTTAAATCAAAATCGCTCAATTATTAGTAATAGCTCATTAAAATACCCCCAAACAATTTCAATACAATGTTAAATTTAAATTTAGTAGATAAAACAATTTGTAAGCAAATTTTTATCATTATTTATTTTATTTTATTTTATCCACATTAGTCATTCAGTCTAAAAATCTTTAAAACGTTTCTTATTAAATCAATTAAATTTGAAGATGGAAATAGTTTGCAGTAATTTTACTGAAGTATTTTAAATTATAAATGGCAGCATTTTCGTTAAAAAATAATATTTCAATAAAATAGTATTTCAATTTATTTAATTATTTTGTTGAAGTAAATACAGATTAGATAATAAAAATGATGCTCCAATCTCAGATTTTATTTAATCTCAAAAATAAAAAATAGCATTATCATTACGAGACCTATAGCAAAAGCTAATTATTCCTAGCTAAAATAAAGTATCTGGATATTGCGATCGTTGCTGAAAGCGTTAAGAGCACAATACTGCCATAAACTTTAACTTCAGTAAAATTCGTTTACGAATCTCACATAATTAATGCTGGTGGCAAAATATCACAAAATCTGCAGCTGATAATACCGTGTTATTAAATCTAACAGGCAATGAACTTATCTTAGAAATAGGATGAGAAAATGTTATTTAAAAGTCTTACCTCCAACCCACCGGAACCTCTCATTGTAGTTGATGTCTTCGCTGCGCTTGTGAATGGGGGCCGCTGCAAAGCAACATAACACAAAGGATGAGTCATTTCCGATCATAACATTCGATGTTCTATGCAATGCTTTTAATTTTCTTCTCAAGACAAAATTGAACACATAACTACTCTTGTTAAGAGCTGAATTTTAATGGCCTTCTGGATTGGAAATCATAGCTACCAATGAGAGCCTTAAATTGATTCGTAATATGACTCGGCTCTTGTGTTTGAAATAAGTTTAACATCTTAAAACAATGCATCAATAGAATTGTCATTACACTCATCATTGCAAGTAAAAAAATAATGAGCATGGTGTAGGGGGAGACTAAATTAAACAAAAATTAGTTGTACCCGTCCATCGTATAATTCAGACAAAATTTTATTATTTGTATTTAGTACTTGAATTCGAATAAATCCTTTAGTTCAAAATGTTTAACTTTTAAATTAAAGATTCTTATTTTTTAAAATTTAAGTGATTATTTTTAGGTCTTTGAATTTTTTCATTGCTGTTTCTGAAATTCGTCGAAGTTCGGAAATCCATGGTACAAATTCAACACTCTTCGAAGTACAAAAACATAACAAACCCTCTGTTAATCTGAATATTTAACAAACACTAACTATAAAATGATCACCAAACTATAATTCTTAATTATTTTTTTTCTTTAAATATGGATGTTTAAAAAATTTCTATTGAAATCATATTGAAAAGCAAACTGAATATTTCTCAAGTTAAATGTTTTTGCCACTGTCCAGAATGGCTCATTTTAACGTTTGGCTAACATTTGGCGTTGAAACTGTACAATAATCCTAAATTTAATATAATGGAGATTTAAAATCACGGGATTACTAACATTTTAACTTTCTTCGATAGAGTTTATAAATATTTTTTATGCCGATTTGCAGGCAGTGGCACATTTTATAAGAAGCAAATTGGCTATTTTATAATTCTTAACGTACTTATGTGTTTCTCTATCGGAATATATATAACTAGTATTCTATCTCCAGAGTGAAGGTAATTAATTTCATCTCTTTTTTTTTAGAAAAATTTCTCATTTTTTTCGAAGGGTAGGATTTATAATATAAAACTAACGAATTCCAATAACACCAGCATGCCATTTTGTCTACATCTGCTGCACCAAATAACGAAAATCCTTAATAATATGAATTATTATTAAATCATGTCTTTGTATAAATGGTTAATTTTTCTCAAAAATTATTATAATATTTCTAAATTATAAAGAATAATCCTTTGAAATGTCATTTATTTTAGAAAAGTTATATTTTCATAAATACACAATTTTCGCATTATTTTCCAAATTTTTCTATCTGGTTTGTATTAAATCTCAATACTAATCAATGCATGGGTTGATTTATTGAAGAACAAATGCAATTCGAATATCCATTTCGCTTCACATTTTTGCTAAAATATTTTTCTTTTTGTTGTGAAATCAGAATGTTTTCATTACAAGTACAGTGGTTCGCTATTAATAATCCTTTTCTACATCCATAAATAAGATCTTTTATTTTGTCTAACAATTTATAGAATTAATGCCTTCCATAATTCAATGCTACCTAAGCTTCATTTAACATGAGCAGTTGTGACATTTTGTACACGATTTTACTGCATTCCTTTCTTTTATCATATCTGTGATTCTAAACAAAATGGCGATTCTGTTACTACAACTTGTCACAATCTTATGGTTTTCATCATTGATTTAGTTTTAGTTACAAAAGGACGTTTTTAGGAAGCTTGTCATCAGTATAAAACGGGGTCTGTGATGAGGTTGAAACACGAGATCAACTAAGCAGTAGAAAATCTCCTTGCTGCTGTGTAAGAATTTATGAAATCATAGATGCATTCGGATATTGTATTAATACGGATGATACGGAGTTTTTTAAAACAAATACAAAGGTGACTTTCCTGCCTTGACGCCTTTTTAGAAATTAATTCAAACAAATCGGATTAGCTATTTTCTTGCTCTGTTGATCATACTATGGTTGAATCTTGGTTTAGGCAAGGTCAATAAAATTTCTATGAATTCAATAAAATGTTGAATTTAATAATTAAGTAGAATTTATATTTTTGCACGGTTAATAGAAACAAATGGAATTTTAAACCAGCCTTTCTTCGTAGGAAGAATTTTTGAAGTAGATGCCATAAATTATAAGGGTTTGATTAGATTAAAAGAAAAATTGAGTGATTTAGGAGGAAAATAAAATCAAAGGAAGAAGTAAAATTTATATGAACATTTTTGTATTAACTAAGTATTCACAAAATTATAGTTTTAAATATATAGGTATCAGTCAAAATACAATCAAGGAGCAAAATGAAAGCGTTTAAGGGTTATGGTAAAATGATATTAAAAATTTCAGAAAAAAATGCATTCCGACTTCGATCACCCCTTTTGAGTATTCAGAGAAAAAAAAATTGCAAGGCTGACAGGAGGAAAACGGATGAGTCGAAGGTCCCGGCATTCGAATACTTTCCTCTTATCGGCCTGGAAGATTGCGGATTCGAGGTCAAAATTTTTTATCACCTTTTTGAAAGACAAATTATTGCTGACTATAGAGTAAGTTTTTATTTATGAAGGAATTCTCATCGTGTCTCAAGACGGGATGTCAAAAATGCGGAAGAATTTGTTTTCAAATAACATTGTAAATATCTAAGTGTGTGTGTGTGTGTGTGTGTGTGTGTGTGTGTGTGTGTGTGCGCGCGCGCGCGTTATTAGTTGAGAGCAGAAAGTGGGTTCGAAGACATTGATGACACTTTGAATTTTTAAGTTTGTTTTATTCCATCAAGGGAAGCAGGCATTACGTACAAGCAAAAGCGACGAGCACAACACAGAACAGAATGACGAAAAGCTGATTAAACTTTTATCTCTCTGAATACCTTTAGATTTTAAGAGGGATCTTTGACGCATGTCAATCATATGTATAGCTCATGAAAGGGAATCATAGTGATCTTTTAATGGAATGTACCAAGCTGGATAATTTCTGTCACTTCACGCGGAGTGTAGGAAAATAGCCGGCGTTTATCTAATTCAGCAAAATTATACAGCTTCTGTTGAATTAATTAACGGGAACAAGTGGAATGAATGAAGAAATAAGATAATAGTTTTAGAATGATTTTACTATGGATAAATTGATAAAGATTTGGAAATTAATTGGATCTTAAATTAAGAGTTATATTATCATTACCTAACTTTTTGTTATTTAGATTTAAATCTTATTATTAAACAAATTCTCAAAAGACGTCACAATATTCATCCGAGAATGAGATGGATTCTGCAAGTTTTATTTTTGCTACGTGCAAGTAAAATGAGACTTGAACTTCAACAAGATCTCAAACTCAAAAAGTCTTGTAACAAATAAATGCGGTTTAATTTTGAGACGAATAATAATGGTTTCAATTCTTCCCAGAAACCCAAGAATACCCTTTTCTTCTGGAAAAGTTGTCGAAGAAAATAGTATAATATAAACACTTTTATAGGATATGAATATTTGCACCCTTCTTTCTCTGATAAATATGTAAATTAGAACGAGTTTAAGCATTCTGAGTTTATAGGGAAAGATATCCTTATTGTCATCTACTGCTCCCAATTTCTTTTATTATTATTTTTTTCCCTCAAATATATATTCCAAGTAATGCTCTCGTTTTAAAGTGCTCTCTAACTTGAACTGTAAAAAGACAGAAAATTCTCAAGTGAAATACTTAAAACTTGAGAACAAGACGCTTCTATTTTAAGCAAAACAAGAATAAAATACTTACAAGTGTTTGTTTATGTCACTATGCATTAAATATCCCAAAACTGTTAGAACTCTTTTTTGGAAGATTTCAAGAGTTTTGGGAAGGAGAACTTGTTTAGATATTATTAGTGATTTGTCCGATATTTGCTAAAAGCAACGATGTTGTATGTCTGCAAATGGCGTAGACATTTAAACACTAGAACAATTTTTAAGAAAGATGACATTTCGGCATTTTTAATCAATACCATTTCACCCTTTTATGTCTTAATAGCGAATAATAAACTTAATATTTTCTAAATGCTTAGTAAAAAAACTCAGGGCAATGGGAATTTCTAGTTTAAAAAAGAGATTTGAAAAGCCATTGCACTTAAGATCTGGCGTGTATACAGACCTGGCGTTCTGTGAATCTCTTGAGGGCAGTCTCTATTCTATTAGTGTGTGTAGAAGTTTTAAAATACCAACAACATTATCGAATATTTATCGAAACGGGGAAAAAATTAATGGGTTTCTTTAGTATTTAAATGCATTTTCTTTTATATTTAATACATAATATATTTTTAAATTAAAATTTAATTCATAATTAAAAGTAATTGTTTTTAAACAAGTAGTTCTGACAACTTCATTTATTTGATTCAGTAAAAACAGGCTGTCGGTTTTTCAGCTCCATGGTATATTTATTTTAATTGATATGAAAAGAGTATATTTTTTTCCATTTACAACAAATCATAAGTCACTACACCTTCACAAAATTAAACGTAAAAAAAATTAATTAAACATGAAAAATAAAATGTTTGGGAAATATAAAAATACAGATATATAAAAATTGTAAGAAATCACAAACATAAATTGGGTACATCTCATCTAAAACGCAGCTGGGAAAAAATTGGTAAAGAAACAAACTAATGCAGACTGGCATTGGATATATCATTTTTAATGCTTTCACACTGACAAGTTTTACGCCAAAAGCAAAAATAATTGAGGACTTACATTGAAAACTATCTTCTGTATATAGAAAAAGATTTTAAAACGTTTTCTGAGATTTGAACAGAATAAAGTTTTAATTTGAATGATTTGACTACAGTGGCCATTGTAAATCAAATGAAAGAATAAAATTAATTTACCTTGATAATACCACAAAGAATGTTTAATAATCAGGATCTGTGAAGAATTCTATTCCTCATATTGTATTGATTGGATCAAATAAAGAAATAAGGTTATCTTCTGTCGGTGCATTAAAGAGAAGCTTCCAAAAAATGGCCAAATGATCAGAAACATCAATAATATCAAAATAAAATTTTAAAAAAATATGGTCTGTACCCTTTGTAAAGTCTTTATTCTATTTAAAAATTGATATTCTAAGTTATTTTGGGAATTACTGTTTAATATTAAAAAATGTTGACTTTCATTCTGTTTTATGCTAAATGTTAATTCAGCCTTTTAAAAAAAATGGCATTATAACCTTTTTTTTCTAAATTATTTAAAACAAGGAGGCATGATTCAATCAATGAATATTCGCCTTGGAAGTCATTACAGTTTATAAACATTCCACAGTATTTGTTAGGACTTTACTTTGTTGTAATATATATTTATCTTCTCTATAAAAATAATAAAATTTGAGTCCTATAAATAAAGCTTAAAAAGGTACCAAAAATTCACAAAAATAGTTTTTACGTTAAAATAACGAATTAAAAATATGTATCAAAAATAGTGTCATAATTTGGTAACTGTTAAAATTATTTGATAGTTTATTTAGACAAAAAAAAGTAACGAGCAAAATTGGTGTTGTGTATTATTTCTACGAGCTTATCAATTTGTTATTTCCCATCGTTTTTGATTTAGGCATTTGCATTGTTTACTACTTTAAGTTTTCTGAATTCTGTCACAATTTTCTTTTGAAATAAAAAAAAATGAGGAAGAAGTAGCTTCTCACCCCTTAGCGTGATGTTGACACTGTTGAGGCCTATCTTGACTCCTACGTCTGCGTAGATCTTCTCTCTGGAGAAGGCTTTGTAGGGACTAGAGATGGTGGCCGAAGCGACGTGCCACTCCGTACCATAATTGGAGACTGGAAGAGAGCGGAAAAGAAAATCACATTTCATTAACTATTTCGAATAAGAAGAAAAAATATTTACCACTTCATTAAAATTATATGGATAATTTTCTCATTAAAATCACGCTGGTGACAAATTAAAAAAAATTATGTGAACAGTTATACATTAAAAATCAAGACATCTATAACGCAAATCATCTAACCTATTAAATAAACAATAACAACTGTTGCTGTATTGATTGTTTAATAAAACTGTGCTCAATCAAGGATAGTATAAAATAGAAAGTGACGCTAACGTTTAATATGATATAACAGTATTTATTAGTGAAACATGAATTTTCAATGTTTTTCAACCATTTCATTAATTTATTTAGACTTTTTCTTTTTCAAGTAAAAGAAAAATGAAAATGAAAAGAGACAGAAACTTCTAACAAGAAATATCGTCGCACAATAACCTTTTAGGGCATGGTTCATCTGTCTTTATTTTATTCTTCCAATTAACTCTCAATTAAATACTAACGATACAAAGAGTAAATTTAATATCGCTTGAACATATAGTGAATAAAGTAATATAAATTATATTACTTTAGTCGATAAAGGGAATAAAGTAATATAAATCTAATGAATAAAGTAATAAAGTAGTGAATAAAGTGAATAACGTTGTGAATAAAGGAGTGAAAAAAGTAATATCAATTATTTATATAATAGTAGTGAATAAAGTAATCTAAATTATTAGTGAATAAAGTAATATAAATTATTTATATAATAATATTGAATTTTTAAAATATCTTAAGAGAAAAATTTGTGCGAGAATCAAATTAGTATCACTTAAAAATTATGAATTTAAAAGAAAGGGAAAATAGATTTTGTACAACAATATTCTCCGAATTTACTAACGCAAAAACTCAAAAAACTATCTAAAAATTTAAATTTTAAATAAAAATTTGAAGTTTTTAAAACGAGTGTCTTCTTAAGAATTAAAATTACTTAGTAGATTTAGGTCATGTCATCTAATCCGAAATATAATGAACGATTATTGAGTTGTACCTATCGCATAACACAATTTACCAATAACAACAAATTTATAACCAGTATGTTAAAAAATTATTTAATTTCTTATTGCTTTAACTTACGCATAACAATACATGTTTCCTGCTTTATGATTTTCTTTTTCTAATTCATATGATGCTGCTTTTTTTAAATAACAATAGTTATTAAAATTCGGTTAGAATGTATTAACGTACATCCAAATAACATAATTTTGTGTATTGTGCATACTTTGTATGCAGTTATCAGAAACCATTAGTACTGAAATGAAATATTATATCTTTTCAGTTTTCGTTCTCACCGACTTCGAATTTTGCAGATGTTTCCAACCACTGCCATGTTTCTCTGTTCGTTCTTCCGATGACGAAACAAACAGATGTCACTTTTATATGATGATGTACGATGCAAGTCTACAAATCTTGAAACACAAACGATGTTTCATCTTGTGTTTATTATAATAGTGTTGAACGAACATTGAAAAAAAAATAATAAAACTTTCAAGAAAGGCCTCATTGTATGATTTATTTGCAGTAAAACCCACACATCACTTTTCAAATAAATTTATGGCTCAACGAATTCCAAATTTTAAAGCATGCAATTTATGAAGAAATGCAAATTATGGTTGCTACTAACATGTTAATGCAAGATAATAGAAAACAAATTTATCTATCAAATAAAAAAAATTAGCAAATAATAAAAAAATCTTTGCATTTCTAACTAGAAAGATTTCTTGGTGTCACGTGGTTTGGCAAATATTAAATTTAAAAAAAATTAAATTAATGCATATTTTTATCTAAATAATTCAATACTATAAATTAACATTCCATATTCAAATATAAGTCAAGATAATGAAAAAAAAACTTTATAAAGATGGAGTTTGAATTCAAATCACAGTTTTAAAATGAATCAGTGATCCCAACTATTATAAAAATGGTGCTTGATATGACTGAAATATTAAGTGGGGAGTAGTTCTGAATGACAAAATATTGATTTGCGATTTATATTATTAGTGCATTTTAAAACTTGTTTCACTTACAATAAAAAAACTTTGAAAAGTAAGGTTATTATGAAAACTCGAATTTTCTGACTTGAACATCATCAATCAACCAATTCAATTAAGAATCCATAAGCTGGCTTTTATTTGCTTACATGCAAAATTTTAGAAATGAATATCCTAAATATTTTATTGGGAGTTAGGAAAAAAATGTTGTACAAAATATTAAAGTTATTTTCAGTTAAATTGATGCAATTTCTCATTTTTACTATATTCGCTTAATCAGGCTGGAAGATTGAAGTGTATGGTTTTAAAACTAAATATTGGCATCTAAGTTTTTACATAGATTTTTAATTTGAATTAATAGGTCATCCAGCATTAAGTAGACATTTTTCTAATGTAAAGCAAAATAAAGTGCTTGTGGAGTAATTTCATTTTACTATTAAGTGCTAATACTCAAAAAGAAAAGTCTGTACTGACTTTTATTGTTTTGTTTAATGATGCGAGCATTGAAGGGTAACTAAACGTATAGCAAACGGCTGTCCATTGTTAAGGAGATGGTTTTGATTTTAGTTCATAGCATTTTCCTCTAATTGGTTTGCTAGATAATTAAAGGCCTTTGTTTTATTCCAGTATCCTAAAAGCTTTTTATCGATACGTAAATGAAATTGGGTACATATATTGAGTATAATTTTTAACAAACACATGCATTTGAGGAATAATTATTTTACAACGTATTTTTCATTTATTTTAAGGTTTTGTGTATTTTCCATTCGCGTGTTATTACTAAATCTGAATTGCTTCTGAATTATTTATTTAATAAGCTTTTAAATTTTTATTTATTTAGCAAAAATATAGTGATTGTTCAGGAATTGTAGAGATACTATAGGTAAAATACATGAAGTAATATTATTAGAAGAATTAAATAAAGCAAATAAATATAGAAAATTCGATCTAAGATCTTTAATTTTTCATTCTTTGTAAATCAAGCTAAGTGGAAATTTAATTTTGAATATTAAAACAAATAAATAAAAATTCAATTCGAAAAACGGAAAAAATATCTTGCCTTGTTGGAGCACTGATTCTCAAAAAGTTCCATCTTTTCCTCGATAACTATACATTAAGGAGGTATGATTACTCAAACCAAATCAATGGTTTTGGGGAGAAGCAAATGCAAACTTTTCCTTCATAGAAAAAATTGTAAGACTTATTTAATTTGGCAACCTGCAGTAATATTTTTAGATTTCTTTTCAAGACAATTAGACTTTTTTTTAGTTTCAAGCTTAAACTAAAGCTGAAACTTTCAAGTAACCGTAGTAGTACTGCTATTGATATGGCATTGGCATCTGAAGATAAAAGGATTAGCGCATCTCGTGTTAAATAGGTCAACACGAGATCTGTCAGTTTCAATTTAATGTAAAGTTCTCCAATTTCTGAGCTTTAATTCGTACTAACACAGAATGGCAACAAGTATTTTCGCTCAATACAAATGAAAATTAAGTTCAGTCTAATATAGTTGCATATTTAAAAGGATGCATGAAATTGCAGCTGCTTTAAATAAACGTCATTTAGTTTAAAATTCAACGATTTTCCCAACAAGTCATTGTTTAGCACAATATAAAAATATACAAACATAATAGAATTCAAATTTTTAAAAATTACAATTGTTATTAAAACGAGGATTTTAGAGACGTAGGGGGATTCGTGCTTATGTTGAATGCACTTCTACCCCTTTCAAGTCTTTGATTTGATTTGTTTTAGTTTAGTTAAACTTACTTTAAAGCTGAAAGACAGAGATTTTACAATTTTATAGTTACCGCTTTTCTTGAATTCTTGGAATCTAGCTAATCTCAGAATTTTGAATCTTGATCAGTAGATGAGCACGGCACCTGAACCAGAATCTAAATTTCAATCTTTACGCCTATGAGAGAATGTTTAACCATTCCATGGCTCGACGCGATTTCCGAATCACAAAATTGAAAATTTACTACTAAGATACAAAAGTCCTTTGAAAGTTTATACTTGTAGCTTTATAAATGTTATTAATTCGTTTCTTGGCCCATACAGCAATAATTTCTATACATCAAATATTTTATAAAACAGTGGTGAAAAGTGAGGATTCTATTGACGGCATGATTAGAATAGATTAGCAACCATATAGTGAGAGGAGAAGGAATTACAAAGGCTTATTAATACAGCATTTGTATCACCCACCATATAGAAGATTTTAATTCAACAGTGTTAAGCAACAACAAATGCTAATTCGAAATTATACGAACTGTTTCCGTGCCTTGTTTTCTTTAGGATATTTATTGTTAATAGGTTAATACAAAAACGATATTTTTTCATTAACAAAATTTGATCGGAAGATAATCGTATGACATGCCAAGATTTTAGATAATGATAACTTCACAAAATTGCAATTTTCCACTACTTGATCATTGTTTTCACTTCACAGTCTAAACAAGAAAGATGAAAAAATGAAAAAATATTCGAACCTTCCACGCGATTTCCTTCGTTTTTAAAATTTACTCTTAACTTATATAATAGTGATAATGTACATACAAAAAATATCGTAGAAATATATCTATATATAAATGTACTTATTGAAACAGTGAAAAAAATACTTTAATAAAATAAATTTACATTTTTTTAATTTATTAAAATTAGTGAAATAATTTATTCGAAGATAAAATAAATAATATTGAGAATATATCTCGTTCAGTAATATGCTCTGAAATGTAATAATTTTCAGTTAAAAATCTGACGAAAATTAGGAAAAAGTTATTGATTACTTGCTGCATAAAAACAGACTATTTGCCAAATTTGGTGGCTCTAAAATTTTTGATCGCGCATACCGTAATTTGCAGATAAAATATCAGCCCATAAATACTGTTTTAAAATTTTGAATTTTAAGGTTGGCATCAATCTAAATAAAAAAGATAGTATTTGGCTTTCTATTGATTGGTACTTTCAACTCGTATTAGCCATGACTTGTAAATTCGAATATGAAGAAGCTCAAATTCCATCTCTACAACAGGAAATAATAAATGTTTTCGTGGCTGGGGATGAGCACAGTGGAAAATGTTCTCTTATTGAAATGTTCACAAATTCTGAAATACAGAAAACCACACATGAGCTGAAGTGTGTCGTGGAATGTGTATACACCTTGGAGTCCAGAACTGTTTTTCTCAGAATCTGGTATGTCCAGAACTTGTATGGTGCCATGGAGGACCTAAAAGAAATTTGTAATCACCAGAAAAGCGTGATTATTTTTTGCTATTCCAAATATTATATCGATACACTTGTGAACCTTTTGGTACAATGGATACCAGAAATAAAGGAGCAGATTGGTACCAGTGTGTCAATGCTTCTTGTAGAAATTGAAAATAGCTTAAGAATATCGGAGTCGAGATGTCAACTCTTTGGTATAAAACATTTCTTCGCGCTTGAAGATGAACCTTCTGTTATGCACAAATTCCATCTCAACGGATTTCTTCGATGTTCGGTTGGTGACGTAACGTCTGTGAAAAAAGTATTTCGCGCTGCTGTGACCTTTGCATCATGAAAAGAAGTATTAAAATACATAGAGCCAAAAAAAATTCTTTTTTAATTTTCTAACCTGATGGAAGGATAACATTGATAGATTCTATCAAAATTCTACAGATTACTATTTAGTACAATGATTTGGGATAGAGAAAAATGCAACAGTAATTTAATAGATTGCAAAAATCCATTTAATTATTTCTCCATTTCGACTGTGTCATCGAACATTTTCCGTAACATAATTTTTTTTAGCGAAATTCATATTAAATCTGTAACTGATCAAATAATCCAAAATTTTACATAATATAAAAACTGTGAAAACGTATCCCGGAATGGTATTATGATGCGACACCAAATATTTGTGTCAATATGCAGTTTGAAAATTTAGCTTTTTCACATATTTAAATTTTAGTTACTATTTCTTTTACAGTAAAACCTTTAGCACGAACATTGTCGGTATGCTGTATTTTCTGAATAAATTGTTTCCAACTTTCAGATATCCACTTATTTTCATCTTCATTTGAATAACATTGCTATTACATTAATATTATAAGCCAAGCACAGTAATATAGCCATGGGTAAATGACATCGAGGCATAAATATAATGTTTCTGATTTTACTTTCAAATTATAAGTTAAAAGAAAATAAGATATTTTTTCTGGCAAGGACACTTATAAATAGGGTTATTAAAAAAAGAAGGAACATTTACTATATTTATTTCTATTGAACGGAAATAGATCGACACACATATACAATATATCCTTAGATAATGGGAAGTTCAAACTGTTATTATATGCGTTCAACGTGACTTTCAATTTATTTTGTGACAAACTTCGGAATAGGCAGTCCATTTCTAGATACATTTGAATTATTAAATGATTATTGAACTCACTGCTATAACTGGAAAAGTAGCAAAGAGGGATTTTAAGCTCCCGCCATATCGTCGGTTACAAAATTTTAAGATCTCAGCTTTCTCTGCTTGTGAATTTGCTATGGTTACGCTCAAAACAATTTCGTTTAGGCTCAATATTTTCATCTAACATCATAAGAATGTCTCATGCTTTTTCCCTTGGCATATGTAACTATCTTCTACAAATTTCGTGCATCAGCTATTTTTGACGAAGTGGTTCACTTTTAAACTTACAGCAAAATACTAGCTTTAATGTAGTACTATAGAATCCTTTCAAAGATATATTTCGCACGAAGAGACTTTTCCTTTTTCAATCTATTCTATTAGTTCATATTCTCCCTATATATATCTTGCTCAAATTTTCAGTCGTTAATAAAACACTTTTTATTCACTCACTGAAGTTCAAATGCATTTTTTTAAAAACTTGAAGCGTTGACACGATGTTAATACAGTTTTATTGAATATTAATTTTTCAATTAAACTTAATTAATTTTTAATACTTTAAATAGGGTTTTAGAGCCGGTTTAGCGCAACATCCTCGTGATCTGGGCGTCCCGGTTAGGGCATTGTTGTTCTGTGTACTGTCTGTGAGGTATATGAATGTGCCCCCTTGTAAAAAGGAACTGTGAAAGCGAGTGTGATGAATGTGTAGCTAAGTCGTACTCTTGGCCCTAATTGGCGCTACTTTAAAAACAAGAGCCGCTCATTCGGCTCAAAATCGCTGACGGCCATCAGCGAGCTTACCCATGGCAAGAAGCATTAGTAAAAACACCAAAATTTTAGTAGTTTGTAATAAAAATTGAAATCAACCAGCCGTAGTTCAATCGGTAAAATGCAAGGGGTTCAGTATTTTTCAAGTGAAGTTGATTAATGCGAGTCCAAATCTTGTGAAAATCACTAATTTTTTGATAAATTATTTGTATTAATTGTAATTATTTAATAAAAAGTAATTAAAATAAAAACTTTTTTTTGTTGACTTAAGTTGGAATGAGCTTAAATTTTTTAATATTACTTTTTCTTATTGATTTTCTGCTTTTACCAGGAATATCGGAGTGCAATAATAAATCTTTAGAAGAAATTGAACTTTCCTCTTTGCTGTGAGATATGGTGTGTATCTCTCTATCATTTGCCATTTATTAGAAATAAATATTGTAAATCTGTTACTTCTATTTCAATAATGCTTCTGCTATTGCTGCCTATTGCTTTGGTATTAAGTATTAATAGAGAGGAATTTGGTAATAGATCTTAACGAAGCGGATGCCAGTCCGAAGTAGCCCTCCGATGTATGCGAATGAATGCAGTTGACTCATCGAGTGAATGAAAGTGCTTTGCATTCGGGTGGGTCACTCTCTGTGACCTTCTTCTCCACTTCCGGGAATCCCCGGGCCAGTGCCCTCCGGGCCCCAACCCACTTCGTGAGTCTGAAACCAATACGACGGTCCACTGGTCCGATTTTGAATGGCCTTTCCCTCCACCCCTTTGCCCCGCTGCAACAGCTAGTTTGTTTATCAAGTAGAAAAGTAGATGCAAAACGTCTTATCTTCTCTGGAGAATACAACAGTGTTTCTTCATGCATAGCTTCGTCAATCATTTTCAAGCTATGATTGTGAAATCAAAGAAATGTATCAACTTTTCGTTTTTGAAAATCTTTGAGAAATATTTAATTAAAAATAATATTTATACAATATTAGTGTTGCCAAATCAGAATTTCGTTAACAATGTCTTGAATTTGTTAAAGAATTGCAAATAATTGCAGTTTAGTTAAATGAAATACTAGCTTTCATTTTCAAAAATCGAAATATTTAAAAAAAAATTTTTTTTTTCAAGGTATACATATAATCTTTTCTACGAGACTAATTCGAAACGGAAATCCTTTCATGTTGAAATGGTATATTGGCAGACCTCCCCCTTAGGCAAAGAAAAGCATGATATTTTGAAATCATATATAGCAATTGCTCTTGAAAATTCTAAGTAATATCCAATTTTATCTTCAATGTTTCACCTTTTATCGTGATTTTTTTTGTATGTGTGTATTTGAAGCGCATTTAATTTCTTGGATATGTAACAGCAATAGATTTTTAATGACTAACAAAGTATCATTGCCTGCATCGGCCAAAGAAAGCGTGTCGTTCTGATACATCGAATTAACAAAATGTATATCAAAATGCTTATAAGAGCTTAAGAAAAACTCCTAATCCTCCAATGTAAACACATTTTTAGCAGAAGCAGGATCGTTGCTATTTGGGCATCAAGGTCAAGTTTAATAATAATTATTTCCCACATGAAATCTGAAGGAAGCATTTTTATATCATGTCAACTCTATTAAAATGCTCTAAAAATTGGCAGCAATCAGTAAAAACAACTATATCGTCATTTATTTTCTTAAGAGAAATTAAAGAACCATAGATATGGTCGAAAAACTTCATAAAGAGACTGGGGAAACAATGAAATCGTGCTTCGGATGCTATTTATTCTCCCTAATAAATAACTGTATGCAGACCATTTGAAATAACTGTATAGCTCAAATGTACAATATACAAAAGGTCCAAGATCACGACTTAATACAAATAAACTTTTATACTTTTTCGGTTGAGTCTTATATTTTTATACAGAAAAAAATAAAAATGAGATATTTATGAGCAAAGCATTTACTTAACAACAATAAACAGATTTAATTTATGCAAGATACAATCCAACTGTTACCTAAATGCTTGAGAAATTCTGTCAATCTATTTGTTCCACATTTCGAGCAATGTGATTCTGAACTTTTTAAATTTAAACTGCCAAATCAACTGTCTGGCTCTTTTTTTAAAAATAATTTTTTTAAAATTATATTTTAAATTCATTTTTTTTTATTTTCGAAATTCAGAAAGCCTGACAGAGACAGAGGGAGATGTAGACACGTAACTGTGACTGCGATTCATGAGCGGAAGCCGAAACCAGGTCTAAGAGAAGTTTGACGGACAACTTCACATCGGGTACTGACCACTGACAATCTCCAATAATTTTTTCTCGCTGAAAACAAAGATTGAAGCAGCTTTTGAAAAAACTGTGGCTTTTTTTTAAAAATCAGAATCTCTCGTGTTTGAAAAAGTTTACCAGAGGTTGGTAGCGTCGGTTTTTGCGCTCCATTTCAAATTCATCTGCAATGGAATTTTGAAAATATTCTCACTCACGCTGATAAATCTCGTTCTGAACCTCATTTATCAGAAAATGCTTTCTATTCTTTTTAAATATTAGGAATACTGGATTTCAATAGAATTTACATCTGAACAGATTTTTAAACATTTTATCTCGTCTCTTAACGATTAATCATTAATTAATTACGCTGTTTAAACTAAATTTCTGATATCATTATTTGAAATTTTACATTACAAATGTTCTTCTGTTTTTCAGCAGAAGAGATAAATAATAAAAAAAATGCTTTGGTCGTAACTTTTTAACTTTTTGAAAAGAATTTCTTCTCGAATTTTTACTAGGCTTTAATTAGGGTATAGCCACTTTCACATTTCTGATATGAAATGCTAAAAAGAGGCTTTTATATGAAGCATCTAGCAAACTATATTAAACTAATCAAGCAAATTTCAAAGAATTAAGAAAGCAGATATTTGAATATATATTTCTTGTAGTAGATTGATTTTCTGCGGAATATTAGTATTTTATAAAGAATGATATTATTTATATTAGGGAACTATTTTTTAAACGTATTTTATCGAGGAAAATCACGCAAAGTTGATTTATCAGTTTAATTTTCTTGTTGCTATCTGTGTTTAGTTTTTTTTAAGGGAGGGGATGAATATACTAGCATTTCTCAATCAAGGAACAAAGAAAAAATGCGTAAATTTCCATGTAGATTTATAACATGGGGTAGCTTGGAGAAAAAATTAAAAGAAAAGCCATTTCAAAAAACTTTTAAAGCTCCTTTATTTCAATAATGCAGCATTAAGCATTGGTAAATTTACATCTTGAAAAATAAATGAAGATAATTGAAAGTGTGCAACTTCAAGAAAGATTGTTAATAACAATTGTTGTTGTTCCTTTTCTATTTCATTAGGTGGCACTTTCTATGTCAGGGATGTTTTACCATTTGAACCACTGATAGTTTATGGTATACTTGAAATATTTATAGAATATAATAAAATTTTTTGTCGAAATATAATATTTAAAAATAACTTGATTTTTCATGAAAAATGCGATGATTCGACAAGAAAAGCACTAAGAAATAGATTATTCTTTTTTCAAAAATTTCCCATATATCTTACTTAGCCCGATAAATTAGCAACTTTTCATCAATGACCCTTGAGAACAAATCATTGTGCAATGTTATTCACTCCATGTCCCTGGTGTCATTAAAAGTTACATCTTGCTTAGCCTACAAAAAAAGGGCAATGACGAAAAAGGCAAATTATCCTACTACCGAAAAGAAAGGGAATGAAAAGTAAATTAGATGTTGCCAATATATCTCTCTCCGCAACGAAAACAGCATCACGGCCGCAGGCGATAATGCATGGGATCACATCTATTCTGGCCCTTGTGAAACGTCCGAAGGGTGTAGCGGTGAAAGGTCGCTTCCGGCGCTGCTCTGCCCTTAATGAAACGATTTTTTCTCTCTGTCACGAGCGAACAGTGCCTGGAGTTTCGGGGAAGTGTCACAATGGTTCATTTCACAGAGGTCGAAGTGAAATTCTTAAGGAGTCTCTCTCTCTCTTTCTGATGTAACTTTTATGGCTTCAGCAATCAAAAAAAAGAGCACTTTTTACGTTGAAGAACGAGAGCAGAGAAAGTTGAGTTTTTTTTTTCGGCCAATCCCCTTCAGGGGCGACTAATTCGTCCAAGATAATGAAGCGAAAATAATTGAATTAGGTAAATGCTGGCCTCTCTAATCATATTGAATATTTTGAAAAGATGTTTTCTCAAATTATCGGGTCCAAATTTTTATAATTTGTGTAAATGAAAGTGAGTGCGTAAACTACGAAAATACAAAGTATCAAATAGATGGGATTTTTTTTTTAAATTTGTTCAGAAATACAATGAAGCACATTTTCTGAGTATAGGTTTAAGATAATTAATTAAACGCTTCCTTTTTTACTGTCTCGTGTACGTAGTATAGAAAAAATATTGGAATTGTCAAAAAATTCGAACTCAAGACCTGACGAATTTTCATGTTTTAAATCTTCCTGAGTTCAAAAATTGCATCTTTTTTTAAAAAAAAATATTCATCTTCTCGTCTGTGACAACGGTAAATCAAAAGTGTTTTGGACGTATGAAATTTAATGTATGATCTTTATACCAAATTTGTAGATTTCTGCCCAATTTTGAGCAATATCTGTTCAGAGGAATTCTGTGTCCCTCCTTTGGCTAGCACGATAACTGCAAAATAAAGACGGCAAGATGAATAAAATTTGGCTCCTAAATTTAACATCTATAGTGTAGACGCCGGTCAAATGTTGTTCTAATTCCAATAAAGTGTTGACCGTCTTTTGGTATGTACTTTCAGAGACATGTAAACACATTTACTTAAATATAACAATTCTGGTACAGAAATTGGTGGCTTCTAGAGTAGTTTTATGTCAATTTTCTGTTTCGATCAATTGGGAAAACGCATCATAAAGACAAATTCGTTTTTCGGATATTTTATCCAGATGCTA
Source organism: Argiope argentata (assembly GCA_026289955.1). NCBI lineage: Eukaryota > Metazoa > Arthropoda > Arachnida > Araneae > Araneidae > Argiope > Argiope argentata. The sequence goes on from JAOUZG010043210.1 coordinate 4,301,061, forward strand.
AGAATTATTCGCCACATATCACGCGATAGATTCAGTAAAAATGCTGAATTGACACCATAGATTAATATTTTGTAACTATCTTTGTATTCTCTAGGATGAAACCTTTATTAGAAAGTATGCGACAATTTTTGGAGGAGATGGTCGGAAGTATTTTTATACTAAGCAAAAGCAAGTATATGTACTAGGAGGTAGGAAAAAATATTTTGA
>JAOUZG010043210.1:4301667-4322103 GCA_026289955.1 Argiope argentata
AACAAATGCGTGTTTCAAGAAGATAAACTTTGTCATTTTGAAAGGAATATGTAAACAGTTTCTTTTCACATTTCAATGCGTTATAAATGTAAAGTAAAAGTACAGAACGAATCATATAGAAGTAAAGGTGTGTTTTTATTCAGCTTTTATACAAGAATCTATTTAGAAGACACTCGATGGATGGCTATAAGCAGAGCCGGCCTTTATTATGAGGAAGCCGGGGTGCAAAAAGCCATAGGTAGTCCTAACTTTTTGTGAATTAAAAAAAAATCGAACACAAATGCATATTATTAATGCATGTTTATTTAATGCGTGATTTTTTTTTCTACTGATACATCTATTACTTCATAAAACTTACAATTTAGAAGCAGTAATGCAAAGTGCATTGATAGGAATTGATAGTTCATCTTCGTTTTACTTTTTTTTCCCAATTTAATATAAACAAAGATACATACGCATAAAAAATATTACATTTGAAGCAAAAATGTAAAATAAAGTAAATAGCTGATGACTTATAAGTCCATTTGGACCCAGCCTCAGCCTCGATTTCTGGACTCCGCATGCGACAGGAATTCGCACATTTCTGTCTTAAAATGTCTGAAGGGGATTTATTTATTCACAAAATAACGTCCCTCCCATTTTTTTATACGTATTACTGCGATAATTGTCTACTAACGGCATCAGTCGATGCTCAATCAGCCACGTGGAAACAAACGTATACTTTCAGCGCGTGTAAACGCTATTATTGTTCATAATACTATTTTCTTAATCACGGAGGACTTCTCTCAGTCACCGCCCCCCCTAGATGGCCGGCCCTTGCTATAAGTATATCCTCTATTTTCACAATTAATTATAATGTTTATTGTCTATGAATGTGTCGAGCCTTTAGTATAATAAATGTCTTGCAAAAATAAGCAATCGCAGCAGCTTTTTTTTCAGCTTCAACAAACAAAAGGAAAAAAATCTCTATCCAACCAATCAAAGAAATTTATCTATTCAAAATATTTAATTTAAATAGAAATACACTAATGAAAATTAAATAGGAAAGTCTCCTTGCAGAATTGAGTTGTAACATTTTTTGGAACTTGAAAGTATCTAAAAAACCTTCATATAAATTTAAGCAAAACTGAATTTTGAACATGATATTTTTGTTCCTTTTATATAAATATATATAAAATCCAAAACATTTTCAGATTTTTGTATCCGCTGTTTATAAATGCAATTAATAAAATGCATCATTTATTTGATACTATTATGTCCAGCACTTCATTTGCAAGTGCCATTTAAGATAATCTATGATATTTCGTATAATCAGCACAATCTTTTTAAATCGCATTTTTCTTCATATAACTTTCATTTTAATACGTATACTGAGCCCATAAAAATGCCACGCCAGTTTCACACTGTCAATGAAAATTATGCCTTCATGTTTCACGTGTTGAAACCGGGGGAGAAAAGGGAGAACATTGATATTTTTTTGACAAATTAACATGCCACTTATGTCTCTAAGTAAACATGGTTAGGAAATCCGGAAACTGGATTGAATAGGAATGATGCATTAAACGCATATTTTGCGCTTGGTGAAATGATTTATCACGTTCATATTATATATCTTTCGTAATTAAGATAAAATATATCTACTATTAAGTAAGTCTTCCCACTATTGCAAAAGTAATGTTCTAAAACGAGAATAAAATTCATAAGAGAGTATTCAATGTCTTTTCCCACGGTAGCCTTGTCGAACCTATAAAAGCCAGTATTTTTTTTTTTGTCAAACTGTTAACATTTGAAGGTCAGCTAAGAATTAAAACTAAGAAGTACTACATTTCATAATGGAAATGAGCCTTTTAACAGTCCACACTTCGAGAATAGGTAGCTAAATATGCGATGAAAGTACCGTTGTTTCAAATGAGAGTACATTCTTACGTTTTACTTTATTTTATATATTCATAATTAAAGCCATTTAGCTTGCATATCATGCATCATTGCTTCTTTTTAATTTTTATTAGTATTTAAACGATTCTAATGAGTGTGGGTGCTTAGTGTCCTCTTCTGAGTGCGCACCTACTTCCTTCTGGTTGCTGGTACGACAGACCTCAAGGTTAAGGTGTCTTCCGATAAATCAGTAATAAACAGTTCATTCTGAATAGGATATTATATTGATCATTAGTATATTCCTAAGGTTATGAATAAATTAACATGCAGACTGGTGATGATGGTAAGCGAAAAAATGATGACCAACATCAACAAGAAGCAGTACATGCCGCTCTGCCGGCGATTCAAGTCACGGTTCGGAGCATGGTTGCTCTTTATTTATTCTATTTTTGCTGTGTTTGAATGTGCACCCCCTGTAAAAAGGGGCTGTGAAAATGAATCGTATTCTTGACCTTAGCTGGCACTACTTCAAAACAAGAGACGCTCATTTCGGCATAAAACTCGCTGATGCATTAGCGGAGCTTGTGTTAGGCAAGTGCCATTAGAAAAAGCACATGTCTCTCTTGATTAGCAATTACTCGCTTAAATAATGATTCATATTCAAATGCTGATTTGTCACCAGGCTTCTGAGTAATTCTGTTTCGGGGTGGAGGAAATGTGTAGAAAGAAGTTATATTAAATTAGTTACGAATTATACAGACCTCCAATTATTAAAACAAATAAAAAAGAAACCATATCAGAATATGAAATATTCTGAGGATTCTAAGCACCTTGAAGTCAATCCCATTTGTTTTTATGGTTGAGACTTCACCTGATCACATTCTCATTTGTCTAAGCCTCTCCAGTCAAGATCTTACTAACAACTTTCCACGGAACTTATTCAGTATGGACAGTTTCATAGTATAGCTTTATTGTTCTTGGGATTGTGCAAAACCAACAACAACTAGCAAAGAATTTCTTTAAAAAATATGTTTGATAACTGTGAGAAAAATGAGCCAATTTTTATTTTTTATTCTGAATAGTAGAACGACGAGTCAACAACTGAAGGTGGCGTTTTAAGCGATTGAAGTACCAACCAACCAACAAACAAACAAATCAAACAGGAATATAAAAAAGCTTTATAGGACAGAAGATATTTTAGTAATCTTTAATGGTTGTTATAACAATAACAGTCCCAAATGAAAAAACTTGAAACGCAGTTTTTTTCTCAAATCTCTGCTGGAAAAGTTATCTTCGTTGCAGAGCCTTAACAGAAATTGCTTCATTATAAATTATTTTGTTTAAAAATATATATAAAATTATGTTCAGTTTGCTTAACATGAAATTCAACTCATGATTGCCAATCCCTGAATGCAGTATTGCACCTAACAAAATTTCATTTTTTTTCTGGGATTTTTTAAGACAGCTATAGATCTCAAGTCGGACTACTGTTTACTTCTAGTAATACCAAGAAGAATAAACAAATCAAACATAAGAAGAAGAAAAAAGAGGCAATTACATTCCAAAGAATAAGTTATAAAAAGTCAAATTTACGGCATTTATTTAAATGACAAAACATGTATGAAGAAAAACTTTCACACACACTGGGGCACAAAAGAAAAACAGCACTCTTTCAACATTCATGCTCCTTCCACGTTCTTTTAATGACAACCATTAAAACATTCTACCTTTCACGTTGCTGGAGGAGGTATTCGAATGAGTGTAATGCTGTGTTTGAAACCGATTCATTCTCATCTCGTTTGACGGATGGCAAGGCCACACTGATTGAAATAATACCTAAAATTAAACGAGCACCTCCTTCGAAGTAAAAGAAAGTGGTTTCTGGAGAGAGGCCTTGGATATAGCCTGATCTAATGAGAATGAAAATGATACAGACGCCGAAGGACTCGGCAGTATCAACTATGTAAATCTTGTGATAACTCGTCTACTGAAGCGGAAATGTGGTTGATTCCCGCGTGTGGATCACGCATAAATTCTTCTATTCGACTAAATTGCTTCAATATTAATTTTAAATTAACTTCTTGTACAAGGCATTTGAGATTCTTTTTTTTTTTGCCTTTTACTATTATATGCAAATATTTTTATACATTTTTTTAAAATAAATAACTGTATTTCCTAATTTGTTTGTACTTGTTTCTAATTTATTTAACCTTATGTTAAAATGAAAACAAATAACGTACTGAAAAACTTACTTTGGGAGGAGGGAAGGTTCTAAAATCCAATGTCTTCAATTAAATTTAGATTTATTTCATTCTGCTTTTTACAAAAAATAAAAGATATTTTGAAATGCATTTCGTAATTCTGATCCATTGTCGGATGATAACTACAACGCTTGAATCGGCAACCTCTTCTCTAAATTGTTAGAGGAGTTTTAACCCCTTGTGGCTCGGCATTTACATTAAGGTTCTTTAGTGGGATAAGATTTCGATCTTGAAACCATTCAGTCCTGAAATTCATATCCTGCCGTCAAGCTACTGTGGCCTTGTACACATTTAAGTGTTGTCATATTTCATAAATATGCAACAAAAAGAGATTTATTAACACTTTTTTCATATTTGCCGATCAATGGATGGTTTCCCTAAGCAAAATTTCAATATTAGAATAGATATTTTTACGGGATTCTGAGAATGACAGTAAATTTCCAAATTAAAGTAAATGTCTATGCTGAGATACAGAAAGCTAAATTAGAAAATAATTCAATGTCACGTTATTTTTAATATTATTTTCATGCATAAAAGAGGGAAAACATTTTTTACTTTCCTTATATTGTTATACTACTTCTATTGACTAAACAAGTTTATTTGGGGAAATGAACAAGTGAAAATGAATGAAAAGGTATTTTCCTTCTTTCTTGTATTTCTTATATAACGTTTCCAAGAGGTAGAAAACTTATATGATGATTATAATGAAACACTTTAGAGAAGTGTGTGATCATAGTGTATTGAACAATGATTTGAATAATTTCTATTTTGCGCCAGTACTCAAGGCCAAGAATATTTTAAAGCAGGAAACAGTGAGTCAAATGAGTAAAAGCAGGCACATGTGGCTTTAGATGCAAAAGGGTAAATCACTTTGAGTTATAAAGGATATTTAGATGCAAATTCACGCAATTAGTTTATGTATTATAGGATGAATCATCCATACTTTTTGATTAAATCGTAACTTTTTCATTTTATTACATAATTTATAATCGCATTGATAAAATTGTAAAATTCGAACTTCCATTCGTATTAACGCGAAATTCAATCAAAGAGAAGCATTAGTCGAACATCTTTGCAGGATCAGTTAGTTGGTTTTTATAGTTGGGGAGGAGAGTTCAAGAGCTAAGAGAGTACTACCTAAACTCTGCCAGATATAATCAGTAAGACAATGAAGCAATTATACATCCAAACAACTCTAAGGATTTTCCGTAACCGAATTATAAATTTCAATTGCACTTTACTCTATATTTATGGGAATAATATTTTTGATTAGTTTTAATTCACTATTATTTCCAATTTGACTTCAATTCGGAAAAAAAAGGAATAATAAAATTATCAGAACCAACGCAATCTGTTCAAGATATTCAAACTAGAATTTGCAAAAATTAAGCCTATTAAGATTGAGGGATTAAATTCCTTATGTGAGAAAAGTTAACGAGTTTCCTCGATTAAATTATAAAGCTTTTAAGGAATAATCTTTAAAAAAGAAAGTCTTTTAATTTTAATCAGTTACATTTATAACTTTTGTTTGAAAAAATAAGTGATACGTGGTAAAAAACGAATGGGATACTGTTTTAATTATTTGAATTTCGAGGCAATATCAAAGCTTATTTTATATTTATGTTTTGAAAAGCTGTTCAGATACAAGTAAAGCATATTTTATTACAAACTAACTTGTTTTTTTTTATTTCAGTTGTTCCTGGAATTCAATAGATAGGAACCCTGTTAATGTTATTTTTAATATTATCAACCTCATTTTATCAGTACTCAAACGCAATTCCAAGTACTTTGTTCTAGATTTCATATCTATATCTAAAACGTTTCTATTTAAGTGCGACAACATTAATTTCGTTATCAACCTCTCTGACTTCTAATGTGACATTTTCTTAAATATAAATAATTAAATCTGATTTTAAATGTTTCAAATCTTAAATTTTGAATAATTTCAGTTTTTCTCTCTCTGTATATATATGTTGGAAAATTTTGTTTTGTTGCTGTGATTTAGGGCACTTTACAAGTTCGCTGACAGTTATTTATCAACGATTTAGGCCGAGAGAGTGTCTCTAGGTTTTTCAGTAGCTCCAACTAGAACCAACAATACTACTTATCAACGCCATTTGCCACATTCGCTTACACAATTTCTTCTTAAGGGGGGGGGATTTACTCATGGAAAGAACAACAACCATGCCCGAATTGGGACTCGAACTCGGGGCACCCAGATCATGGAGAAGACGCGATACACCCAGGCCAGGACACCAGTGGAAAATTTTGTAGCATCTATAGCTTAAACACATAATCTAGGAATCCAATAGATATCTAACGATCTTCAATTTATTTCATGATGCGTCCGTAACTAATAATATCATTCATTTATCCTTTACCTTGTCCATCGCCCTTTCAGAAATATGATGGACAAGGTGATGAGATGCCACTGTTAAAAATAGCGGCAGATAATAAAAGAAGTTATTTTTAGATATACTTCGGCTACATTCTTTGAATTGACTATGTTCAAGTGACCAAAATGCAAATACAAATGCAATAAATAAATAAAATGCATAATTAATGCTAATCATATTGCGATTTAAATCAATAAAGATGCTACGATTTAGGCAACCTTTACTGATGCACATCCTAGGGAATTTTCTAGATGCACGATGAATAAGAATGAGAGCTTTGGTGTATAAAACCAGAGAACAACACAGCAAAGAGGACAGCGAAGATCATCTGTCACTTTCAACTCTTCCTCCCACGTGACCGGTTCCACGTGAGAAGGGGCCAAAGTTCATGGGGTTCGGCCACTTTCTCTAGGTGGCCCACTTTACCTAAGATGGCCCGTCAATCCTAGATTAGGTTTTTCTGCAAATACTTCATCACGTCAGTTACCAAAATCGTAGTCACGTACATTAAATCTTTTAAAAAGCATACACGTTAAAAACTGTTCATCCTTTTGTGTGCTTGTACATTTGTATGCATACAAGTAAAAAAGTTATAGATTTCAAAAAAGATCCTTTTTTTTATGCATATTGATTTTACAAGAATATTTTCAAAAATCACATTTTTTCTTTACTTCTACTAATCTACTGAAATTTTTATTAGCTAAATAAAACTTCTCATTGCGAGGTGCTCTGCAAAACAAAATTCCATGACTGTTACCAAACTCTAACAACTTCAATAATTTCCCAAAAGTTAATGAATTACATTTTTACGGATGTTAAAACCCTACACTAATTTTATTTATAAGTAAAATTCCTTCCGTTAGGAGATTCTTTATTCTTCAAAGACATCATTTCAAAAATTTGAAAAATCGAAAGATAGCTGGTTTGCTTAATCAGACATTTTTTTAAACATTTTCTTTCTTTTCTTTATTAATAGCTTCATCCAGTTTTATTCAGGAATATGCTGTTTTGTAACTAACCTTAACAGTTACATATACCAATTTATGAATCAATAACAATTCAAAGTCGTCCAGAATATTAAAATGAATACTATCGAAAAAAAATCGAACGACATGTTTTTTGAAGGACAATTCACTCTAATCCTTTTCTACTATTAGACTATGATTAAGAAAATAAAATCCAAGGGCACTTGCAAAAAGTGGGCAATCTGAAATGATCCAATCAATGAATAGGAAAATTAAAGCAACACTTGCAATATATTTACAACAAAATGCCGGCTGAAATAAATAAAATGAAACATATTCATTGCAATCTTTATACATATATATACGGTAAAGTATCATCCTAACAGAACGAAGCTTGATTTCCCAGGGGAAAATACTGGTCGCAGTTAAGTACTTTATTAGTGCAATTTCATATACAAGTAATCAGCGCAATTATTTAAGCATATGCAAAAACGTTTAACTTATTTCTAAGAACATGTAAAATTGAAATTGGTGAATCTTTGAGTTTGTTGATGTAAAAACTAGTGGAAAAACACGGCGTTTTACTTTGCAGTTTATTATTGCTTTTAGAAAATAATATGCACAAACAAAGATTTGTGAAAATGTAATTGTTGTTACTGTCATCAGGATCTGAAGCTATGAAGGCTAAAATACAAACATGGTTGTTCTTATCTGTGCGATCGGACACGAATTCCTCCAGAAAACTATCAAAACTGAAACATATTACCTAATGAATAAAAAAAATAGTTTTTCATTTAAAAATTAAAGTTATACTTTTTAAAAATTGAAAATTCTGTTCTACTGCATTTTTTAATTTTGACTTTATAATTAAATGATACATTTTATATATGATGCATTTTATTATTTTATTTATATCTAAATAAGATTTGGCTTTTTTTATATATGCAGGTGTCTTTCCTAACCCCCCCCGCAATTTTAGATATTTTTTTCAATAACTATTTAATGTTATTTGCTATATATGACCTATATAATCAAGCAGAGTAATAGCTAGAGTCTCAAACTCCCATGCCTTTTTCTCATACGAGCCATAGAATAGGATTTTATTTACAACTAGCTTTTACCCACGACTTCGTACGAACGGAAAAGCACACAGCTAACCTAAAAATAATTTATTTACAGTGCATACCTGAAATAAATCAAATTCACATATCAAGTTCCTATTTCTTTAAAATCAAGTAAAGTCTTTTTTTTATCGATCGAGATTGAGATAGCTACAGCAGTATTATACACATATTTTTTAACTTTTAATTAAAATGAAAATAGAACAGTCAACAGTTACAACACACTGCACATACGTGAATTTTCAACGCTAATTAGCACAACTCCAATACGTGAATTTTTTAAGCCAGTTGGGGTAACGCGTTACAGAATAGAAATTTTAAATTTCCTTTATTCTGTTTTAGTTTAATTCAAAAAAATTTCAAAATGAATCCGAAAAATTGATTAATTAATAACATTTGATTTTAAAAGCATCAAACATTAAAAAAATGAGCAGAATCATTTGAAATGATCGGCCGAAAACATCTTAAGCCTAACCTCATTAGCGTGAGAAAAAAAAAACTGAAGTCATACTCATTTGGCCGTGGGGAAATGAAGATTTTTGGTGGCAGATTAAGGAGAATGTCGTTTTTACAATTTTCCTCGCAATTTTTCCGTTTTTTCTCTCTACAAGAACCTTTCTCATGCTTTAACGAAAATATTAAAAAAATAATTAGCCGAATCGGTCGATCTGTTTTTATATTTATCACTTAGTAACAAATTTGACGATTCATTTTTATTTATATAGATTTAAAAAAACCAACAGAATGAATTTTGACTTTCCCTATACTAATATTTTAGCTATATATTCTATATTAGTTAGTTAAAACAAATTCTATCATTTTCTCTCAAAAATTTTAAAAAATGCAAACATATTCATATATTTCGTCATAATAAACAAAAACATATATTCGTACATGTAATACTGAATATGGTAAAACTTTATATACTTTCTTGTACAATACTGGTTCCTTTTCTTTAGTTAGTAATAGATTTTTCGTATTTAATTAATTTGCTAGATTGATATAATGTCTTGTATTTCATGTTTTGTAATTTTAAATAAATATGATCTTCCATAGTATTCAATATGAATGTGTGCTTTAGAGAACCCGATTTCTTGAAAGCTAGTTCTTAGTGAGTGAATGTACTCATTTCATTCGCGATATTAAAAATTCATCCAAATATCTCAGAGATGAGTGTCAAGTGGATGATAGTTCAGAGTGATACGGAAGTTGAAAAATCACAGAGTTCTTGAAACACACTTTTTTTCAAAACAGCCCACGCATTCGGAAAAAGACGCTTCGGGCCCTTCAGGGAAGAGGAGACAGAGGACAAACAAAGCTCTGGCCTGTGCAACATCCAGCTGTGGGATCAACGACCTGCCCTTCTTAGTTGTGTTGGCAAATGTTGCGATTTCCCATCTTTATGCCGCATTAATGCCCAGGAGAGGGCCTCTTTTTTTTCGCAACGTCTTTGGTAATATTTAACCAGCGAAGAACAGAATCTTTTTGAGCTTCTCAAGAGAAATGTTGCCAAAGATTCCGGTTTAGAGATGACAAAAAAAAAAAAATTCTTGGTCATCTTCAAGAAAAAGGGACAACTTCGCTTTTAGTAGCTGAGATGTCAAATAAAAAAGCTTGTTTAGAATTATGGGTTTTTTTTTCACATTTAAAATACAAAATACCAGTAATTATAAAGCCGGGTTAATGATGGATTTTTTTCTTGTTTGGAACGATTTAGTTTATTTAAATTAACCAGAAATGAAAAACTAGAATTAGTTGAAAGGTATTTGGATAGTATCAATTAAATGAGGTAAGCTATGATAAATATTAATCTTGTTAATACGAATTAAGTGCAAAATAATAATTCATACGCTCTTATTTTAATCTATTAATTCAGTAAAAATACTAGGTTCATGTCAGGTATTTATAGTTCGTATGTATCAATCATCAATGTCATGCAAGGTATTCGATGTTTCATCCTCGATCAACTATTTTATGCCGAGGAAGGAAGATGTGGGAGGGGGGCGTAGGACTATTATAAATGAGAAAATTCAAAGTCCACTATCTTATGAGGTGGGAGGATGGTAATCCTTTTATATTAGAGAAAGTTTCAGGGAGACTACCCCGAGAAGTTTTATTTAATTTCATTTTCGAAGAGTAAAAAACTTAGTTACCGATAAGTACTGCTCCTCAATGGATTCTGAAGATGGATTTCCACATTTCGAATATTCCGTCTCATTGAGGGATGAAAGACTCGGAACCATGAGCGCATTTCCTATGTTCATCTTTGATCTTGGATTTTCATTAAATACTGTTTAGTTCATTTTTTGTCCACATGTATGTGAGTGTTGTGTCGTTTCTGGCAGCATTTTATTTTAACTCAAAATTCAGTATTGAAATGGCTCGTTCAAATACCAAAAGTTTTTCAGAAGTGGTGCGAAGAAAATTGTAGCAATTATTTCATGTTATATATTTCAAAATAATATAATTTTGAAGGTAATTTATATAATATTTTTAGGAGGCTTCGTATTTACAGCAATTTTTAAATGAAAATAAAATGCTTTAAATAAAATAAATATAGATTATCCATTGTTTTTGATCTTAAAATATTGTCAAAAAATTCAATAACATATGAAGAAAGCCTTTTAATATAAAAAAGATTATTATTATTTTCTATTCGATCATTATTTATAAAAATATAATTACCAAATTTTAAGAAAAGAAATTTTTTATTTATTCTTCATAATTTAATGTTTATCGTTTATGCCCTTTACATTAAATAAAAATTGCTCTGAAATATTTTACTATGCATTACTACCTAGTATTATTAACTAGCCGCCTTTGGTGATCAGCTGGTTCGACAGTCTTAATGCCGGCTTAAAGGTTCAATTAATTTTTTTCATATAACTTGGTCTTATAATAGGTTTTTTCGGCAAAATATTTTTAAGCTTCAAATTTCGATAGTCATAAAAATCACTTATACTAAATAGGCCTTAAGCAGTCCTCATCTCTGAACTCTGCATCTCTCTCTGATTTTCTATCAGCATCCGTAAAATTCAGTTTAAATTAAAGTGGAAATGATGGAAGTGCAATTAATATAAAGACCTTTTTTACTCAATCCAAGCATGCCTTTAAATAAAACAGAACTGAAAGCAGAGTAGTCTGACATTGTAGTTTTATGTTCACTGCAGAAATTGAAATATTAAAAATTTTCATAATTTATGATATCTCAAAGAATTTTGCAGCAAACGTTTCACGGATTCAATGAAACATTCAGTTTTTAATTTTATTTTTAGATGTATATAAATGCTCACAACAATAATATTTTTTTTGGTTTATAAATATGCTTCAAAAAATTATGTTTAAATTTATAGACAGTCCTTTAGTTTTATAGATTCATATTCTGTAAAATATTCTTAATGTTTCAACTTCTAAATAAATAAATAAACGTTTCTCTCTTCTGCAATCATATCTGACCATTTTATTCAGTTCTGAATATTTCAAGATTAGAACAATCAACATTTCCATAATCTAGGTCAATTACTCTAGAGAAACCATTAATGGCTTCTTCCAGATGGTCGATAAAATGATCTAAAATCGCCTGTTTTTATAGAATAGTGATATTGAAATTTAATAAATTGGTCAACTTTAATGATTGATTTAGTTGATCGATTATTTAAAGTCTTAGTGTCTCAAGAATATTTTGTTAAATATGATTCACAGAGCATATGATATATGTAAACATTTAAAAGTCGAATTCATCAGCATTTTTTATCTCTATTTACTAAGAATATAATTATACATTTCACTTAGTGATGATATCTATAAAATAAAATAATCATGTATGCCTATTACAAAAAGTTTGCAAATTAGCTGTTGGAGTCTGATTACAGAAGATGCCTTGTAGATGTTAGGCCATATTTGCCTTAAATAAAACTGTTTAATTGAATTAGTAATATATGTATAGTAAAATATCTTAGAAACCGTTTCCATGCATTTACTTTCCAAAAATATTATGTTTCGTATTTGTTTCATTTCATGCATATATTTGCTGAAAATTACATTTTTATATGTTTAATTCTGAATGATAGTGGATTTATTTCTTATCATGTGAGGACATGATATTGTTTTGGTTAGGAGGTTTTGATGTCTTCGAAATATATTGGCAAAAAATATTTAAACCTTCTTTTATTAGAATTGCATTATTAGTTATTACCAAGGCTTCTTTGAAAGCAGATACGTTTTCAAAAAGCTGCCCTGTTTCTAACAGTATAACTTTATTATTACGTATAATTCTTTGAAAGTAGATGCGTTTTTATTTCGGAAAGATTCATTAATGCGGAGTCTCATTACATTCAAGAAGGGGAATTCTTTGATTTGCAGAATGTATCTTCTTCATATTAGTAAATGGAACAATTAAAAATCATGCCTTATAGTTTTAAAAAGTAAAAAGAAAACGAACTTAGAAATGTTTTACTTTAATAGAATTAACTAAGAGTTTGTTTTATTTTTCATCAACTTATTATCAGTTGCTTTTTGTTCTTCGTTACTATGAAATGACGTCATCTTCTGGTTTGTTCACGATTTCTTACATTTAAATAATTAATCTCGCGCTCAGAAGATTATCGTTTCTTTTTTAGTTTTAACTGTCGCACTTTTGTAATATATTTTTATTTTGCATTTTAATTTATTTTTATTCTTTCAATGAATTAGTAATTTTGATATTGCAAATGATCATAAAAAATTTCTTGCATTTATTGACTAAAAAAATATTACATTTCCTATTTATTTCATTTCATATAATCACTTGCACAAAATTACATTTTTTTTATCTTTTATTTGCGGTAGTAATGAAATTTTTTTATCAGAACTTCTGGAACTTCTGGCGATGGCAACGTATAATTAAAAGCTGATTTTTTTGAGATCCTCGTAAAGATAAAATTTCCTTTTTTTAATGCGAAATAAATTGTTGAAAAATACGATTAAATTAAATGTTTAAAAATTAATTAAAAATAGAGTTTTAATTTATAGGTCAAAACACTTGTATCATTGAAAAGCTAATTTTTTGAGCTTTAACTTGAGGTAAAAATCAATTTTGTGCTGTAATATTTTCGGAAGTTATAGTGGGAAGATGTCAAAAATTCGCTTATTTGTTAATTAATAAAAATTTAAATTAAAACATCCAAAAAAGGGCTCCGAGGTGCATATTCCCGGCACCCAAGGTTCGACCTACAATACCAAATTTGGTAGCTGTAGGTCGAACGGTCTGGCCTGTAGAGCGCCAACAGACACACACACACATTGAGTTTTATTATAAGTAAAGATTATCTTGTTCACGTCTCATTAAACCGTGCATCTTCATTGCTAAATACAAGCATCTCCTTTTTTCGTCTTTCCTCTCACCCCTAATTTGACGAATTAAACCTATTCTAACGCATGCTCAAAAACACGGAGGGTCTCACAATTAGTTACCTAACAGTAATCACATACTAAATGCGTCTAGTAATGTGATGATTCTGCATTATTTCACATTTTCTATCCTTTTTAAAAAAATTCTAATTCATTTTCGTCGGCTGATGCAAAATAAACAATGATGGAGAGGTGAAATATGAATTGCCCTCGATGTCTGAAGGCTGAATGATCAATAACAGTCTCGGAATGATGACGGCATCCCTTCTGGGAGGAGGATGCGGGCATACCGGCACGCAGCTCTGAATCCATTCCGGTCCGATCGTCCTTGCCCAGTATTAATGATCATCATCGAAACAGAGGAAGAAAGTCGCTGAACTTAATTATTCACTTTCCTTATCGGCCTTGGACAGGGAGGAAGTCCGATCGAACGTGATTTGAATGATTTGGGGAATGATAAATCAAACAGTGAATACATCACGTCCTCTAATCGTCATTTTGTCGAATGGTCCAAGTGACTGAAAAGTGATTATTAGAGTTAAAATTTCTATAGTGTGCAGATATATAATTTTGAAACCCATTGCTTCAAGGTTTTGAGCGCCCAATTACTGTGGCCCATTGAGTTCTATTCAGGAATTATAAGTAATATATAGTTATGGAGGGGGGGGGGGATGGAACCTACGAAATCATATATGGTGATTTATATATTTTCCAGGTCTTATATGTATATTGGCAATAGACTGGCTCAATTTCTTTCTTTTGGATATATATATCATCCAAATCAAATAGCTGTATTATAAATATAAAGCTGTTTATAAATAATAATATAGCTGTACATAAATTCTATAAGATATTCTTTAATTTTCTTTCCAATTATAAAATATGTCTTTAATTCACTTTTTTTATGAATACGAAATGTGTCTATCAAGAATTTACTTTAAGTTCCAGAATTTAACTCCGAAATTTTTAAGATAGCCAAGGTTCTAAGGTCTCAGTTTCGGGATCAGGAGTTTTCCGGGTCGGTTCTACCAAAAAACCAGCGTGTAAGCACGTCTGATGCAGGTTGAACAGTCGGTGTTTAAATTTTCTGATGTTGGTGTGGTGCAGAAGTTTGGAGAGGGATTAGAAGCTCAGCTGTCATCCTCTTTATCTGACCGAGATTCAAATTACGAGGTCCGTCCCCAAATAGCCTTAGAGTTGCTTTCAAAAACGTTAATATTGCTAAACTAAACCAAACTGAAAATTTTAAATTTGACCATCATTAGATTGGTTTCTTATATAGAAAATAAGTTTCAATACCATAATTCGTTGCTAGTATCATCTTTCACAAAACCTTATTCCAAACGATTTGCACGCCTTGACATACAGTTATATACTTATTTATCGCATGCAAATAAAGCAATGTGTACTTCAAAGTAGAATAAATTCAAATTAATTAAAGTATTATTGAAATTATTTCATAGAATATGAGTCCTTTCGGGTTTCTGAAAGATTTTTTTAAAGAAAACAAAATGAGCCATTTTGTTATTGACATTTTCATCTCAGAACATTGTTCTGTTCTATTTATTACGTTTAGATAGAATCTTATACTTGTGCTTGGATTTAGATAGAATCAGATAACAGATTAGCTGTTAATAATAGTCCTTATAATCAGTAGATCAGATGAAATGTAATGAATAAATCTATCAGGAACAGAGAAGCAAAAAAGTCTCTAAAACCATATCAGATGATTAGAGACTATTGGTAGAGAGTTGTAAAATGGTAAATTGCCCTAGTAATGCACAAGTGAAATATTATTATTTTGCTCTTTATAAGGTGATTATTTGATTTTCTTAAAAAAATTGTTTCATTAAAAAAAATTCATAAATTTTTAACACTAAAATTTAAAAAAATCACCTTACAATTTATATATATATATATCAAAATGAACATAGTAATGAACTAAGAAAGTGTTTTGAAACATTTGACAAGAGATTTGATCTGTAAAAGTGAAAAAAAAATGAAAACGATAAAATGACAATTTGTTATGGTTTAACTGCACGACTATTAGAAACAGCTTTTCAAGCAGATAAATAGGTAAATAACTAAAAACTCCGCCGGAAATTGTGAATTCACATAAGTAAGTAATTTAGTAATTCCGGCAGGCCTGAAATTTCCCAACAAACCTATTATTAACCACAGTAAATTTGTATTAATGAATGCTACTAATTTTATTGTTATTTTACACGATGCAGTTTGGGTTAAAGTAAAACTATTGTTCAAGTCTTTTTTTCAGCAAGTCTGGACATTGAAAATGAGATAATTGAGTAATGTTATATAATGAAAACAGAAGTTTGCATCACATCACGCTTTAGACAACAATTCAATCACCCTGAACTGACACTTCTCGACGGCTGGTAAATAAAGGTATTGTCCTCGCATAAACAAAAACTGAATTTTGACTGAATTATGAGACGACTGATTGTTTTGAAGTCTGTTAAGCGCGTTTCGTATCTTTTTTTTTATATAATCGTCTTGACACGTTCGCCATCCTTTAACAAGTCGGTTTTATTTTACTGCCAGACAAGAGGTAAGAATAAACTTGATTTGTGACGACTCTAGAACGATTTTTCATTAGTCGTGCTAACATACAATTCGAAAATAAATAAAAAGTACGCATTATAAGGAAATTCCCATTGTGCTGTTGTTTAACAATTCAAAATCGTTTTTAATTTGTGTCACTCGAATCCATTCAAAATAGTACAAGGTAAAAGTTCAACAAATATGAGAGAGGAATTGAATAAACTAGTTTTGAAAAGTCAATTGTCGTGGATGAGGCAAGAATGTATAGCCATATAAAATTAATAATAGGGTCAATAAAAATCGGTTTATGTATTTTAAGTAATAATAACAATTTGCATTTTCTATATCACCAATGCTTTTTCTCTGTAAACTACTAATCATTTTGATAGGTTCTTAGTGAAAGTTTTGCAAGCATTTCAATTATGTCATGGAATCTTGAATTGCAACTCTTTTCTAAAGAATTGTTCAAACTTCAATTGAATTCTTGAAATTAAATTAAAATCAAATGAAAATTGTCGAAAATTAATAAAATTACATTTTTAACTGTAAGATTGGATAATACTGAATTTTTAGATAAGCAAACAATCTTCCGAGCTGACCAATATTTTGATTTAATTTTTTATTTGAATAGCTATTTAAATTAAGTTCGAATAGGAGCATGAATTTTGTAACAATTAATTTCGATTTTTAATACAGAATAAATTTTATTTTATGTTTATGCATTTTATTTAGCAGCAAAAGGCATGAATACAGAATTCTACTTCAAATGGTACAACGAAAACTCGTGAGTTTTTTTTAAATGCTTGTCTTCCCTATTCATGAATATGCGATAAGTATTATCTCACGTCGTAATACGAAAGATTAAATTGTTATTCTCTGGACTATAAATATATGTCAGTAAAATTTGTGATAAATTTACTCAAGAAGGGCGTTAACCTTGAAGCAGTCAACTTTAATCAACAATAACATTCTTATTCATTAAAAAAAATAAGGAAAATGCAGGAAAAGCAGGCAGACTTTTTTCTTAAAAATTACCATGACAAACAGAAATGGAAAATGATTAAGTTGAAATAACACAGGAAGATTGAACTTTGACCTCGTGATGGCACAGTTCTGGCTTCATGACAGATTGGACTTTGCAAGACGCAGAATTTAAGTGTATGATAATCAACTTGTTATGCGGTAAATTAATTTTCCAAGGATGCTGCATCACTGATACAAAGCTTTACTGTAAGAAGACTTTGAGAATTTGATTGTCACTTTGTTGTTGTTTAAGTAAAAGGACATCAATTATTTATAATTTGTACGCCGTAATTTGCCACTCAATCTTATTACGGATAAATGAATATTTCATAATTGTGAAGTAATTCGTGATAAGAAATTTCAACGATAAGAATTGTATTTTCCAGTTATCGTACTTTTGCGGATAATATCAATTTTTTCAAACAGCTACAAAATTTTTCAAAGCATTAAAATTAGAAAAAATAAATAACAAAATAAAAATAAGCAATAGTAATCAGTTTAAAAATATTTTTAAGCTTAAGGGCTTTAAACATTAAAAAAACTATTCTTTATTTGGTGGTAACTCTTTATAAGATTTGGAAAAAGAGCATTTAAAAGGAAATGTTTATATATTTTCCCCTTATGTGCAATAATTCTTAGAATTTCTAAATTTTCAAATTTGTGTGTCCTTTTCTTTTTTTAATTTGATGGCAAGCAAGAATTAAACACTTATCCTAAGTCAGGACTTCTTAAATTTTTACTCATGTAAATACATTATCAGAAAAAAAGCAAACTGCATAAAGAAGCACACAGTATTAATTTCAAACAGTTATTCTATTATTTGATCAAAAATATTTTAAATAAAATTGATCTTTTGAATTACATTAAAAATTAAGAAATTTGGCTAAAATATTTATTGACAGATATTATTATATATTTTTTTTACTACTCCTATAAGGAATGACCGTGACACTTGCCAAGATCAAATTATGCGATTGAATTCATATTAAATCTATTTTGGTCGGTTTTCTTACAATATAAAAAGTTATATTTATCTTTTGTAGCATGCACAAGAAAAAAAAAGAAAAAATTGGGCGGTGTTTTAAACTTTTCTTTTTCAAAAAGTTTATATAGCATTTTTAAGATAAAGGTAAACAGTGTTTACAGATTTTTTTTTGCCATATGTAAATATTATTTTCCTTTATTTGCTTAAGTTTGATATTATAACTTAAGCAAGTTAATATATAGCTGTATCTTATAATAAACGAAATGTTCTTTTATCTTTCATTACAACGTAAATTTAAAATTGCTTTCCACATTCAATATACAAATTTAAAAAACACTAAATTTATGAAAATAAGAGGAGAGGGGTGTTACAATGATGATCAATATGTAGCCAGTTTACCAAAAATTTCAATGATGATTCGCTTTTGATAAGCTAGGTGACGAATGTGAATGATAATTTACGATTTCTGATCTCCTTCATAATACATATAATCTCCTTCTTAGGAAAAGATGGAAATACACAAAAAATGCATAATAATTTAACCCACAAGTATTTATTAGTGGAATTATTCATCCATATCTTTTTATTTCATACTTTACTCTAATACAATAAAAGTGCAAATAAATATCAGCAAATAAATAAATTGTTTATAGCATCTAACTAACCGATGTAATATAAACAAACAAATCAATTGCTACTTCTGCCCTCGGGTGCTCAGGGGTTTATACCCTCAGAAGCTACTGCACCCCTCTTTCCGTGATAAAAAGCGGACACGACATCATCATCATCATCATCATCAATCAATTGCTGGAGAAGTATTTTCAAATTGCAAAACATAATATGACTGAATGAATAATTAATAAAATCGTTCAAATTAATTATATGGAATCATACAGTGGGAATAATATAATTATTTTTTGTATTGTATATTATATAAAATATTCCAATGTCGCAATTCGCCACCAAGTTAACTGTTGCATTATGAGCAATTAATTATACGGCCCGTTCGGTTTTGTATAAGCAAAAATACATGATCATACCCACTTTTTAAAAACGAATACTAATTCTATAAAATAGTTAATATTTCATTCTCATTCATAAATCAAATAATTGAGGAAGATAAGAGAAGAGACTTACTGAGTATGACGGCTCCGACAAATAAGCTGATAGTGACACTGATGAATGTTGAAAATTTCTGAAAAAAATATATTAAATGTTACTTTTGTAAAAACAAGAAACATATATCTGTAAAATTTAAGTCAATTCCTACTTAGGTCAACAAAGAAACTTTTTTTTATTTTAATTATTTTTTATTAAGTAATTGCAGTTAATAAAAATAATTTATAAAAAAATTATTGATTTTCGCAAGAATGGAACTCGCATTCTTCACCTTCACGTGGGAGATACTGAAATCCTCGCCTTTTTCAAATGGAGCTACTGCCTGCTGATTTCAATTTTCATTTCTAACTGCTAAGACTATATTTAAAGTATTAAAAATGAATTAAGCTTAATTAATGAATTAATATTTGAATAAAAACTGTATTAACATCGAGTTCATCCACTGCTAGTTTCTAAAAAAATGTATTAGAGCTTGAATAGATGAATAAAATGTATTTAATTAACGATTGGAAATTTGAACGAGATATATGAATATATACTATAGTGTGAGTGTAAACGAATAGTAGGAACTCGAGGAACATGGAATAAAATGAATGATAACTCAAAATTAATTCAGAAGATACAAATGAATGAAAATAACTATTCCAAAAAAATATTACTTAAGAATTAATCACGGCATAAGCCTTTCAAACGTAACTATATATTCACAAATATATATACACATAGAGTGCTTTTATAAAA
>JAOUZG010043210.1:4322503-4355054 GCA_026289955.1 Argiope argentata
TTAGTCTATGAAAAATTTAGCCTGCTGATTCAGTTTGAAATAAATGGGCCAAAATTGAAATTAATTAATCCATCTAATGTAAAAATGAAATTCTTTTGGAAAAACAAATTTGTAAATCATAATCTTTTATCCATCTGTATGAGGAAAAAATGTATAGAATCTCAATATATATGATAATTAAATGTGAAAAGTAATATATCTACGTTACCAACCTACTTGCATATCTTAATACTATTCGTAGGAATCAAATCACGAAGCAAAGTAGTAATAAAATTGTATCACTTTACAAGGAAAAATGTAGATAAAGAATACTTGGATTCAGCATGGAATTTTCATAAGGGGTCAGGTACAAATTTATAGACATCATTTTTCTAGAAAAATATCATTCTTGATATTTTTGGTATTTTTTTTTTAAAAAGCTTATTCTGTGTAGAAAGTTTCTGAAGTAAATCAATTTTGCGCCATTTATTTCGTTTCATTTTACTTAAGAATTACGTGGGCTAGTAGATGAATGCTTATTAAAGATTAAAAAATAATATAAATTACACATAACAGCAATATAAATTATTTCTTTTAAACAATTTAGATCCGGCTTCCTGGCACAGAGGTAGCGCGTTTTACTTGGGATCTGGACGTCCCGGATTCGAGCATGGTTGTTCTTCTGTGTATTATCTGTGAAGTCTGTAAAAGGAACTGCAAAAGTGTGTCATCCTCATATGAGCTAGAAGTCAGACTTATATTCTAGGGTGCTTAGGAGTCCATACCCTCAGAAGCTACTACACCCCTCTTTCCGTTATAAAGCGGACACATCGCCATCATCAAGCAATTTCTAAATTCAATTTGTATTTTAAAGAATTAATCTCATTTAAAAGATTTTTTATTTTTAAATATTAGGATTATGTAAAAATTCTTTTTTTCCCCAGTTATTTATCGAACATTATCTTGGATAGATTCCGAAATTTCACTTATTTTTTAATTAGTTAAAATTCTGACTAAAATTTTTTTTAAAAAATCTCAAAGTGCACATTTTTATCCATGGAAGTATGTATATGAGATGTTTCCTAACTCTAGGTCAAATAATTTAATCTGTAGAAAGTCAGCATACATTCATTTTTATTATAAGTAAAAATAAAGATTTAGGTTTTTCGCATTTAATATAAATCCAAATGTAAAAGTTTTTACTATGGAAAACTGTATAATTTTTTAAATGCAGAAACTACAAATGTTCAAATGAACATTTATTACGTAGACTTTCGAAACAAAAAGCAGTTTTTAATTTTTAAAGAAAATTTTTAAAATTACAGGTGAAAAATATATTTATATAATTCTCATTTTTCAAAACCGCCTCTAATATAGGAAAATGCATGCAATGCATAAAAATTCAAAATTATATACATATTTTTTTTTTGTTTCTCATGAAAATCGGTCTAGCCTTATTAATAGTTCTACATCTAATAACTTTCAAATAATTATCAATATCTGAAGATCATTTCAATTTCAAATTTGTGCCTGCCTTAGAAAACAAAAGAATATGTATCATTAAATTTCATTTGCTTTTTGTTTCAGCATTTTCAGCAAACTTAGGCCATACACTGGTTTAATTCAGTTTTCATTTTCAGAAAATAACCCCTTATAATTGAAATTTTAATAAAAATATTTATTTTTTCTTAATGGAATCATTTTTTATCTTTCTTTCTTGATAATTACACGCTAATTAATATTTAATTAATTTGAAACTTTAATTATATTGATTATTTTTTCAATTTCGGGATAGTTCTAAAAATTAATGAATAAAACGCAAGAATGGATAATAGATGCTAGCCAATATTTTTAATTGTTTGTAAACATAAATGAATACACCAATGAGTTACATAATATGATTTTAAACTTATATATGTTCTTAAATAAAAGGCTTTGGCATATTTTTTTACGACATGATGTTGAAATTAAAATTTAAAAACAGCCTAAGATTCTAAAGAGGTCAATTATTTAAGAGTTTAAATGTGAAAACCAAAAAAAACTAATTTTAATTAAATATTATTAATAATATAATAACACTATAAAAATATAAAAGCTAATTGCGAAAACAAAGTTATAGATATAAAGCGAACAATAAAAGCCAAATATAATTTCTCCGTGAAATTATAAAAAAATTAAATAATAATTGCAAATTGCTGCATTTCAATACTGAAGATTTTGCGTTTCTTTCGCAAGTTGTAATTCTAATAAAAAATAATACTCGATTAATTTTTTATGAATTACAAAATTCTCATGATAGGTTTTTGATTTACTCTTGGATTGAAAATAATCATTAAAACTGTTGCAGTTACAAAATGCCGTTTAATCTTTCATTTACGATTTAAAAAAATGTTGAAAAAATAAGTTTTACGAGCAGAAAGAAAACTTAGTAAATCAAAGCAAAAATGACAAGGACTCATTTAATCCAAAATCTCTCATTTCGCCATTCAAGTAAAGGTCATTTAAAACTTGGAAAAGCGAGGAATGGTCACTTTCAATTAAAGAGTTACTAAAGCTCGAGTTTGGCCGACATTTCAAAATCAAATGTTTTAAATGACGACCTTGGATGGCCTACACGAATGGGTCTGGAGAGCGTTGCGAATGAAAATATTACTCGACGCTTACACAATGTTTTCTCTTCCATAACATTCCGCACTTAAAATCCCATTAAACGCCGCTGCTTCGAGTATTTGGCCAGCAGCAAGTGACGATTGCGAAATGGCATCGATATTCGAAATGGCTTTTTTGGTCTAAGAAGAACTGCATGCCTTCGGCGAGACAGCGAAAAAGAAGTTTGGTCTGTGTATACCTTCCAAAAAGTATTGTTGATGAATTACCTAAATAGAATTCGGAATTTGTAAGAAATCATATTAATAGAGGTTTGTTGACTTATGATGACGTCTTATGAGAGATTATCATCGATAATTAAGTTTATAAATATGCATCTTCTTCCTTGCAAGTGGATTCATGAATAAAAGATAATTACATGTTTTCTCAATTTGAAAATTATGTAGATTTTTGAAAAGTATTTGAAATCCTATATGCCAAGCACGTAGATACGTAGTTATTTAGCATATGATTGAATTTCTTTTGTAAGTTCTTTGATCCGATATTATTCTTTTTTTATATTTTCTACATAAATAGTTATTTTCTTACTGGAGAATTATTTTATTAAGAATATAAAATATATAGCTATGTGTTATTACAAGCTTGAAAAAATGATAGCCAGAAAATAGGCAAATAAAAGTTTGTATATTAAACTCACCTAGTGAAATGTATAAAAATTCATAAGAAAGGATTAAATTGATTTAAAAATATGTAATGAAAATACTTATTGATACTAATTATTTTATAACTCGAAAGCAATAATGAAAAATGAAAATATCAATAAGTCATCCTGCTAAAGGTTTGAAGAGTTTTTAAAGAAAATTATTCATTTTTACGAATGTACGAATAATTAACTTTAAGGAAGTAATTTGGAGGGTGGTTAAAATATTCACACATAAGTAAAATTTCCAATCAGAACAAATGTAATTTTTTCCAATTTCTATAGATGCTTGTCTACCAACAAAACTTTAAATATATACAATAAAAGTTTAGCATTTTATCGTCTGTAAAATAAAAATTAAAAAAAAAATTTGAAAAACAAAATAAGTTTAAATTTTGTATTCTAATTTCCAATGAGGTATAATGTTTGATATCTCATCCTGTCAATGAGATGTAAATTGGTCAAAAAAGTTTGCAAACTAATAAAATTTGCTCAAAACTTGCACCTTTTTTTATTTTATGACCATATTTTTTTTAAAAAAATTTGTCTTCCTCTTATACTCCCCCTTCGTTATTTTATAAGATTATATGTCTGAAAAAAATTGGATTTTTTTTAATGATTACTTTTAAATCTATAACATTTAGGAGGTATTTCATAAAGGATAATTTTTTACCACCTTTTTTCAGATTTTTCAGATTTTCTCGAATTTCTTTTAGAATATTTAAAAAGCGCTACAATATGTTGCTACTATTTATTTCAAAGGTTATATGTTAAAACTGAAATTATCACAATGCCTTCACCATATCATCGCAGCAAATTTGTTATAACTTACAATAAAGCTCATTCGAACAAACCCTCCGGAAAACAAAAACAAAAAAATGTTCCACGATCTATACAATTTTTTACAACGATTATAATTTAATGTCTAGATAATATTTAATTTGTTTTTATTCAAAGAATTTCAAAAAGGCCATTCAAAACACTAAACTTGCTACACCATTTTAACTGACAATTCACGAAAAATGAGGAATGATCTGTCTTTTTTCCCCATCGCTTAGATGTGTTTACGCATGAACATAGAATAATCGATTCTACGAGTTCCCGTGAGATATTGTTTGACATTCCTCGCTTGTTTCCTAACACATTTTCAATCAAGAAACAGAACCATGCGGAAGTAATCATCATGCCATGTGAATCTTTCCATTACCAAAACCAATATCGGCTTTATAACGGACTCGTTTGACCAGTCGAGTCAACGGAATAGCTCTGCGAGTGCACTTATGTTAACCTTAAAAAGCTTCTAAAACTAAATAGAAGGAAGCATTAAAAGGAAAGGAATTTTTAACGCCGATACTCTGCAATTTAATTTTTTTGACATGAGATTTTTAATTCCGTTTGAAAAGAGAAATTAAATTCCTGTACAACTAAAATTGTGTACTTAATAAATGTTAATGTTTTTTAAACTTCAGAATGAAGCGGTTTTAAAACATGGAGACACGTTTATATTAAGTTGAAGAACTGCCAATAATTTCGCGTTCTTTTCTACTTAGTAGAATGAATGTAGGAGAGCACCTTATAAGTTTTAATGGTTTTTATTTAACTTTTAAATTGAGTTGTAGAACTGTACATATAATGTTAAAAATTGTTAGTTTGATAATGATCGAAAACATGCGCTTCAAAAAGCTTCAAATTTTACCAAATTCCAAAATTTATCTGGATTTATCCCCATGTAACAATTATTTAGGAGAAAATGACAAAAACTATTATTGTAATAAATTGAATTTTAAATTGAAATGCATAAATTTGCTATTATTCTCAAGATGACTTTTCTCTCATTTTTGGAAAACACATTATAAAAATAAATCACTCGACTTTAAGTTAATATGAAGTGAAACAAACTATTAAGAACGATTTATTACATGAAAACAAATTTCATGTAGAGTATGTATATATAACATTCATTGAAGAAACTGATGTGGATTCTGCAACGATTTTTATTCTTTATAATTTTAGGGAAATAGTTCAATTCTTATCTAAGATTCTTTGTTAAAATCAAAACGAACATAATGCAGATAACGGATTAAGAAGACGGAAAACAGCGAAAAGAGACCATAAGAAAGTTATTTGAATTTATAGAGTTTTAGAAAAGGATTTGCAGACGCCGCCATTTTGATCATGGTGCAAAAATAATTGCCCATAAGAATTCAAGAGATTACAAATTATTTTTTGAATGCTAATAATTAATGATCATTGCATACATTTAGTATGAATATTGACTTAATTTAATCAGTTATTCCTTACAGTTTATTTTTTTTTTATTAATTAACTACAAATTAGTCTATCTTTATTAAATTTAATAGTAAGCACATTTTTAAAACTAAAATATATAGTAGTGATCGAAAAATGCTAATAAAAGTAAGTTTCTATAACATTTATTTTAAATTTAACTATTAACTGCATAGTCAGACACCTCCAGTCGATATTATGGGAAAAAATACATTATGAATCTTTATTTTTTGGTTAAATATGACATTAGAGTATATAAATCTAACAAATAAGGTCGGAAAGGGAAAAAAAGTTAGATAAATAGTTAATATCTTTTGGGAATATGCACGGTGCTCAAAACTAAAAATAGTTTAAATTCGTAGATTTCCTTTCATAGTTCAGCGATGTATGAAAACAAGTTTTAGGTATTTAATGGTGACACAACAGCTCCAAGTTCTCTTTGCTCTATCAATTTTCATCACTTGTATTGTAACAGATAATTCTGATTTATAAGAATTTTCCTTATAGTAATAGATAAGTATTGTAGTACATTTAATTTAAAACAAGCAAAAAATACAGTCTTCCTGCCAGTTATATGTTTACTTGGAGATGTTTAATTGCTGATTGTAAATCTATAAATGCAATAAAGTTGCATAATTTTTCTTTCCCGAACGATCATTGACTGTCTTAAAACGACCTTAACCATTTCTTCTTGTTGCATTGAATTTGTTGCTTATAATGTTTACTTACAAAAAGAACAAGGAAGCATTCACATCGGTTTATGATGTTAAACTGCATTACTAACTTGCTGTCTAAATTTCAATTTCTCCTTCTTGATTAAACTATTAAGATAGAGAACTTATTTATTGAGATAATCATCTTTGTACAGTTCAAAGATATCAACGATTTATAGCGCGGATTGAAGAGATTTATGTTCATGAAATAAAACCATGATCAGCAACTACTGATCATCTCAGCAGATTTAAAAGATATAAATGTTCCAATTATTTCCTTAAAACTTTAATTTTTCTATCTTAGAATTTTACTTGGAATCGTTAATTAAAACTTTTAATGGTCATTTTATAAATATGGAAACTTGGTAAGTATATTTTTAAATATATATTAAGTTGATTTCTAAATAATGTATCTTTACATAATTTTCGAAGAGTATAATAGGTACTTAACCGATGTTTGCTTCATCTAGAGGATATCGGTGGATATTATGCACCGGGGGCCCACGACTGAGGGGACCCCGCCGTGATTAAGAAAATAGTGTTCTGAACAATAATAGCGGTTATACGTGCGGAAAGTTTACAAGTTTGTTTCCAAGCGGCTGATTGAGAGTCGACTGAGATCATTATTAGGCAATGAGCGCGGTAATACCTATAAAAAATGGGGGGGGGGGGGCGTTGATTTATGAATAAAGAAATTCCCTTCAGACTGAGCGACGCGAATTACTGCCCCAAGCGGAGGCCAGAGGTCGAGTCTGAGAAAAGTACAAATGAACTTATAAATCATCAACTCTTTACTTCTTCATACATTAATATAATATTTTTATGCGTTCCTCTATGTATGTTTGCTTATATTAAGTTGCAAAAAACAAAAAGTGAAACGAAGATAAATTATACTATCAATTCCTAGCAATACAATTTGTATTACTGCTTCTAAATTGTAATTTTTATGAAGCAATTGATTTAATGGAAGTAAAAAAAGCACGCATTAAATAAATATAAATTAATAATAATGAGCTCGTGATTGTATTTTTTTTTTTACTTCACAAAAACATTAGGGCTACCTATGACTCTTTGCACCCGAGTCTCTTCATAGAGAAGAGCGGCTCTGTGTATATGTATAGTTTAAAACGGAAAATAGATGAAACAGAGAGTAGCTTTTGAATTTCAATGATTAATCTCTCTGTTGCCTAATTTTTGTATTTCAAATACTTCTTTTTGGGATGTCCAAAGAGTAAATAACAGTTTAGAAGTAATTTTAGAAATCCACTGCCTGAGTTTGAAACTAATAAAGCATAAAATAGGTCATTGAATGTTTTTAATTGCAGCTATCGTTATTGCGAATGTGCTTCGATGTCTTTTAGTCAACTTTCACGGATTTTGAAGTGCGCTTGAGTTGAATATTGCCATTCAATATACGACTTTGCGTCTGGTTAGTGACTTGATATAAACTCTTTACAGCAAAAGGAAGTCATGTGTTATTTTTTTTATTCTTCGAGAATACATTAAATCTAAAAAACAATCTCATCTGGTCAAAAGTTTTATATTTATTTTTATTATTATTTTAAATATAGCATAAGTCAGAGGTCAAACAAAGGTGAATTAATTTTTAAAGAAAGTCTTTATGATGGCCTGTCATGCATTGGCAAAATGCACTTTTGAGTGATTTTCGACAACAGTCACAAGGTGAAAAAACTTAAGCAGCTCATGGAAAGTTTTTCTTTTTCTTTTTTTCAGTTTGTGTCATCATAGGGTATCTTATCTTTCCGAAAGGTTAAACTCCTTTCTCCTATTATTTTCTTCCTAGTATCTGCAACCGTGGGCGGTCTTGCAGAAACAGTTGGTCTGATTCACTCCTATGTAAATCCGCAAAAAAAATCTGACGGAAATGTGTTCTGTCTCACGGACTTTTAATTACATCTGCCTTCCCATCCGCCCTTTTTATTTTTGTTTATTTTTTTCACTTCAAATTTACAGATGGGATGATAACATGACTAATGTAAACTACTTTAGTATTATTATTCTAATTCTTTAACACTATCTCGGTGTCAACTATGATTTAAATCAGTAATAACTATATATATGTATAGATATTTAATATCTCTGTAAATGAGGGACTTTTCAATTCTTCCTTTGTGAATCATCTCGGGAAATCTTATTGAAATTCAAGTTGAAAAGAAAAGAAACCTTCATTATTAATGCGTGTTAAAATAAATCATTCTTTAATCTTATTCATAGTGCTATTTAGTAATGCATCCATCTCTCTTTTTTGTATTTCTTTAATGCTTTTGTTGCATAATTTGATATTCTCTCATTCCTATTTTCGAAATTTATATGGTAATTATTAAATTCATTATATGCAAGCTTATTGTAATTCATAAAAGCATCGTTATCGTTTTTTGTTGTATTTTATATTTATGCTACTTGCCTAATTCGTTTTAAACGTTCTAAATAGCGTTTAGTCATACTTTGTTTTACGCTATTATCTCATTTATTTACTGCCATTCGTTTATTAACAAAATGCCCTGTTTTCAATTATCTCTGAATACGCTTTTTTAATACATCATCTTCGAGTATCGGTGATTTAGCCGGGGGAAATCCTCACCTTAACATTTTTACATTTATGAGGATTGAGGATTTTCCTTGTCTATTTTATCGTCTTATTTAAATAATAAAGTTTTCATTTTTAACCGTGTTTAGTACAGTGAAAATTACGTATTTTAAAAATTACATATTATTGCTGATATATTTTATCGTACCATTTGATTAATCGCTCCTACAATAATATTGAAGCAAGATGATCAAATCTGGCTCTTGTTCCAAATAAATAAATAAATATTAAAATGAAATCTGCTATGCATATTTCAATGTATCATGTCAGAACATAATTTCTTGGCAAGCTCCACGTGTTCGCGTAAGTTAAATCATATTTTCATTCTTTTCAGTTGTTTCTTTGAATGAGTCACTTTAGTATTGCAAACGACAAAAAAAACTTTGTCCCGCATTGATTGTTAAAAAAAATATCCCATTTCCTATTTATTTCATTTCATATAATCACGAGCTCAAAATGACATTTTTCTAGGCTTTTTTTACTATAGAGATTAACTTAATTTTTTTTAATTAGAGCTTTTGTAAAGGCGATGGCAATGCGTTATTGAAAGCTGATTTTTTGAGATGCTCGTACAGATAATAAAATTTCAGTTTTTCGCCTACGAACTTTTGTTGACTCTCATTCCCAAAATAACATCATGTTCTGACATGATAAAAAAAAGTGCTTTTGGAATGCATAGAGGTCTCAAAAATTTTTAAGAATGAATTTTTAAAAATACGCAGCCTTTCTTTATGATTTTTGTCTTATTTTCATACTTAAAAAAATTTTAATAGTTGTATTTTAAATATATAATGGCAAAATTTTTATCTGTTCTATAGTTTTAATGGCACTTTAATTTTTAATTTTGTTTTATGGATATAATCTAAAAGTATTGTGATTTTTTAATGCTTTGAATTTCAAAACATGAATTTATTTTAATAATATAATTTTTATAAATATGTTCAGGACAATTTCCCCGACAGTCTTTTAATGGGTTTATATCCATTTGGGTTGGTGTTGAGAATAGAAAAAGATATTATTGTCTTTTAGTCAGTTGGCCTTATGTGCGTAAAATTAAATCGGATGCACGGTCAAATTACTGAAGTTTCGTAGAAAACTATATCAATCTGAATTTAAAGGCGAAAGTATTCTTAAAATTTGTTAATTGTTTGGAATGCTGAACATTAACAATTTACATCTCCAGTGGTTATTATTTTATGAACCATTCAAATAAATGCTGCTTTTTTATATTGTTTTATATTGCCTGAAACGATTGAATTTTTTTAAAGAATCCTTCTGGCAGCCTTGATATCGGCGGATTTAATCCATCCATTTTTATTCTAAATCCACAAAATGTACATCAATTTGCCTTTTATGTATGCAGGGCATGATGATGAGTAAAATAGACAAGAATCTGCGACTGAATTGTCTCGTGTCTTCCATAAATCCAACTTGAAAGTCACGAAAAGTTCGTTTGTTTAATATTCCTCCAGGGTAGGTAATTACTTTTTATCCTGGAGTTGGAACAACCGCTCAACTTTTCATTTGTACGTAACAACAAGAAATTTGCGACGATTAAAAGATAAGGCCTAACCCGATAAAATGTTAAAAGCTCAGCCCTCGGGCGTTGGGGAATTTCCTGCGTGAGTAACTGAGGTGGCTCGCTTATTGTTTTTGTTTCATTCGCAGATAGGAGAGCGCGAGCAGCCAACGAAGAGTTGAAGGTCGCCCGGAGAAGGAAGAAAAGAAACAATGAACTCTGGACGCGTGGGTTTTTCGGTAATGATTTTAGAAACGGATGCGAGGGTCCGGCTTTTCTAAAGGCCAAATGGTCGTCCAGGTATGACTTTAAATGTCAGACAGAAGTTAAATAAGGCACCTTGTGAAAACGTTAAGTAGTCTTTTTCTCGTTAAAGAAAGTTACTCCTGACCTTGGATAACTACCAAGGTCTTCTTAAAAGCTACTTATTTTATACCTGTTGCAGAACAAATTTAAAAGTAATACCCTATAATTATACGATTTTCTATTTTATTTTACTTTTTTGAAAACAGAGCCTCAATTGAAGAAAAACTGACAAATGCTTTTTTTTTTGAAATAAAAGGAAATATACAGAATTAACATTACATATATATATTCTGACAAAACCAAAGAATCAATACCTCAGTTCCGAATACATTGTCCGATTTTGAAATTTTTTATCACCTGTAAAAGCTCATGAGGCTTAGATACAAAATCAAACATTGTGGTGAGTGTGGATGCGGTCCCTTTAAATCATTGGGATTTCTCTGTCCCCATTACACTAATTTGTTAACTCTCTAATAACTCAAAGGTAAGTATTAATGCTTTGTGCTATTGTATTACGTCAGATATAGTGGATATGTTAACGCTGGAAGAAAAGCTCAACGAACTCATTACAGAAACCACATATCTTACTTTTAAATGAGTAGAGAGAAAGTGCGTGGGGGGGGGAGCTTTTCAGGTTCACCGAAAAAAATCCACACTTAATTAGGAAATATTATATTTCCCTTAATTATTACCAAATGGTTTAGAGACATAATTATGACATCAATTTAGTACAAAGAAATCTGAATTCTTTGCATATCATATTATTGAAATGATGTAGATGATTCTGTTATTCATTTGAATTTATCTTGCACATTTTAATTAATGATAACTTTATAATCGAGTAATGGATAAATAAAAGTTACCAAACAGATCTTTGAAGAAAAAAAAGAAATTCTTTTATTACTATCAACTGCCTACCTTTGACGATCAGTTGAATAAAAAAAGGTTAAATTGCATGTAAATTTTCATATAAAGGCTTTGATGGTTATGATTTTCCCATCAAAGTATTTTCAAGCATCCAACTATGATAAGCGTTAATGCTATACTAGTTCAATAATATTACACATGCGCCGTGTATTTTATAAATGAATTATAATCCCACTGCATAAGAGTGCATTTTAAAAAAGCAACTGCCCGGTAATCTATCTCTTAGTTTGCGGTTCCTGAACTTCATTTTCTTATTCCGCGCATAAACTGCATAGATAATTTAATACACTATTTTTTCGGTTTTCATCAGTAAAAAAGAAAAGGAATATTTATTAAAACAATGGAAAGGATTTGGATTATCTGCAGAAATGAAAAGTATGAATAAAAGTTGTATAAAAATAATTTTTAAAATATTTTTTAGAAGAAAATGTAACTGAACTAAATTGATATTATTTTTTAAAAAATCTTTTAAATTTTTAAATTGTGAAGGAATAATTTTGATACAGTTATTGTTGAAAATTATCGCAGAATCTTACCAAAATCTTGTTTCCTTTATAATAAAAAATTTAAATTATTAAATTTATTAAAATTCAAAAAGAACTTTATCTAAGTGTGAATTTTCCCCTTCCAAAGTTTATTTTTGACAAATGTGGGATCTCCAAATCAAGTGTTTTAAATCAGGAGACAGGTACATATAGTCTTCCTTATTATAAATAGAGATGAGTATTATATGTTTAATTATTTATGAAGTTTGATAACCATCAGTATCTTAAGATAATGAATCATGAAAGTTGAAACTATGCTTTAACTATTTTCCCTTTCGTTATTAAAAAGAAACAATGTGTTCTTGGGTTAGTATGTAAATCTCATAGATGATCTATCTGTTAGTTCTCAATTTCTATCATTTTTCAGTTTCTTTTCTTCCTCTTATCTTTCAATTTAGAATTTGTAGTATGTTATGATAAGATCGACCGAAAAAATATTTGAAAATGACAATAATCAAAAAATTTTCTTAATAACTATTGATAGAATAATAATTTCGTATAAAATGTCTGCATTTAAATATATTCTGAATTATTTCTTGAATCTAGAAGGCATATAGTTTATTAATAATTTAATTTTCAATTAATAGAAAAATATATGTAATAATAATATAACTTCATGAAATCCAAATGTTTGTAATTATAGGTAAATACCATAGTGCATAGTAATTAGATGAAACTAAAAAAAGCTTATATAGTGGATATATCTATATATATATAATCAGATACAATGTAAGACCTTTTATTTGAATTTAGCTAGATGTATTGGAACTTCAAAAAAATATTTATTTCCTAAGACATCATTTTATCGCTTTACAAACACCACCAAATTTTACAAAAGGAGATAAAAACTGATTTATGGCAATCATTGACATATATTAATATTAGATGTGAAAGAAATTCAGAAATATCTGCTAAGGAAGCGAAAAAAATTTAGATTACTTTTCCTGTTGGTAAATTTGAAAAACTGAAATATATGATATCGCTTGTTAAAATAATGATTTTTCGAGCCTATTTTATTTCATTTATTTTTCTGAAAAACACTTGTTAAATGAAAATGAAAGTTTTTACTCGGGAAAGAAAAGAACCTTCCAAGTAGTTCGCTTTCAAATGAATTTAACTACTTAAATAACAGAAAGTTAACAATGGATGATAATAAATAATACTAAGAAAATCATCATATTCTTTATAATTACTGAGAATATGACTGACCTTGGTTTCATGATGAATCACTTTATTTAGTGTTTGTGGTTTGAAAATGCTCCTTTGTATCCGAACTTATTTCAAGAGGGGGAAAACATAATCAATTAGCCCGCAGTATAAAAGCAGTGACCACAAAATATAACCGCAGGCCTAGATCCCATATCCTGGAAGCTTGTTGTTGAGTCTTACGATTAAAGTATTTACTTTGCAGAAACGAATGTCTTACGGCAAAGAATGAAAAAGCTTGTATTTCTCCGAAAACATTAGGGAATACTTTGAAAGTTATTTTTACATTTCCTATCTCAGTTAATTGGAATGGGAAGCATAAAACGTTAGACATGGTTGAGTTCCACATTAGTTGAGAAAAATAACATAATAAGATAAAATAAAATTGTATAAAAAGTTAAAGGATTTGATTTTAAGAGCTTACATTGCGTATGTATTACATTACATATATATTACATATCATCTTCCTTTTCTCGATTTTTATCCTTTAGATTTCCTTTCCACTTCGCGATTCATTGAAAACTTCAATATTGTTTTTTCATCTGAAAAAACGAAATTGCTCTTTCAATAAAAAGTAACGGGAGTGATATTCTCCGAACTTGTTCATGTGCTGTCCAATAAAAATCTTACCCCCTCTCCCTCCACACAAATTGTTGGGTTTTAAATAACCGAAATTTTAAAATCGACGCGTTGGTCACGAATTGTGAAACGGACTATCATTGGCAAATGCATGGTGTTGGAGCATTTTTCTCTTACATTTTTATTGAATCTATCACGAGAATATATCTTCGATTTTCTTTTTGTCAGTCAATTGACATTAAAAATTTGATACAAAACCACTGTTGGAGTTACAAGGTAACACATTAGGTGACTACAACGATACATGAACCTGCAATGCACGATTCAAGCCATTATTTAATTACTGCGTTTATATCCATGAGAAAGAACCGAAGAAAACGCGTAACCCTTTGATGAATTTGGTTTAAAATTCAACGAATATCCATATTTTAGATGTTAAGAGTATGGAATTTCATTCAGCTCTCTGCATTTTGGAGTTATCGTGATCATTTGCAATCGAACAACTAGATAGACAGGTAGACTCCCTGGGAATAAATTTCTCCAAAATTTGACAGAAATCTGCAAATTTGGTCAATATTCCATATACCAAATTTAGATCCAAAACCGTTTTAGCCATCTTATTTACAAATAGGCAGACATAATGCCAAAAATGAGTTTTTAGGACTCAAGAAGAATTTGTGACTGATTTGTGGCAACATGAATATTCATTAAAATCTTAAGTTCGAATTGATTGGAGATTACAATACTTCCTCTCTAGTTTGCGTTGTTACAAGTGGGTGAGCGCCTCGGAATCACACCGAAGTTGGTGACGTTAGTCGAGGAGCTTCGAACCACCCCGGTTGGTTTGGCGAAAGAAATAGTCTGATAGCTGCTGGATTGTACATGAAACGCCGCGTTGCTTCGCGTGCTTTTAGGCGCTCGCTTCCTCGGCTATATAAGGGACGGATAACCGTAGTTCCAGCAGTTAGTTTTTTTTTCTCATGGAAGAGAAGCGTCTCGCTGGACTAGCGGATTACTTTAGAGAGCTATGTTTGCGTTTGCTGTTAACGTTGTATTATTGAGCTCGCTGCGATTTACTGTTGCTGTGCGATACAATATCTGTTTTTGCAGTCTGTTTTTATTGTGCGTAAAAATTGCATTTACGCTGTAAGTGGCTGTTGAGTGCTGGATTGTGTTTTAATCTGAAGTTTTACTTTTTCAAGTCATCCGGTAAATATCTGTAAATAGCTGTAAATAAATTTGTTTGTGCTATCCTCAAGTAAAGTTCATTCAATCCGAACCCATTACGCTAAAAACGTAACAGTATATAAGAAAATAAAAGTATAATCAAGATTACTTTCAATGTTAGTGGTTTACTCTTAATGGTAAATCTAGTGAATAAATAGATGATTTCTAACAGATTGCAGAATCATACGCGAATGTGTTCTGGTAATTAAATGAAATCGTTACGACACTAATAAGAAAGGAAAAAAATTGACTCCCTTCTCGATCGGTATGAGATAGTTTTCAACGCACGTGCTACGCTCGCCAACTAGAATTCCAGGTCGCCCAGACGATCACCTCAAAATGCAAATTGCATCTCACCAGCAATTCAATGAACACTTTTTTTAATATGTGGGATCGAGTATCTTCACCGGATTGCCTTGAATGCAAAAGCAAAAAAAGAATCGGCTCCAAATTTCAACAAACAACGAATTCTTGAAGATGAGTTTCCGACAACAAATCAAGGCTATTTTTTTCTTCATCTATTCCTATCTTTAAAATTAGGGCAACGGCTTCGGGGAATATATTATGATCCTTAAAATTTCACGTGAACGACTTTCTTCTTTGGATTCGTGACATAAATTCTGATTTTCGATTAAAGATTAAAAAAATTGTCGTTCGAATGTGATGACGAACACAAGATGATAAAAAAAACCCCAGCTGGTTATACGAGTGAAGGGAAGATACTGAAACATCAAAAAAGCGTTGGATTAAATTTTCAACGATTCCTCAAGATGGATTTTCAGTTTATAAATAAAATAAGAAGTGTCAGGTATCAGATTAATTTAAATGATTTACATAATTTTTTTATTAATAAGCAGTAATTTTTTTTAAAAAAATGAAATATTTTGGATATAAATTTTAAATTATGAGAGAACTGTAGAATGGAACTATATTCTTATTTAAATGAATATCTATTCCCTTTTTATTCAAAAGTTTTGCAACAAAACAGCTATAAGTAGTAATAAAATACAAAAAAGTGTGTTGCAAAGTCATATTATTTGTTTTTTATAGTAAGCATGTATTAATAATTAAAACCTAATTGTTTGCAAATGAATACACCATAAGAACGAAAGAGCCGATAATGAATTTTAAATTTAGAGGATTCCCTTGCTGATTCTCTTTTTATTTACATAGGCTACAAAAATTATAATAGTATAAATAAATAAGTATAGTGTTGTATACATTTGTTTAAATTAATTTTGAAAATTTAGTCAAATTTAAAAAGGTAGTTGTTCAGAATTAAAATTTATATAAATTAAAACATATTTTTAAATTTTAAGATGTCGTGAAATAGCATTTTTTAGCAACAATATGTTATGAATTCGCGTCGGGTAAAACGTAAAATTATTCTATATAATTCCACCCCTTTTAAGAGTGTGCAGAAATTTCTATTAGCGCAATTATTTTTTTTATGATGTTAAAGAAAATTATTATTAAATCTTGTTCTTTTTTCTCAGAGGAGGAGAAGTTTTATAAAATAAAACAAATGGACATACATTTTTATATATACATTGATTTTTAAGTTCTTTATTAAATTAATTCAAAAATTGAATTTTTATTCAGATTGTAAGACCTGCATATTTATATCTATTTAACATTTCAAAATCGATGATTGTCTAATATAATTCATACTCAGTAATAATATAATTCATACTTATCACATTTAAAATTATAACTTAATAAATTCTCGGTACAAAAATAAAATAATCGAACGAATTTGAAATAAAATAAAATTAAAAGAATGAATTTTAAGGTTAAATCAATGACCACCCTGTATCTTAGTCCAATCAGCCTGTCAAAAATACTGCTTTTAAATTTGTATCGCATTCCAATGTAGGTATTCGA
This sequence comes from Argiope argentata, assembly GCA_026289955.1. Taxonomy (NCBI): domain Eukaryota; kingdom Metazoa; phylum Arthropoda; class Arachnida; order Araneae; family Araneidae; genus Argiope; species Argiope argentata. The sequence continues at coordinate 4,339,590 of JAOUZG010043210.1, forward strand.
ATTCCGTTTCATAATATGTTTTTTGTTTAGAATTTTTGATTACAATTTTATAGCAAGCACGTGATACAAAACCTTGAAAATCTTCTGATCTAATACTGCTGTGAATTTTAAGCTTATATTGCTATGCCTGTCAGGAGGGTTGACTTTATATCAACAAATTCAAGGCTCATTTCAATGCATCTATACATGAAAACCACACGTTGTAGAAAATCGTAACAAAATAATTCAAGATATAAGGGAATTACATATATCAGATATCTATACGCAATTAATTCGCTAAAAGGTATCAACTTAAAATATAGCCAAATATTAATAAAATGGTTTTATAGCAGTTTGCAACGACAGTGGAACTTCAGTGTTAAGGTCAGAATTTTGAAAATGATCATCGCTAGCGAATGTGTGTGTGGTGAAATGGGGTCACTGTCATCGCAGTTGAAAGTGAAATCATATTACAGGTGGTTGAATTCCTAGTGGAAAGGAACGTGCTCCGCATTTTCGACACAATACCTGCAAAAACACTTCCTTTTGAAAAGAAAAGAAAAAAAGATAAGATCTCTTTGGAATGGTGAGGAGATTAGCCGAAGGGTGGGGATGAGAAGTGAAAGCAATAAGTCATCTATCAACGACGAACAAGTTAACGTCACTTAGATATTGTTTTAATTTATTATTCCATAAATTAAATACTAACAAGCAGAAAATATAGTAAAAATAGCCATAAATGGCAAGAATTGTATGAATATAAAATTATGTCACAGTTATAAATCCTGTATTTTATTTCAAAGTTTTTATTATATGAGTTTCTTCATTAGGTGATCTTTGCCTTATTTTTCCTGCATTTGGTCGAGATAACCTTATAAAGCACTTTGGAAAATATAAGAGGAACATAATACAAGGAAATATACCAATTAATCGACCTTAAAAATTTATCACGGATTTATTAATATACGAAATTAATATGAACTCAAATATTTGTATAAAATAAGTAAAAAAAATCATGCATTAATATATATCCATGAAGACATGTTCTGCTCAGAATGTCCGATTTTGAAAAATATGTGATGACATGAACTAAATTCTTTGAACCTTTCCCCCGATGTTATAAATTCTCTTTCGGCATTATGTGAATAATAATATTTATTAGTTAATTAATTAATTAATTAATATTTATAAGTTTTGAAGCTTTCTAACATCTTGAGGTACGAGACAAGGGCCCTAGCTTTTGTGCGATAAATCTTCGCAATTAAACTGAAAAGGTTTTCTCAATAAATATAAAAATTCTATACAATATATTTTCCGATGTACAATTACACCAAATTGAGGTGAAGTAAGCCTTTTAGTAAATTACCTTGCCATCCCTTGTTTATCAATTCTGAATTAAGAAAATTATAAGCAGAGAAAAATCCTCATTTTGTTCATGTTATTGATTGGAATATTCTTTACAATTTTTTTGTTATAAATGTGCCATTAATTGATGTTTAAACGATGTGACCTGCTGGCAGAAACGTGATTGTCTTTCTTTATGGGTCAAGGAATGTTTGGATTTTTAGTTTATCTCTAAACACGAAAGCAAACTGAAAACATCGCATTCAATCTTCTGGTAATCTGGATTCTATTAAAAATAAGATTTGTTTTGTAATTAATGTTATAACATACATTAGGCGCATAAAAAATGATATTCCATTTAAAAAAATTCTTCTTCGAAACAATTATCCATTTAAGTATGTCCATATAAAATATTCAACAACGAATTTACAAACAACGAAAGAAAAGGATTGCGAATACTGAATAATAACTTTAGGATTTAAAAAGTATATATAGCAAAGCATTCAAATAATAATTTTGAATTTAAATTAAATTTTTATTTATGTTTTATAGCTCTTTTATGTTTATACATTAAATTTAAGTGATTTTGTAAATAAATTTCAAAATCTTCATTCGAAAACATTTGCCGAGCCGCAGTAGACTTAATGATAAACCAAATTAATGGTTAAAACGCAGTAACAGAACACTAATTGCTTACATTTTTGTTTTTATTTTCTTACTGAATTGAGGTGACAGATTTTTGTATCTTTGTTTGGGTTTTTTCTTAATTTTCGTCGATATATGCCATTTAGATGTTCAAACAAAAGAATGTATTGCGTAAACAAGCAAGCTTTGTTAATGAGGTTAGCTATAAATATGACCAGCTGTTAGCGCCGTATCAAGAATAACAACTTCCATTCAAAGAAGCTTAAATTTCTGGATAATATCAACATGTTTGCTTTTATTATTTCATTAAATAAGGAATATAAATTTTTTCTTATTTTATCAGGACTTCAAAGTGCGGAATAATTTTAATTTAACGGCTAAATATTTATTCCGTACCATTTAATGATAGAGGAATTAAAAGAAAAATTACTTAATATCCTATGAATATCTTCAAAAAGGAGTATATTGGTTTGATGGCAAAATTTAGAGTTTTTACTTTGCGTTAACTACTTTACATTTTTATGCATCTTGGATTAAAGGTTTGCGTACACCCTAGATTATGATATAAAATATGTCTTTAAAAATTTCAGAAAAAGAGAAAAGAATGTCGTTTCATATAAAGTTAAATTTATTCTTAAAAATTTTAACAGTGAGGGGAGATTTATTTTCACGTTGACTCATATTTTACAACAATTTAACAGCATAGTCTTGTTCCACGTTTTTTCTAGATACCACCTTTACAGAATATTTATCAAGATTAAGCTATCTTTATGGCATATTTCGAATTAAGTCACGTGGAAAATGTCCTCTGAATTTTCCACCACCGCTGGCAAGTAGAGATTGGCTGTGGAGCACTAAAAGTAACTATTCAGAATCTGGACCGGTTATCAAAGTCCAGCAACACCAAAGGTTTCATCTCATTTACATAAGAAAATGCATCATTACGGCAGCAATGAGTAAGGTCATTTGATGTATTTAGTAAAATATCATAATAACAGATCCCATTTTTTTTCCAGATATGTATTGCGAGGACAATACTTACATAACACATTAAGTAACCTTCGGCCCACGAAAATTAATGACTAGCTTTCACCCTTAGTCTCCCTCCTATTTTCTCATATCGATTAAAATGAATCGTATGATATTATTTAATAGCAGGGAGGAGGCAGAGGCCCATTCCCCTGAGGGCCTATGGGACAAGTGAGAGACTCCGTATTTGAAGGAAGAATGTGTCCTTCAAACATCAGCCTTTCTTTCCCGAGATATCTACGGATCAAATCGAGAAATGAAGCAATTTCTTCTTATCTAGGATGCATCCTCAGTTTCAGAAGATAAATTATCTTATGCATAGTGACTAGCAAGAACCTTCGCCTTAAACCCTACTAAATGTTTTTGTATGTATATAAGGTCAGAAATCGGTTTTGCTACAGTAGAAACGGTAATAGACGGAGAATAGAGAAGGAAAAAACTTATTTATGTATATCAGTGATTACTCCATATCATTGAGTAAGGTTGAAATTCTTTTGTGTTTTTTTTTACAATGCATTAAAGATTAAATATCATAATAAAATTTTGGTAGTAAGAACATGAAAATTTTAATTTCGTCTAAGCATTGTGTGTGAGAGAGAGAGTGTGATCATATTTTTAAAATCTAATTTAAATCTTTATCTAATTTCTAATTTTTATCTTAATTTAACTATAAAAACTTCATTCTAAAATATTACGTTATTTTCTAATCCAATTTTCATGCTTTTATTTAATTAATGCATGGGCTCAATAAAAATGTTCATTTCAGCAATTTTCACACCCTCCCAAAGAAGAGATAAAAATTCTTAATGCTTTCCATATTCATTTAAAGATACCTAAGATTACTTTTCCCAAGAATACACATGCCAAAGAAATCCCTATCAAAATCACATTGCAAAACAAATAAATTGAAATTGTTGGTCTCTTTTAAACTTGTATCGCAATTATTGTAATTTCTTATTTCGTGACTATCAAGTTATGAATAAAATATTTTATTGAAAGGTAATAATTCCAGCGAAACAAATGACTGCCTGAGACAATTAGTTGTAAATATAAAATACATCCAATAAAAAAACAATATCGTACAGTAAATGTTGATAAATATTTATATGATACTATTATAGGATAAATTTGAACAATACTGTACGCTAACGAGTATATCTTGGTTTAAGAAGATGGAAAATATATCCATTCATTGAATATTTATTTGTATCGTATGGCCTCCATATTCCTTCACTTTTAGTCGACATAAAAATGTTATTGAGATAATGAATCATGACTACTTTTAAATGGAAGAAATCATATCAAATTCCATGTAAAGACTGAAACCAAAATCTCAAAAAAAAAAAATCTAAAGTGTCACTTAAATAACTATGTTTCGATTGAGAATTGCAAAGCGGCATTTTTAGCACTTAAATATTGAAATAATCCTTGCAAAATGCAAGTTTAACTTGGATTAAAAATTCACAAGCTCATACACAATGCTTATTGACCTCTCCAATTCCTATGTCTATAACTTCATAAGATGTAAGCACTTTTCAATTGTATAGTTAAATAATTGGAAATTGTTAAATTATTTTATATAAAGGGTTAATTAAAACTATTTTTTCAATTCGAATTTTAAATTTTGCATCACTAAATTAAAATATATTTCTGTGTTTACAGTTTTTTTGATTATACAGAATTCTCAGAATCAAACCTCCTACATAACTTAATGAAAACTGATTACAATGGAGAGTCCAAGGACTTGTAATTAGAAGTTCACATTAATGATTTCATCACAAAGCAACAAGTGTCCACATATATTCGATAATAAAGTGCAGATTTCTCTTATCGTGGTTTGTTTGTTTTTCATAATACCACGCAATACATTGACCTGGATACAAACCGCTCATGTGGGATCACGATCAGGTGTCGAAAACGAAGAAAGCAACAGTATTTCGCTTCGACAGCGAAATTGCTACATAGTAATTGTATGTACATTTAAAGAATTGCAACTAAAACTTTTTATAGCAGTTATTCTTATTTATGGTGTAATGAAATAGTCCGATCTCGGTTATTTTCTTCCTCTGTCGCGTTGTTCTAATACAAATGGTAAAATGTCTATATTTATCACATCTCTTTCATAAAAATCGATTTTAACTGCAATATCCTTTAGTCAACATTTTTTCTGATCCTTAAAATATGCTTTAAATTTGTTTTTAATGGATCTTTTCCAGGAATTATTGAATCATTTGATATATTCTATGAAGATATAAGTTTGGAATAAAAGGTAATTTCAAATGCCAACTTAAGTTTATATTCTTTTCTTCTTTTTTATACTCTTACATAATTTTTCGTAAGTATTTATTTATTTTTTTGGACAACAAAAATCCATGATTATAAATAATTTATTTACTATATGTGACACAATGTAATTTTTTTCTCTTATTTCCAAGGTTAAAAATGTCTGTCCTTCTGATCATCATTTTGAGTCAACTGATTCAATAATTCCTGACAGAATTCCATTAAAACAATTTTAAAGCATATTCTGAGGACCAGAATATTGACAGAAGGATATTTGAGTTGAATCCGAATTTTGTGAAAGAGATATGATAAATATAGACATTTTACCATTTGTTTTGTGAACTTAAATCTTTCAAATAAAGGAATTCCCATCATTTCAAGGAAAAATCGTTTGTTGTGGTCCAAGCATATATACAGCTGAAACATAATTTTTTCTGAAAATGATCCCACTACAGTTCTTTAAAGTTTGTAAATGGATAAGGCAAATAGATTACAGACAATAAAAGCTATGGTAATTATATTTTGAAAGGCGTGGAAAACCCAAAAGCACCACGATTAAAGTTGGTGTTTTTGAATTTAAATAGTAAAAAAGATAAAAAGGATTAATTTAGAAATCATATATGAATTGAACCTATTACATACATTTATAAAATCTATATAATCATAAATAGATTAGAATTTCTCTTCTACAAAAATATTTATTTTGCAATACCCGTCTCTTAAGCAATATTCATTTCTGAAATCTCTCAAAAACCAGTCTACCTGTTAAAAAGGAATTTGTTCAACGTATACAAGCATCCTACGATGAACTTTGGTATTTAGACAACTGCTGGTAATTATCAACCCTCACTTCCGTTCAACAATGAAGACCAGCCACTCAGAAAATATCAAAGTTCACGGGCAGTAAATACCCAAAATTAGGCAGCATTAATAGATTTAAAAAAAAAATAGAGACCAGTCCCTTTGACTGTTCAAATACAAGGACGGCATTAGAGAACTAGTTCTTCAACTGGACAATTTCGAGACATATAACAATAAAAAATTATTTAAAAGCAAAGGTTTTTCCAATAGTGAATTGCAAATTGTGGTTTTTGATAAACAACTGAGCAATTCATGAAACTCAATTGCTTATCAAAAACCACAATGAATTAATTATGCAAAACGTTATTCTAATTTATTACATTGTAAGCTGTTTTCTTACATAAAGAAAATTTATTTACTGAAGATTGCATTATTTCCATTGTTTGTTAACTGGGATGGTTTAACATTCTTTAAAATTATTTTCTATATGAAAAAAAAATGTTTCGATGAAACAATTTGGGTACTTGGTCATTCATTTCTCAATATAATAATGAAATATTCAACTCAATTTATAATAAACTTCTGTTACTCACACTTTGAGTCCGTTCTCTATTTTAACATTTTAAATTTTTTTTATTCTGCAAACCACTTTTTTTTCCGTCACAAAAAAAGATTTTGAGAATTTATAAAATTCTTATATTTTACAGAAATACTGAACAATAAAGCAAATGGAATATTAGTTCTTAATAATAAAATTTATTTCTAAAAAAAAACTTTCTGCTTTTTAAAAATGCTTTCGGCTAAGTTATTTTAAATCTATCTGTGCCGAATAATATAAAACTTTCTTTAAAATGATCTCTGCGGACGTTTATTGAGTTCAAAAATGTTCCACTTGACCCTAATTTGGATCTTTAATCTCAATATAAAGAACCTTCCTCATATATATGTTTAAAATTTGATGATATGCATCTCCAAGATATTGAAATCTAAGTAATAGCAAAAACGTTAATCATTAATATTAACATTTTTCAAATTTTTAAAAAATATATTTTTTTATACGAATATATGGAATGTACATTTAATAAGTATAGTTAGCTTTTTATGCACATTTTTAACTGATAATAAAATTTTAAAAATAATATTAAAATTGCTATAAAAACTTTTCCTTTTACAAATAATGAAAAAGAGGATTATTGGAACACGGCCTAGTTAAGATCTGAATTTCTTACAGAAGTCCGCTTTATCCAAGAAATAAGAAAATTTGTTTGTTTGAAAAATATTTTTTGAATTGTGAAAAACGTCATGGAATAGGATCCATTGTCCATGGCAGAATTACAGGTTATTTCCTCTATTATTTTATTCTTAGTAAATTTCAAAAATTTAATCAATATGTAGGTAAATATCTTTTAAAGGTGTTTTCAAATATATCAGCACAAATAAAGAGATTGCTATTTATTACATTACATAATTGAGCGTTGCCGGCATGAAACTTTTTCTGCAATTGAATTATTTTTCCCAGTCAAATAAAAAAAACCTATTTGATATTTGAAGATATTGATGAAGAATGACGTGATGCAACAGTTTCCTCTCGTCGGATTTCTTTGTGGTTAGAAGGAGGAATTTAAGAAATGATTTCCTGTTTTTTTTAACACGGAGCTAATGCTAATGAAAGACAAAAATAGATCAATGTCGTTTTTTATTATCATAAATAACTAGTATAGATTTTAGTGGTCATTTTTTGCGATAATTTACTTTCAGTTATATAACAAGATAAATGGGTCAGCCTACCATGATAATAACTAGTTTAAGGAATATTTTGCTGAAAAAAACATTTGCATATCTAAATTTATATCTGAAACCTCTTTTTGCCGAAAATTTTAATCAGTAATTCTGCGCTTAATGTCATGAGTAATTTTAAAAATTATATTTCGCTTAATAACGTATGTTTCAAATTGTTATTTGGGTAGAAGTGCATAACTTTCGAATGCTAATGTAACTCGAATATTTTGTAAATGAGTCATTGAAAAAGGAAACGTTTCAGCTCATGAAAAATGATGTGAAGTCACCTTTATGGTATGCAACAAGTGCCGCGGCTAGGGCTTCGAGTGAATAAGGGCATTAGTTTTTAATCCAACAGTACATCGTAAAGTCATTTGGCTACATGTTTTTGTTTTTGTTTTTTATTTCCATTTATAGACGTCTTATAGTTATTCCAAAAAGCAATAATGTGTGTTTGGATATCATTTTTTAACTTTTTTTGATTAAAAAATTGGAAAAGATCGATAAATAGAAATAGCGGTACTAAAATCAGTTTCAAAATGGAAACGTGGAAAAATATCAAAATGAATATTGTATGAATAGTTCTACCATTAAAAATATCGGAACTTTTTTTTGGGCATTATAAAAAATGTATATTAGTAAAAAGAAAAGGAATTTATATTTTCATTGCAGAATTGTTATAATGGGATTTGTGTTGCTGGGGAATTATTTGATACATAATATAACCATTGCTAAATTTCATTGGTGCATTTTAATTTTTTAAAAATTTCTCGAAGAAATAAATTAAATTTTGTAAATAATTTCTCAAATGATATGCAGTTATTCAAAACACAAATTTTTTTCGTAAACAATAGAAAGTCATGAGGTTCTGGGGCTAATTATAAATTTATATGGTTACATTCTGCATTATATGGTTGCTTGCTAGAACACAATAAAAAGAAAACGAAAAGACAGCATACTAAGAACATAAACCTCTTTTCCTTTACACTGTGTCTCAGGTAATTCAGCAAAAGATTGCACAGTCTTATCACCAATATTTGCCTCATTATTTCAGATGGGCGAAATCACGAATCAAGCTTAAGATAAAATAGCAGTTAAACAATCTTAAATAACATGAAACGGTAATGAGCCTAATCTATAATTTTTAACTACATACGATTTTTTTAACTTCTGTATTTTAAATATATATTACATTTATAAAATTATTTGCGTATTCTGACCCTTTTGAGAAATAAATGCGTGTATATGATAAAATATACAAAAGAAAGGAAGAGCTATAATAATTTTGCACTGGGCCCTGCCGAATGTTCTTGAATCTGCCCTGGTTTTTAATAGAAGTTATTAATGAGTAAAGAAAGATACTTTTTGATGTGTTTGAATCCAGCTAGTCTTCTGAATTTGAAATACAGTGTATCTTATAACGTGTATCTTAATTTCCACGCATATTAAAAGAAAAAAAAGAAAATGAAATTTGCTATGCAATCATGTCAGAACATCATTTCTTGAGCGGCCAAGCCCCACCTGCTCGTGCAAGTTAAATTATATTTTTATTCATTTCAATTATTTCAATGAATAAGTCAATTTAGTACTGCAAACGATCCAAAAAACTTTTTATCTGGCATTTATTGTTAAAAAAATATCACTTTGTTTATTTCATTTCATATAATCACATGATCAAAATTTCAATTTTCTAGATTTCATTCGCTGCAGTCATTAACTTATTTTTTTAATCAGGGCTTTTGTAAATGCAATGGCAACGTGTTATTAAAAGCTGGTTTTTTGAAATGCTCGTGAAGATAATAAAGTTTTTATCTTTCGCCTACGGATTTTTGTTGACGTCAAAAACCACATCGCAAAACAGCATCATGTTCTCACATGATAATACAACTTTGTTGTTCATAGAAATCAAAAACAGCAGTTGAAAGTTTAAATTCAACAATTCTTAAAAAATCGACTGTCATCATACATATTTATCTGCAGTCTTTCAAAGCTTCGCACCAAGCATGTAGAAAATTCCTCATGCAGAGATTGCCACTATATCATCGTATTTCAAGAGAAGCTGATACCGAACTGTGCTGAACTTACACTTTCAACTTCTATTTTTGACTCCCGATGCAGAACAAAATCATTCATTGCTTAGTTTACTTATAACAGCCTCTCAAAGTTGGGATATTCATTTAACTGTGATAAAAGGGTTTAACAAACTTGATAAGAAAGATTTGTAACTAAGTGGAACTTTGCCAAGGTTATATCTAATGGAATTAAATTAATTTCAATTAAAAAATTTAAAATTAGTTATTATCATAACAATAGGAAAGATGACGCAAAAGCCCAAATTTGATGTGAGTAATTTACCCATTATCAAACTAAACCCTCAGTCAATTCTAAAAAGGCCCGAACCGCTTTCAGTTAACCACTTTCTGAACTGTTTTTGTCATGTTAATCAGTGTCAAATTAGCTTCAAATTTCTTTCCTTCAGTTGTTAAGCCTTCTGCAACGAAATTTTCCCATATCATGATCACTGAGTTGGGATACCTGAAGGAATTCGGAATTCGTAGGTTGTGGTCTAAAGAAGAAAAATCTCTCGCTGCAAACCTTACCTACAAAGCTCGACTCTCGTAATGAGGAGGCAAGGTCACAGCCTACGCCCATTCTCTTGGTAAATGACCATTCCGTTTGCACGTGCTGCAAGGCTTTCCGGGTAACCTCGGTTATGTAACAATTCTCTTGATCACGTTTCCTTTGATTTTCTTAATGAAGTCGCTTGGAAAGGACGCTCATCTCGAACGCCTCCAATGAAATGCATAACGAGTTTGTTTTTTAAGGAGTTTTATAACGGTTTATGTTTTTTTTTTTCTTAATTTTTATCAATTGAGTTTTATATAACAGATTTCATTTTTTATCTAGTCGTCTAACGATTTAAGTTTGAATGCTTTCATAGTTTTTTCTATTAATAACTGGAATACCGAGAAAGGAAAGAAAACATTTGAAAAAAAGGAGAGCCTGTAATGTATTTATTTTCGCTTAGTTAATCAAAAAGTATATGAGTTTGTTTGTTTTTCTCTTGTTCAGTTAAACCAATTTTAAATGTGGCATCGACGAAATCTTTTATATTTTGTTATATTATTTGACTAACAGACTCTTAGTATAAGTTATTTCAAATACTGAAAAAAAATCTGAATAATCTTACAAAAAATAATAAAAAATGCCTGACTTGATTGATAATAAACGTAATGATGTAATGTAAGGAATAATGTTACGAATGTAATAAATAAAAGTAATGTAATGCAACAAAAAAACGTACTCTTTGCAGTTTCAAGAATTTCGATGCCGAAATATGGTATGCCATATTTGAATCTTTGCTTTGAAGTTCCTTTAGAATTACTTTAGGACTGAATTTGAGTTTTCGATCTCTGTTAATGCAAAAGTTTCCTTTTCATGAGCTATCATGCAACAGTAAAATGAAAAGATTTTTACTTTTGTCGCAAGCTAAAAGAGTAGCCTTCTTACATTCAAAAGATTTTGAATCTGCTTCCTCCTTTTCCAAAATTGAGAAAACCAAGATTGCCATTTTCTATTTTAATAAGCCTTCTAACTGAAGATTGGAATTCCACTAGGTTTCAGTGAATTATCTGTAAGTGTTTGATTTTGCTGCTGCGAGGTTCCAAGATCAAAACTCGATTTAATTATTACTCTGGTTCAAGTGAGAGCTTAATGAATACTAAATCTGAATCTTGGGTGTAAATGTTAGGAGAAAGAGTTAATGATTGCTCAGGTGACGTCTTCGATATCTGATTCCGGTTCAAAGTTGCACAAGGAATTTTCAAAAAGAGACTTGTAATTATTAAACGCTTAATTTTTTACTATCTTCGAGTAAATTTTCGAGTTTGATTTAATATTATTCTACGATTTAGTGAAATAAATTATCGTTTATATTGCTCTTAAATCTTTAAAATTGAAATCTATGCAAGTTACTACAAAATTTCCCTTGTATCTCACAATTCGTCTTAGATTCTTGGCGCAACGATTGTATTCGAATTTCAATCTACAAAATGGTTAGCAATTTATTGGATATTTTGCATACAAGAGAATCACGAGAGTAATAATCTGCTTTTCAGTGAGAAAGAGAATATGAACTTCTTTATATGATCTTCTCAAATATAAATTTCTTTAATGGGTTTTTGTTCAGTAACAGCGACTTTTTACTTTCGTAATTTTTATTCGAAAGAAAATATAATACTAAAAAGTTAAAAAAAATTCATTCAAAAATATCCAACTGTTACATCATCGAATAAACCGCGAAGGATAGCCAACCACGGAAAAAAAATAACACATTGAAAGCATCATTGGTTTTATTTTGGCTCAGATGCTCAAGAAAGTAGGTTAAACATGATCTCTTGTGTTGAAGTTTATTGCAAGGATACCAATGGCCAGTTTGCCTACTTATTTCAATGTATAAAATTATTTTTTATGCTTTTATAAATATTAAAGCATTTTTCATTAAAAAAATGTTACGTCAAAATAAGTTTATTGAGTAATAGGTATTAGTATTGAGTTTAAATTTGTTTAGCTTTGCTAACTTTCAGTTTTGTAACAAATTAAAAGCAATTTTGAATTAGGTTCAATAGTTTTAAACTACGATCAGACAACAGGAATGACTCTTGGACAGGCTTCTTCCTCTCCAAACTTCCCATTTTGTTTTAAATGGAGATTAATTTTAATGGATACGTATGAGACACTTTCGAAAGAATTATTAGTTTTAGATATGGTATTACTTCTTTTTATAAAAGTTTTTTTCACTTATAGTTTTTCAATAATGAAATTTAGGGATCAAATCAAATCGTCGAGATCCAATATTCTATATATAAGAATGGGAAGGCAGACATAATTTTAAGCAAACCTTATACAAAAATAATTCTTGACTGTGGGAAGTTCTTCACAAGCACTGGCTATTTTTAAAGTTTTGTTTCCTTTAACTTGCAAATCATAGAGAGCTTTTACTTTATTCAATTTTAATATAACTTTTTATTGTAATGATTTGGTTAAATTGCTTGCAAAACAAATAGGTTTAAATTCTATGTAATCATATAAATAGTATTTAAAGTTCATATGAACTAAGATAAAAGATTTTCATTTTTAAAAACTACACAATCAAATATTGTAGATTTCCATCGATAGTAAAGGACGCTTCTAAAAATTTCAATATATCAAGTTTGGAGAGTACATAAAGAAGTATTCCAAATTGCGCAATATTTTAATAGTTTTTACTAAAAATAATAATAGAAATACAAGAGATTATGACAAAAGAAGTACTGATTTCCCAATTCAAGTGTTGGCCGTGAACGCGTTTAATCCGCCGCAACGCTCTCTTTCGCGCGCCAACCTTGAACCCCCCGGAATGTTCCTTCTTCCATTTGTTGCTCTGATAGCGCAATCCTGTCCGAGTCCGTTTGGAAACGTTTTGTTTCGATCGACCATTGTGCAAGCTCGCCAAATGTTCCTTTTGTCCAAATCATCAACCGGAAAAAAAATCGCTCCGAGGCAATTCTTAGGACTTGACATTCCCTTTTGGCTACAATGCGCTATCATTCGGTCGAATTGGATGGGTGCTAATCCACAAATCTCAATAAAAATAAGAGGATGTCTTTGTCCAAAATAAAGAGTACCTTTTATCTTCTCGTCATTGCTCACTGCTTCAGAAAGATTAACTGTAAACAGTAAATTTAGCAGCGATAATTTTTTTTCTTTGACTTTCTCTCTTTGTTAATTTATTATTTTTTTGCATTTGTTTTTTTTTATTTATATTTATTTTTTTAATGCAAGGCAAACTCGAAATTTTGAGGAATTGGCAAATTTAAGTCCTACATGAGCGCAAAATAAAAACTCATTTTTGGAAATATGTCTGTTCCTTTGAAGAAGAAAATAAAAATGCTTGCATCTAGACAGTTCAAATTTGGTAAAGGGATATCAAATTTTAAATGAAATCCATTCAACTGTCCAATTGTTCATATAGGATTTCAGACATTAACTACAAACGATTAGAGCTTCATGGATAAAATTTGAAACACGAATTTAACATCCGAAGTGTAAATATCCAACAAATTCGGAACAATATCTGTAAAGAAATTTTCCATCTGAACTTTCACAATCAGATAAACGCGAATAATTAAAAAAAAATAAAATGACTTAAATATAGAAAATTTGATTAGCGATTTGATGACTACATTTGTTATTCTATTCATAAACTTAGGCCTCAATCGGTAAAAAAATCACACTTAATATATATTCAAGGCTTTGAGTAAATATTGTAGGGACTTTATTTCTGGAATTAAACCAAGAAAATCGAAAAAGAAAAAAGTCATATACGCAGTTAATAATACAATAGAAGCCAGTTATAAGTTATGCAGGAAAGTTTTTGGGAGACCACTACTGCTGGTTTATTTTGTTTCGTTATGGATATATAAGATATACAATTTGAAAAAAACAATTATTATTCCAATTAATATGAAAAGACCGTACAGAAAAATATTGCAAAAAAAAACAACTTTTTTTTGTAATACTACTTAAGAAGTGCGATTACTTTGATAAACACTCATTCAAAAATATAGTTTCTTCTTTTTAGCACAAAAATTATATTTATTTCACATAAAAAATATTATGAAACATGCAGTTTTACTTTCAGATTAAAAATAATTTAAACTCTTAATACTCAAATTTTAAGCTGATATTAGTTTGATTTTGAATTATAATTTCTCTAGAAGTTAATGTAAGAAGATATTTCTATAACAAATATTGAGGTTTTATATTAATAGTTATTATTTTATTTAAATAAATTTTATGGTTCAAAACAAACTTATTTCTTAAGTAACTCATTTAATTTGAAAATGCATATTTACACTAATTTTAATAGGTAAAAAGATAAAAACAATTGAACTTATTCATTAATATTTTTTGGTTTGTTTTCGAATATCTTTAATAAAGAAATACGTGGTTTCATTTTATATATGCAGATGTTATCACAAAGGTGAAAAAATTATTCCTATGGTTTAAGTCTTTACTTCTCAAGAGATGAACTTTCCGATAAAATAGCGATGCTAATTAATCATTGTTTATGAAGTTATTTAACACTACTTAATTAAATATAATTCAAAATTAGCTGCTTTAAGCAACACGAAAGTATTCCAGAGGGTTAAGCTACGCTAACAGCATTTGCATAATTTATAAACCGGGAACATTAAGCACACATAACACCTTTAGGATATAAAAAAGTGGTTTTTGAGAAGGTAGTTTTTATCGTATCTGATTTAATTTACATTAGTTTTTTTTAATCACGGTCTAAGCAATATTTTATATGAGATGGTATATTATTTTTACAGCTTATTTGCATGTTGGATGCCCCTGGGCTCCAATCTCAGTGAGCTTTCACTTAATTGAAAGAATAAAGAATTGGTGTTTATTGCACATAATGTGAAAGTGATTTTTTTTTTGTTATTAAATGAACAATCAATTTAATATGCTCTAAAAATAACTCACTCGAAAGACATTTGAACACAAATATCGTTTTTAAGCATGTTATATATATATATATATATATATATATATATA
>JAOUZG010043210.1:4355454-4375969 GCA_026289955.1 Argiope argentata
CAACATAATCTAGATGCAAACGAATAATGGATCGATAGTTTTAATTAATGGATTCAATAATTAGAAATAGGAAGCCTTTATAAGTTAGTTCTTCAACATTTAATTTTTTTATCAACTTATTAATTTGACCCCTAAAAAAAAGATTAGGAAAAATTTTAATTCTTGTGCATGGTGAAGAATTACCGCATTTTTTTTTGGTAAAAAAATAAGGCAAATTTGATTCCTTTGCTTTATTTTTTATATTAATGAGGTTACACATTTTAATTAATATTTTTTCCATTAATCAATTTTTTTTTTCGGAACTGAAATAATGAGTTTTTTCAATAAAAAGCTTTGATGTTCGTCTAAAACTAAATATTTCCAAATATTTATTAAAAAAAATTCTATGATAAAAAGAAAGAGGATGATCAAGACAACTCGAACACAAGGTCTATTGCAAAAATATGGGGAGCTTACCTCTTTTCTGATTCCCGGGAAAACGATGAGGAAGGCGACGAAGATGGTGGAGAAGGAGACATAGATGAGAACGTTTCGCACATCCTCCGTCACGGGGGTGCGGTTGGAAAAAGTGTAGAGGGTGGGGCCTCCGTCGCTACGGAACGCGTCGAACCAACCCCTCAGCATCCTCCCCTACTCACGGCTGAAACAGAAAACACTTTTCAATCTCACAAAATTAGGAGTTAACGTTCACATTCAACGTATAATAATTAAAGTCCATGAAAACAAATCGTTAAAAATTCATTAAATCAACAACAACATTATATGAATTTAAAAATTCCATGTGCATTTGTAATATAAATACAAAATTCTACGATCATTCCAAAATAATTAGGTAATTTTACTTTCTAAATTTTTCAACTCAATGATTGTCATTATTACTTTATTATTTTAGTTTACTACTAAAAGAGTGGGTTCCTCCCCATTCAAACCAAACTAGTTTCCAGCCTTCTCAAAAATGAATGAAAACAAAGCATACTCTCTCTTGAAGATGAATAATATACTCTAAAGTAATTCTTGCTAAAAATATGAAAAGTAGTTTTATAAACAAATGCCAAGAGGAAGAATAGCAAAGCTTTTAAGAGTTTCGGAATTCATTACACAAAAGTCCTCGGTCACATTCTTCATGATCGAAATGTTCATCCGATTTCGGAATAAGAAATACTCTGGATTCAAATAAATATTATAAATACAGCTGCAACCTTTTTAAAAAAATCTATTCAGCATGTGCCAGTCAACCGAGCTTTGATTACGGATTATTTCTGTTTAAATACCTTTGTGGAGAATTCAGAATGGTATATATCACCATCACATTATCTCTTAGACGTAAATTCACGTGAAGGAATTAAATCGTTTATCTTAAAACTACTGGACCTGTCTCTCTAGAAGAAATTGAACTGGTTGAACTTTGCGTTGAAAAATTCCCTGCATAATCACTTACAGAATCAGATGATTATCTTGGACTAGATTTATCACTAGAATTCCACGAATGTCGGAACAATTTCTGGCTTGTCACAACATTTTTATAGTCAAAGCGGATTTCACTGGACAGAAACAAAGATGCAGGCGACCTTTCTTCTTATCATTGTTCAGAGAAAGTTTTCCAGACATTAAAAAAAAGTCAGCAGAGAACGACCTTCTGAGGTACTATTGCCGTCATCGAATTTCAATTCTTTTCTTTTTTTATGTATATAGATCACTTTCTCTGCTCTTCTTTTCTTAACTGCGGAGACGCATCCTGAAAATCAATTCGTAGGTGCCTCCAGGGCATGAAGAGCAGTCATCGCACCCAAATGGATACCATGTTTCCAAATATCCACTGACGCATTCGAACAGGTGTCGTGCATTAGGACCGGTCCTTTTTGGAGGATTCATCTGATACATAATAAGAAATATCTTGATGGTTGGATGCAATTTATGACGCAAAAGCCAGTTTTGGAAGCGCTTCCCCATTTATCTGCGTTATAAGATCTTAGGTGCTCCAATCTCCTCCGGTCTTCCCCCCCCCCCCATGTTCTGGAAAAACCAAGCTCAACAAAAATTTATTTTTACATCATTCACTATTATTTGTATTTATTGTTTACCGATTTGTGATTATGGCGGCTGATAAAGACTTTATTTGTAGCATGAGGAATGCATGATGACATTTTTTTTATATTTAAGAGCATAATTAAATTAAATATATTTTTGTACACACAGGATTAAAGGAAAGTATTATAAAATTAAACAGAAATTAGAGAATTCCAAATATTTTCTCAGATTTTCTTTCTTGAATCAAAGAAGTTAGCTTTTCTTTTCTTTTCTACGGCTCTTTTTACCCGAATTTTATTTCAATGTTTGGCAACAAGATTGATATCAAGAAATAACATTACGTTCTTTTCCCCTCCTCTATTTAATCAATTTTATATGGGCTATAAAATGGATTAAATAAATCGGATAAATCGAAATTAAAGTGGGTTTTTTCTTGCATAAGAAAAAATACATTATGATCTACCATGATCAATGACTTTTGTGTTTGCTCAGATTGTTGAGCGACAATAAATTTTGGACTGGGCCGATCTGACAAACAAAGTCGCAACGTTCTAACATCAATTTAAATGAAGATTGGATCTATTCATATAAACAATTTAATGCTCAATTTTAGAAAACACTGATTGTAATTTATGGCAAAATTTATGTTTAACAAAAATTGCAAACCTTATCTTTTGGCATGAATACATCTGCTAAATTAGTTAACCTATTTGATCTAAAGTGGTTTAAAATCAACGCTCATTGAAGAAATACTTTAAAAATAATTAATCAATCATTTTGTGCAAAACTGCATTCGAAACTTAAAGCATTTGTCTTAACGTCCTGTTTATATTAATTTAGTTCAAACATAATATTGATTCAAAGTTAATTTACCAGACTAAAGGGACAAAACATCTTAAATAAATAAATTTATTTCCACTAAACTCATCATTTATATAGGGTTTGCTCATAGGGTAAAAAAAGTTTGCCGGTGTTAAAAACAACTGAATAATTGAATGACTGAACATTTTGCTATTCGACAACGGAAATCATGAACTATAACAAATTCTGCAGAGTATTAAAGCGTTGGATGGCCTATTTTTTATCCTGATTCCGTAAACTGAAAAAAATTAGATTTTCTTACACACACATATATAAAAAAATAAACATTCTTTAGGCCACTTTTCCAGTTACCCTATGTGTTATTAAATCATCTCAGTTTGAAGCTAGAGTAACTTCAGTTAATCCACACAATCGTCTTATTAGTTTATTTCCTACCGTAATATTTTGTAAGCACTCAAAGCGATGCGTCAGTAATTCAGTCAAACGAATTTCTAAATTATCAGCAATAGTTTTAATTGTTTCTTCTAGGGTTTTTCACAAATAAATAATTTCTGTTTTTTTTTTCTGACCACTTGATAAGTTAAACACATAATACTTAAAAGTACATAATCATATATTTTTTTAATTTTTAATAATTTATTTTAAAAACTCTACAAAGAAAATTTTGTATTCAGTTATCCTGCGCATTTTCATATGAAAGTAAATAATTTGATTAAATATTTCTAAAATCCTACAATACAATGATTAAATTCCAAAAACTCCATACATCAAGATATATGTTGATGATTTAAAAAAATTACAGATAAAAAATTCTAAATAATAATATAACAGTTCAAATTAATATAAAAAGTTAGTAATTCTGTTTTTTAAGTTAAACTTATTTTAGCTTCTCATTTTAAATTATTACTAAAATGAACAGCATATATAATTGCAATGACTTATTTTATTTAGAGGTTACATTCTACAATTTTAGCGTTCTAAAAAATGCTTTCAAAGATAATTTAAAACAGTAGAAGTTATGAAACAAAATACGAAGACTGAAAGATTATATATGACACTGAATAATTTCGTCATGAAAACGTTTTTTCATCATTATTCAGATAATAATGCAGTTGAATAAAAAGTAATAAGTAACTAAATAGAAAAAAATAACGATTACACAGAAAAAAAAAGAAAAAACATATTTTTTCCACTTGGCTCAAACTAAGAACATAGATTCAGCGAAATACATTCAAATTAGAGTCACTTGACTCTTTTCCTTAAACAAGATTAAATAATATGGAAGTAAAATGAATTTCATAATGCAAATATGAGATATTTCTTATTGAAAACTGATTATTATATTGGGATCAACTGAAGTTTTTTTTAAAAAAAGTCACGCAAACTGCATTATTTAAAAGCTACTAAAGGGAGAGCTTTTTCTTTGAGGAGTATTTTTAATTTTCAATTGTGATTAAAAAGACAGTTCTTTTTAAGAAATTCTCTATCCAATTACAATAAGAATATTTGAGACTCTATACTAGATTTGACGGCCCATATGCATGCTGTATTTTCTTTGCAATCAGGAATCGAAGCTGAGAGGTTACCATTATACTATCGAGACTTTTCATCAATTGAAATATAATAACTATTATTGGCAGCTACATAAACTACTATAACAATAGACCATTAAATATTTAATTAGATTACAATTAAAAAAGTAATAAAAATGCATAATTTTAAAACGCCAACGTATGATTCTTTTTTTAAATAAAAATTATGTGCAAACCAGTAACCCTATATAAACTATATTTACTTTACTTATTTTATTTTTTGAGCTGAAATTTTTAAATGCTGTTGAAATATATTTTTAAAGAGATATAATTCAAATTAATAACTAAAATTTATATAAATAAATTAAAATTGTAGTGCTTACAAAACAAGTTGATTTCGGATTGAACTTCGCTCCACAGAATCCACTTCTTTGAGTAGAAATAAAAAAATTTACACCCTGACTTATGAGTATCGATTGCATAAACACATCACTCTATCCACGGGCAGCAAATGTTTACAGGATACCAGTTTCCCTTTTTATATATACTAAGAAGCCGGCTGGGCAAAACCCGCTCCAGCGCGAGATCTAGTTGATAAAGAAAACCTTCTCCCCAACCCTCGTGGAAAATTGGAAGGGAAAGGACAACCAACGCGCGCGATTTTGCCGCATTTGACATTTCCCCAAACACTGGACGGCCTTTTCATAGAATCAGACTGATTACACTTTTTATTCCCCCATTGTTTGTTTGGTTCGGCAAATGCGCGCTTTTTCGAACGACCTCAAGTAACGGGTAAAAGAGAAAGCGGCGGCCTTCGTCTAGAGGAAGGACAAAACTTTTTGTGGCCGTCTATTATACCAGCCGATGATGTCTATTTAGAATCGCATGTAAATAATAATGATGCACGGAACCGGTAACGAGGAAGGGACATTGATAAATGGATACATTTCTGCTTCTAACGCATGAGTCACTGTTATTATTTAAATGAATAAAAAAAAACATATCATAGCTATACGTTATGTAAAAAAAAGAAAACCTTAAATCCAGTAATTAAATAACGAAGGTTACCGAAATGAAAGTTAATCATGTAATTGATATTAATAGTTCAATATTTCCGTAGGCCTCTCACGACTGATTTGAATAAATTTATCAGCATAATGTGAATCAAGACTTTTATAGAAAATTTAAATTCATTACAATATTTAATAAAATCATTTAATTTAAATTCGTCTTGTCAAATTGAATTGATACGTTTCAGCTAATGTATTACAATCATTACAGCATAAAAAATGATTGATTTTACAGTACAATCTCGTGTATCCAGCCTAATGTGGCGAATGGGTAGACCGGATAACAAAAAATCTGGACAGACCAGAGTTGAACTTATTTATTTGCCCAAAAACACCAGAAGACAAAATTTTTATATCAAAGCTCACTGTTGTAATGTGTATTTTACCATTCTCCTTATCGAATACTAAATCCTCCATTTATTTCAAACAAAGTAGAATATAAATATTCGAATATCGTACATGCAATTATAATCAGGAATAGCGGCAACAACTGAAGTCCGTTACATACTGACGAAACAATGAACAACGAGCAGAACGCTGCTCTTTTCTTGTCACAACTTATATTCTGAGCATGACATTTATTATCATAGTATACGTCCTAATGCCTTCATACTACTGCTAATGCAAAGCTTTGTCTTCCTCATTTAATTACTACAAAAAGCTAGACCGGATAATGCAGAAGCCAGACAATTGCTAGCCGGATACCCGGGAGTAATAGCTATTTTTAGAATATTGGGTAATGAGCTCAATGGAAATAGGAGCTGAAATGGCATTATAATCAGACTTAAGTATGCGTCCTTCTGTAGATATTGTGGTGAAAGCTTCATAAG
The DNA here is from genome assembly GCA_026289955.1 of Argiope argentata. Taxonomy (NCBI): domain Eukaryota; kingdom Metazoa; phylum Arthropoda; class Arachnida; order Araneae; family Araneidae; genus Argiope; species Argiope argentata. The sequence goes on from JAOUZG010043210.1 coordinate 4,361,737, forward strand.
CCAGATAACATACTCCAGGCGAGTAATTACTTTTTTCTAGTGGCTATGTTACCCGGCTATGAACCCTAACATTGCCAGTTCGATCCTAGGGCAATATACTCATTCATCAACAATGTATGCACTCCATACTCATATACATGGCGTAGTGAATTTTTAATATGCCACTCTCCCTGCCACCAAACCAACATAATTATCAATTTAAAAAAATTGAAGAAAAAATTAGAATGTGAGGCATATACTACGTTCAAAATTTAAACAACATTTTTTATTCTTTAATGCAAGAGTAGACAAAAATTGCTCATTGACTGTAACTTTTAACTGATGTGTTGTTAAATTCTTTTTCAGACTACATTGACAATTAAAGGAAGTACGGATATGTGTAGTGATTACTACAATATTGTTCTTATGTGTATGCGTGCAGTAAAGGTTAGAAGATAAAATAATATTTTTAATAGATTTCTTTTTAACTTTCAGTTTCATGACTTGATGAAGAGAAAAAAATATAGATATAATTCTTCTAACTTTTCCTTATTTAATCTTTAGTCAGATGAATTTGAAATAAGGCAACCATTTCAATATTTCATTTCTACAATAGCATCTTAAGGTTTAGTTATAAATTTGACACTCCTATTCTATGGCTTGCAAAGATTTTTATAAAACTCGTTTTATTATGAATAACCCATAAAATGAAGTCGTTTAATCAAAAGTTTATATACTTTTATCTGTTCTTCTAATGTTTGGTGTTATGCTAGGTGTTGCAATGGACAAATATTTAAAGCTTAACGATTTCCAAAACTTAACTGATTTTTCAATACATAATAAATAAATAAATAAACATAATATTTTAAAAGGAAATTATTTATTTAAAAAGGTGCAATATATTACATTCTTTTTTTGTGTATTATGTTGCCAATCAACTATATTATTCATTAAAAAATTGTGAAATAAACTGACTGCATTCATTTGAGCAAACTGGTTGAAGTTTGTTTAAATTACGTTTGAAATCACGTTACGCAGTATGTTTCACAAACTTTGGTTCTTCTAAATTCACTACACTGATAACATTACCTGTCTGAGTCGATTGAAGACTGAAATTCATACACAATAGTTAAGATTCAGTGATAATAATGGATCCACGATACTTACATGTTTATGACTGGCAACGATGAGGAACGCGAAAGAAGAATTCGAGCGAAACGAATCGCAATTCAGATTGATTGCCTCAGAGACTTAATTTTCAAAACGAAAGTGAAAAATAATCAGTTATCTCGCAAAACAGGTGCTTTGCAACTGCTCTGAGTAAGACTTCGAATTAGATCAGTTGTGCATTTGCCAACCGGGAAAAGAAATAAATTGCGAATTGACTAAACATAAAGAAGCTGAGCAATTCAGAAAAATTGGACGAAACATGGCAAAAATCATTTAGGAAAAAAAGGATGAACTCCTCACCAGTATTACCATCTTATGATTATTTAAGATATCTATAGTTCTAGTGTGTTTGAATGAATTCTATAAAATATAGGTATAATGAAACATTTTCTAAAATATTCATGTTCAATTTAAATTTAAAAGAGAGGTATAAAAAGAGTAAAAAATATTTTTACTGATGAAAAATTAACTTTTTCTGTTTTATGGAAAAATGTAAAAAAAATGTTTTGAACCCTTTTCCTTTCCTTGATAATGTCTTATTAAGGTACATTGTTATTTTTGCATTTTTTTTTCATAAATATATAAAAATATTTCAATTATATTTTTTACAGAAAAATTTACGAAACATCGATATAATTAATATTATTAACATTATTTAACATCTATTTAATTTCATTTAACATCAATATAAATATACAATTATTTAAAATTAACTTGAAGCTGTTAAAAATTTATCTTTATTTTACAAACACAGCTCTATTTCGAACAATAAGTAATCACTCAAAAAATTTAATAAATAAATAAATAATGATTACTCATTGTATGTCCTTTTCTCTTTGATCTAAAAATAAACTGTTATAAAACCATTGCATGAAATTTATCTATTTTATCAAAATTTAAACTACAAATGTAAATATGCTATTTTTAAAGTTTTGAAGTTAATTATGCCATAATTATTCCAAAAGAGTAACTATAATTGTTATAATTACCAAGTTTACCTTTTTACCCTTAAAAGTTATCCTTAAAATTCTGTCGTGGGAAAATGATGTCACCCTTTTTGCGTAAAAGCAACGCAGAAAATGAGAAAAAAATGCCTCCTTAAAAGATATAATTAGTATTGGAGGACGAGCCAAGTCCTTCTAACAGAATCGACTGGAATACAAATGGCATCTGACGAAAGATGACCGGTTTTGTGAAAAAGATAGAACGATTCAAAACCATCATAAAAATAAAAATTAATTTTTTTAAAAAAGAAATGATAATTTGAAAACAGTAATTTAAATTTAAATTCAAAGAAGTGTTGATTTTTTTAAAAAAAATTTAAAAAAAGAGCTGAATTTAAATTTACTAAAACAGTATGATGAAAAAAAATTGTTTCAATATGGTTGTAAAGGCCAGATACATATTTGATAACCTTCACAAGATAACAAGCCTTTTGATATAAATTAATTTAGTTTATAATTTGCATTTATATAATCTACCTGAAAAATTTTTGAAGCCATCAGCGGCCTCGTGAGCAATTTTTTAAAATCATAAATATAGTTGAGATATGTAAATGCTTGCTTAATGCAGAATATAATATCATGAAAATGAAGGAAAATATCGATTTCGAATCAATCAAATATGAGAATAAAATTATTGATTTTAAAGTTTATTACTTGTATTTAATTTCAAAAGGGGTTTCAATATTATTTGAAAGTAAATTTTCTTTAAAAAATAAATGTAAAATGAAGATAAATTCTTGCTAACACCTAAAAGTAAAGTTTTTAACAAAACTTGCGAGATTTGAAAAAAAAATTAGAATTTATTTTCACGGAAATTATGGTGAATCACTAAAATTGTTTTTTTTTTTCATGGAAACGACGGGTTCATGCGGTTAAAGAAAATGAATCACTCCCTAGCAAACAAGTTTCTTGTAATCCGTCCTACTCATATGCAGAAGTCCGAGATACAAGAGAATAATATTTACTATAGAAAATTTAAAGAAATAGAAATCTATTTCGGGAAAGAAAAAAGCAATAAAAATATTTAAAGAAATTTAAATCATGGCAAAGGATGCACAAATATATTTCCAATCCTAGTATAAATGAATTAATTTTTGAATCAGTAATCCAGATATGTTAATAATATCTGATTCATTGTTCAGCTATTTTCTAATAAGGATTCAAGCTCTTAAGAAAATCTGAAGACGATGAATTAATATGATAAATAAATAAATCAGAAATTAAAAGATTCAGAAGTTTAAATGCAGTGTGATTTTGAGTTCGAGTTAATGTGAGATTGTATTTCAACTAATTCTTGTTTTTTATAACGAAAAGTATTCGATTTTTCCAGAACAATTCCATAAGGAATGCGAAAAAAAAAAAAGGAATATTAAAAAAATGAGAAAAACGTGAAGTATCAATTGTTGTGTTGTGACTTATGGTACTTAACAAGTCCTATGACAGTTATCTCTCAACAAATTAAATCGAATGAGCGTCTCGTTTTTTTCAGTAGCGTCAACTAGGGCCTATGAATTAACTACTTCCAGCGTCACATTCGATTTCAAACCCCCTTTTTAAAGAAGGGGAGCATTCATACACATCACAGATAAAACACAGAAGAAGAAAAACCAATCATGAATTCAAAAAAGAAAAACATGGTGAAGAAAACCAACCCGGGACGCCCAAATCATCAAAACTCGCTACCCCTAGGCCTGGACGCCGGTTAAAATATCAAAAAAAGATATTATTGTTTAGTTATTTAATGATCAATTATTTGCATTGACATAAAATGATTAATATTATGAGAAGAACCTGTAAAATTACATATATTTTAGGGCCAAATTATGAATTAGTTAAAATAATTTTTTTATGAACTGATAAGGCGAACAAAGATACCATCTAGTAATTAAAAGAATACAATATGCTTTTCCAATGCTTTACAATATTAGAAAAATATACAAAATATTCAAAGATTTTAAATTTTCAGAAGTTATTTTTGCAACTACTAATACATTTTTTTCTATATGGACAAATATGTCATTTTACAAAAGCGCATTCACAAAACAATTACATCCTCTAAGACAGAAAGTTTAGCAGAACAACTTTAAATAAATCGGAAAATTTCATTTTATGTTTTTAAATAATTGAAATAATGCGTTTCGTCGAAAATAATAATCGTCCATCAATAAATTAATAATTTTTAAGTTTGATTGTTTTCAACAATATTTATTTAAAATATTTAACAAGAAACAAAATTTATTTAAAAGTTTGTTATGTGAAAGAACCATCGATATAATAAGAGAAACATAATTTTTTTTGATTATTTAACATAATAAAATTATTTACACTTACGAAAATAAATAAGCATACTTAGAAAAACTAAATAAGCGTAAATATGAATAAAATGAAGAAGATGAAAAAGAAATTGATATTTTCAATTGATAAAAGCAAAACATGAAAATTTCTACTGGCCGGAAGGAAAAGGACGCAAGGGGTCTTTTACGAGATTTTTCTAACAGTGAATGCAAACAAACAATTATTTTATATAGTAAAAAAAGTTAATAAATAAATTTTTGACCGAATAAAATATTTTTTTAATTTTCTTTGATATGTCGACAAAAAAAAGGGAAATTGAGAATTTAGTTAACACAAAACGTTTTCATAATAACAAGAATAAACAAATGAAAATATATTGTTAAATTTAACAATGAAGACAATATTTTAAGATTAAAATCATAGCGCTAAGTATCGTGAAATTAAAAATGTATAATTTAAAAGGGTTGAAGTAAATAGCATTAGAGACAAAAGAGTGATACATACTCATTTCATGATCCCATAAATAAATTATAGAATAATTAAATATAATAAAAAATATGTGCAAAATGTTTCGTTTTTGTAGAATAATTAAAAAGAATATATACTCAGAGAACAGAAAAACTCATACAGATATCTAAATATATTTATAAATAAATAATCGTACTCTAAAACTATGAAAAAGCAAATATATATATATATATATTCTACAAATTGGAACTGTTAACTACTTTCAACCACTTGCATTTAAGCACTGAAGCTTAAATAAGAAGAGTAGAAAAATTCATTTGAATAAAAAAAAATTAAAAATAGCCTTTGGAACGAACGTATGGAATTAATTATTAAAAAAATAGCATACACGAAAAATAACTGCTTAAATTCTAACATTAACCATTGAGTAAGCTCTTAAAATTTCCGAAAAAAATATTAAAGAAGAAAAGAATAAAAATTTCCCAATAAAGAAAGGGAAAAAATTGTGAAGAATTAAATTTCTTAAAAAGTATTTTTGACGAATTAAAATAAACAATCATTTGTCAATTCTGACACAAGCAAGATTCTACAGTAGAAAATGTTTACATGTGAAAATGAAGATGTTTAAGAAAATTTTAAGATCTTTCTTTTTTATTTGAAGAATATTATGCAGAAGCGAGAAATGCAAAATTTCTTCTATGTAATTACAACACCCCCCAAAAAATTAATCTTTTTCAGATGATGACATAATAAGTGGATATGAAGCATAAAGCTCTGAGAAACTAGCATTTAGAACAAATATATCCCAAAATTCTGAATGCCGACAAAGGCAGAATCTTGGAGAGAAATTTAAATTTCGAAACATTTGAAAAATATTTCAGCGTTGGTAGCATCGCAGAAATGATATGAAAGGAAAACGATTTCTCTCACCGGTCAATATAAACAAATCATTATAATGTAAGGCTGAGATAAATGGATGATGCATTCTTCACAATCTTACAAGTGCCTAAGGGGGAAGATGTCTGAAGATGAGAAGAAGAGACCTACCTTCGGGATGCTCTGGAAAAAGAAGATGAAGGAAGAGGAGCGAGAGCGTGTGTGTCGAAGGAGCGAGCTGTCGAGTGAAAGTGAGCGGGACCGACGAACCTAAGTATAAACAGACGGCGGCTCCTGACACACTTCCGCGACCTTCACACACATCCCGGCGGCTCACAAGCGGGTCAAGGGCCCTACGCGCAAATGCCGGCCGTCCGATCAGCAGCGGGCCCGCTCCGGTGAAAGTGATCGGGAGAGCGCATGCGCCCACCCGACACAAGGGGTATTTCCCAACTGATAAAAAAGTGGTTTCTGAAGGTGAGGGATTCAGAGAAAAGAGAGACTTCGAAGGAGAAGGAGGTCCGTCCGAAAGCTCCAATGGACGAGAGAATCGGAACTCATAGTAATGAAAATAATGACTTCCAACCACCCCCATAGCGGTCACAAAAAACATATATGATTTTTCAAGAATCAATAATGGAAACAATCATGATAAAGCATTCTATCAAACGACTAAATTGTGAAGATTTTAAAATTCTTTATTAAATACTGCTTTATTTGCACATTAATTTTATTTCATAAACAAAATCGGGAGTAAATTATAAAATATTTCCAAGGGGAGGGATGGGAATATAAAAGCATAAGGTGAGTGAGTAAAATTTAAAAAGTTCTGAGTGAACACAATTTCCTACTACAAGCTTCTCGACCCCCCCCCCTCTTCCAAAAAATGTTGTCGGTTTAGTTTAATTTAGATTAGTTATATTAACGTCCCGTTGTAAAGCAACACTAGGGCTATTTGGAGACGGATCTCGTAATTTTGAACTCCGGTCAGATGACGAGGACGACACCTGGGCTGGCCTTCCCTCTTCATACTTCTGACCCACACCAGCAGAAGGACGTTGGACCGGGACGGATTTAACGTACATCAGGCCCGTTTACACAACGGTTCTTCGATGGACTCGAGTTTCGAATCTGGAATCCTCATCTCCGAACCACCTTACCTCCATTCCACCGGGGCCTTAAGTTTTTGCCTGTACATTAAGATTAGGGATGTAAAATAATTATGAGTACAGAAGTATTAAAATGATCCTTTTTGATTCAATATCAGAGATATTTTAGACTTTGAAGCAGATTTTAATCTTTGGTCAGATGGCGAGGTCACCTGAGTGGGCATTTCCTTTTTAACCTCCCCCTCATCCAAACTTACAAATTATATAATGGTACAAATTCTGGCATTCGACGTCATCATGGATAAAGTGCGTCGATACCTAATGCTCGAAAATCTTTGAAGGAATCAGGTTTTGAACCTCAAATCATCCATTCCTTTTACTACTTTATCTCAGAAAATATTTATCTAAAATAATCGCAGGACCTCGATGGTTTAGTGGCAAGGTTTCGGAACCAGAAGGTTTCAGGTTCGAGATCCGATTCCACAGAAGAATTGTCGTTTAAGTGGATCTGGAGTACTTTAAATTAGTCGGAACCAAATATCCTCCTGCTGAAGTTTAGAGAGAGAGAGATGTTAGCTCGGGTGTCGTCTTTGTCATCTGACCACCGTTCAGAATTACGGGGTCCGTCCACAAAGAAGCTCTAGTGTTGCTTTAAAATGGAGCGCTAAAATAATTCAACTAAAATAATGGCAATTAATCCCATTAATTCAGTTGAACATCAAAATAATGTAATGCTGATACATTAATTTTAGTAAAATATAATTAAACATTTATCTTATTTATCTTTAGTGAATACCTTGAAGCATGAATTTATTTAATGGTATAACTATTTGGCGAGTCCTATTTGAAAAATTTATTGTTGAAAATTTTATTGCGAGTCCTATTTGAAAAATGTATTGTTGAAAATTTTATTGCGAGTCCTATTTGAAAAATTTATTGTTTTTTAAATTTCTGTAGTAATATAGCAGCATTTGAAAAGCTGAATAAAAATTAAAATGAAAAAAATGAATTTTAGCATTTTAAAATACTTAAATCTTTAATTCAACTACAGATTTAAAATTAAAAATTCATTAATTCTGTAGATGAATCAGTCTTTGTATGCGAAGGATTAATACTTCATTTGTGGGATTTGTATAGCCTTTTGTAAGTGTGTTCAAACCGTTACTGAAAATATTTTAAGCAATTTCAGACAATATTGTGCTATGTGTCAAGTGGTTAAGAGAAATCCGAGCCGGAATATGAAATGCGCCATGCCCTGAATTTGAACCGGAAGCATTTTGAACTTAATTACTGGTAATTAATGATATTTGTATAACTCCTATAAGACTTTTATGTTTATTGATGGTCAGCGAAGAATTCATCAATGACGAGACAAACAAAATCATTAAAGCGCTTATATGTATGTGAATGGCATTTTGTAAAGATTCCGAGATATCCCGCAGTCAATCAGGTTTTCCTTTTCTTGTTTTTTTTTATTCATTTCTTCCAGTTGCAAGATATTCTTTGATATGTTTTGTCTATACTGAATGTCTAGTAAAAAAGCATATCAACCAAAAAATAAATTAAATTAAAAATATTGATGTTTTCTTTAGAATATAATTTTCTTACTTAGTTCCTCTGATTCATTATTTGTCGTACTTTATCTAAATACAACGATTAAACTAAAAGTCATCGATTAGATACTGAGCATTTTATATCAAAGATATTCGTATCACATAATTATCTAATGTTAGTGTTTTTAAAAGTCAAACCAAAGTGAAAAGGCGAGAATTTTCTCCTCGGGATTTTCCACATTCCAAGATATTATAGGTCTTTTTTTTTCTATATTGCACTTCTGTTTTCTTCTACATACCTGTACTTATCAGGGTGGATGGCGCTCTAAGATAGAAAGTAAAATGTCGCGTTTATTGATCGTGGGTGCATTTCTTCCTCTCTTAAGTGCGTAGGGAAGCAATATGATGCGTTTTGTGCTACGTATTATAATAAAGAAAACTAAGAATGCATTTTGAGCGCCTTTATCCCCCCCCCCTTAAATGCGAAATTTGGCATGCATTTACGATTCCAGCTACAAATCTACATATCAAATTTAATTTAGATAGACTGTAGAAATTTTGAGCAATCGAATTCATAATATTCTATGAACATCTACAATTATTGTGATCTATCTGTATACCAAATTTCATTCATATAGCGTTTAAATATAGATGGTAAGATTTATCGTTAAACTAATAATGAATTATAAAGATATAAAGACTGCTCTCCCACGTATTTGCGTCTATATTTAGTAGGGAAAAAATTCTAATAATTTTGTACTAAGCAATCATACCAAATCATATTGCTTTAGCTTCACACATTGTTAAGATAACATGCTAATTGACAAATAAATTCCAAAAAAGGCATTTTTCAGACGCATTTAGGTTTAAATCGTAGATCTTGTTCAAATTCTTAAGTTATATATATATATATATATATACGGAGAGAGAGAGAGAGAGAGAGAAACTAATTGTAAGGACAGAAAAAAGAAGACGAAAAACGCATTTTAAAGCGTAAAGTTTTTAAACTTTCACATCTTATAAACTTCTAGCATAAACTTAATTATTTACAACCTTATGCAATCTGCAATCAAATTTTTTTTCAATAATTACATATGTGTTTGCATTGATGTAAAAGTCTCTGATGGCAAAATGGGTGGTTCTAATCATAACAAAATTCGCAAAACGTTTGTTTGTTTTTTAATTCGAATTAATCACGATACTCTTCCGGTTTATTCTAATGGCTGAGATCAAGTTAAACAATGGAATCAAATTCATTGATGCATCTAGAAGAAAGTAAATTGACCCCTTTTTCTTCTTCGAAATTTATTTCCAACAAGCTGAACTTTTTTTAAAATTTGCAAGCTTTGTATTTAAATTCTTTGCAGTTTATTCCTGAGTAAATTGGTTTAAATTTGCTTTAAATATTTTATACTATCACTCTATTTTCAGATCAGAGATACAGCTTATAATTTAGCAATGAACTGAGAGCAACTGTTAATTCACTTGCTGTCTCTGTTATTTGTACTAGCTTAATGACCGTAGCATTTTTAAAATTCGCAATTTCTTTTTGTTTAACTTGATTGATTTAATTTTGATTTCTTGATTTAATTTGATTTAATTTTATAATTTATTTCTTATATACTACTACATTTCTTATTGTTATTCTATATTATGTGGACCAGAATATTTTGTAGATTAATACTGTTGATTCTTTAAAAAAAATCTGAATTTTTAACTTTTACTTTCCAATATTTTAAAAAATAAATTCTGAATGTTTAATGTGTAACCATAATGTCATCGATAATAGTTTAAAAGAGAAATAACTTATCATTCTGAAATATTTTATGAATTTGCATTTCACTAGTACTTCCTAGATGAAGAATTTACGAAGGTATCTTATGTCTTAATTAATATACGTTCATGTGAAATTTTAATGTGTCGGAATAGTGAAAAGCTATTCGCCTTTAAATATTTCAAATATTTTTTATGAAACATATTTTGATTTATCAGTACCTATATTTTAACATTGATAATTTTATAATTATTTTTGAAAACAAAAATTTTAGCGTTCTTGCCATTTGAGAATTTATATTAAAAATTACCTGCCTCTTCATTAACTCGAAATAAATAATACTTTAAGAGCTTTAAACTGGTCTGAAGGATCAGATGAATCAATAGCATAAATCGTCAAGCTGTAGATTTCCTATCATTCTCTTTAATAGATTTTATTTTTTGAATATCTTCTGTTATCATAATTCCTTCCAGAATTCTCCTTTTGAGCAAAGAAATTTTTGAATATTATCTTAAGTAATGGCATCAATTTATCAAATAACATTTACAGAGTTATTTATTTATTTAAATTTTATTAATTTCCATAGACATATTAATACCCTTTTTAAAAATGAAAACATCTTTGTAAAAATTTTGTGTTGATAAATAATAAGACTAACACTACTCAATAGAATAATTAATTATTTAATTGAAGGGCAATTTCAAAGTAGTCCTTATTTTACGAAACTAAATTTTATAATACAGTATAGAAAGTAGGATAAGTACCACAAAACCTCAGGAAATCTCTGTTCTAAATAATAAGAGTGAAACTACATACAGAATAACTATTTTTTCTCCCATCAGTAAAATTCAAATAATATCTTTTATTGTGATATTTAATTTTAATAGTAAGGAAAATTATATGGAATCTTTGTATTCAACTTTACTCAATCCAAAACATGACTTTAACTTATATAATATTAAATGTGTTTTGGGATGGTAATAGGGAAACTTTAAACATTTAAATTTCAAAAATATCATACCGCTATTTGAGAAACTTAAGCTATATTTTGTAATACCTAACATAATAATTTTTTGTGTGTGATTTTGCACTTTTTGCAATATTTTGTACAATAAGCAATAGGTTTTTGTACTGCGAGTTTTAGCATTAAATTCGTTTCTTTTAAATGAATTTCTACTAATCTGACGCTTTTATTAATCCGAAGTCATCTGGTTTAATATCAGCCAGATTACTGAGAGTCTATTATAATTTCATCCTGAGATACTACCGATTCTAATATTTTTGTGGCATGTCGTCCCAAACCGTATAACCAGCTGTAAAACTCTGTCTGTGACCGTATTTAAAACATTGATATTTCTATTTCAACGTTGAAAGATCAAACAGGGAGAAATGCCGGAGAATGGGAAAGACGCTACCTGTCAGTTCAATCTCAGTAAGGTAACTGTCTTTAAAAGGAGAATCTCCGCTCTAACCCTGAAAAACGTGATCAACTGGTTGCTGCGGCTGCTCCTCACGTGACCGGAAACGGAATGCCGATCGAGGCTGCAATCACGTGACTGGCGAGTTTACAAACAGTAGCGAACGCTTCGCTTGAGTGACGTCATTTGTTTTTAATTTCAGTTGTCGAAACAATCGGTAGAAATTCATTAGATGACGTTCGCTTATTAAACGCTTTAAATTTGATTGAATGCATTTTTCATATTAAAATATAAGATGATTTAATACAGAACACAATCTGAAAGATTCGATTTCCAAAAATTCATTCCAATTCAAAATTTATGAGAACTGAAATTATCATTTGCTTCATAGCAGATTTTCTTTTTCTATATTCCTCTTCAATTTTTTTACAACTTTAATCAATGCTCTAGTATTTTTAAAAGCAGTTTTTTTAACAAATTTATTTTGATTGTTAAAATTTATATCTAAACATTTCAGTAACAATCAAACATATTGAAGATCATAGAAAAACGGCAGATAATTCGAAACCGAACGAGTCCACAATCAAATTCGATTTATCAAAAATTTCAAATTAATAAAATTAGAGTTTAAAATGAGTGCAGTAAAAGAAAGCAATAATCTTTTCTTAAACTAAAAATGAATATAAAGATTTATTTTCAATATTAAGTATTTTTAATAAAGAAATGAAGAAACTCATTTATAAATAGTAGTTTTAATAAATAAAATATAAATAATATAATTAATAGTTTTGGCAGTTTTCAAAATAGTAATTTCAGCAAATGAATAATTTAAAATAAATTTCATAAAATATACTGAGAAGAACAATTCTATAACAAAGCAAAATAAATAAAACGATTTGTATTTAATATATTCACATTTTTTAAACGGCATTTATTTCAATTCCTACTATTAGTTCACAGTCTCCTTATATAAATATATATCTTGTACAAATTTTTAATCGTTTATACAATACTTTTTTTTTTTCATTCAATCAAGTTCAAGTAAATTTTTAAAAAATTGTAGTGGATGATATTTGATGTTAAAGCAGTTTATTCAAATATTAATGAATTAACGTTTTATTAATTAGTTGAAAACTAACTTTCACGCCAAAATTCCTGATTTCCACGCCTCCAAATAAGTCACGTTTATATAAGTAATACAACGTAAATATATAAAGTTTTGCTATATTCAGTATTACGTTTACGGATATGCATTTTTGTTTAATAAGACGGAATATATGAAAATGTTTACATATATATATATACAAGGTGGCCAGAAATAAAACACCCCTACTCTGACCTCCATGGATATCGAACTACTCAGTGTAAAGGCTCAAAATTTTGTACACATACTATTCAAAATATGGGGAAACGGATTTCACGAAAAAAAAAATTAGTTCCTGAAATCACCGATAGGTGGCGCTGCACAACTGGAACTATGATCAAAAGACACAAATAATAATAAAAATTAAAATGTTTATGCGGAATGGAATGCTTCCATGCTTCCTTTTTAATTTTTCTGCCCCTTATGGAAAATAAAAATAGTAAAGAAGCTAGAACTCCCGTTGTAACTGCAATTTCATACTGTAACCAGAAACATTTGCATAAAGCATGGCTAGAAGCCATGTTAAAAGGTGGGGAATGTCATTCTTATTAGTGATGGCTGTCACGCTGCCAGAACGTGCTTTGCTTGTGAAGTTGTTTTACGAGAATAAAGGAAATGCTCCAGCAGCACTTCGAGAGTTTCGCCGACTTAAGGATTTGCGTAAGGGACCATTGCTTCCACAAGCTCTCAGGAGAATGATCGCTCGATTCGAGGAAACTGGACATCTTGGAGTTCAGCCTGGTCGAGGACGCAAACCGGTTCGTTCAGATGTCGTTGAAGATGTTGCCACCGGTATTGTTGAACAGTCAATGGATAATGTTTTAGGCTGCAGTAGTGCACGTGCAGTGTCACGACACTTGGGTGTTCCCTATAGCACAGTGTGGAACGTACTCAGAAAAATTGTGCATTGTTTCCCGTACAAAATCCGCCCTAATCAACAATTGCTGGCCACAGACAGGGAGATGCGACTGACCTTTGCATTGACATTTCTTGCTAGAGTTGAAGTGGATGCATCGTGGCCGTGGCAGATTCTGTGGAGCGATGAGGCCCATTTCCACCTCAGTGGAACAGTGAACACCCATAACTGTCGCATATGGGACACGACAAACCCCCGTACCTTCCAAGAGATTCCACTCCACTCACCGAAAGTTACAGTCTGGTGTGGATTCACAGCCACATTCATCCTTGGACCGTTCTTTTTCGAAGAGGTTACTTCCAATGGCCTTGAGACATGTACCGTGACGGCCAACAGCTACAAAAGGATGCTCGAAACATTTGTTGTACCCCATTTGCAGCAGCGCCAATGCCTTGACACCATTACTTTTATGCAAGATGGAGCACCTCCACACATTGGACTCCCTGTGCAACAGTTTCTTCGCCAACATTTCACCACTGACAGAATAATCAGTCGCGCGTTTCCGACAACTTGGCCATCTCGTTCAC
>JAOUZG010043210.1:4386902-4397819 GCA_026289955.1 Argiope argentata
TCTTACAAATTTATTCCTTTGTTTTTGAGTTTGAAAGCCACCACAAGAAGTAAAAATACAAATCACATCAATTTCTATAAAATTATTGATTTGTTTTTGTATTTGAAGGCAACCACAATCTAAGAAGTTAGAAAACAAATCATATCAAGTTTTATAAATTTATTCATTAGTTTTTGAGTTTTAAGGCAATCATAAGCCAAGAAGTTAGAATACAAATCACAAGTCCTATTAATGTATTCATTTGTTTTTGAGTTAGAATGTCACCATAAGACAAGAAGTTGGAATACAAATCATATCAAGCCTAATAAATTCATTAATTTGTTTTTGTTTTTAATTTGAATGCCATTAGTCTAAGAACTGAGAATCATGTAGATATATACTCATTCCACTTATTGATGGAATGAGCCATTTATTGGATAAAATACAAACCACATTTTAAATGTGAATGAGAATGCTATATAAGCTTAAGTTAAAAGAAAAAAATACAATACTACGTTTCAAACTAAGAAATATTTAAATAGGGCAGTTCTTGACTTGAAAGCAAAGACAAAGGGCATACAGATGAGGGTCGAGCTAAACCCGAAATGAAACATAATATACTAGATGTTAATTAAATGAGGTAATTAAATGTTAAATAGAAGAACTTTGCAATGTAGAATAAAATACAAACGAAGATAAATAAGTTGTGTTCATGGTAAATTATTGAGTTGAAGATATTTTCGTTTTAACCGCGTGTCGGTAACTGATGCTGGTGTGGGTACAGAGGTTGTGGCTATAGTGGACACATAAGATTTCGTGACCAGAGTGGACACTTCGAAACTTATCGGGATTTAGAGTGGCCATATTCTTCCACCAACTTAGAATAGATAAAGGGATAAATAAATCTTTTAAAAATCACGAGTATAATACTATTTAATAATAGCATTTTAGATGAGAAATCTTTTTAACGAAAGTATGTTCAGTTTTCTTCAGTACTTCGTATTGAAAATTTGTCTTTACATTTCCTTTTCTTTTACACATGTCCAACTCTTCTCTAGTTAATTTTTTGGGTATAAACGATATTGGTAATCATCTATAACTAAACATTTTTTGTCGAGAGTAATTTTGTTGAAAGGGCTGTAGATTCCAACACGGATTCTTTCGAAGATTTAACTATCTACTGAGAAAATGAGAAAGGCCTCCTCTCTCAAAAGTTTCGGCTTGTCTCTACAGCAGGTGCAAAGATCGAAACTGCACAATTGATGACATGTGGCTGATTAGGCAAACAACAGAATAGGTGAAAGAACGTCCTTTCTGACCACCCAGCTCCCCTCACGTGTCCGCTGTAGCCACTGTCCACTCTGGTCACGTAACACAACTGATTGCTTAAAATGTCAATAAGCAATCAACCGTTAATCGCTAAGAGAAATCTCAGAAGTTTTCTATTAACTATGCGTGCCAATGATATACAGGTTAAATACAAAGTTAATCATGCGCTTATACACGTCTATCCAATTTAAAACAGCCATCTTCAGAAGAATGAAATGCACACAGAAAATTATAGAATTAAAAACTGCCTTTAATAGAATTATTAATATGTGAGCAACTCTAACTAAATCGAATCTATATAAAGGGCCACAAGTGAGTACCTCCATTACAGAAAATGCTGATTTACGATGTCTTTATTACATTGTCCGGCATTCACAATATAGAACAATGCGCTAAGAAGGACTATTGTGAGCAGCATTTACTAATGGACCAGAAAGGAATGTAAAAAATAAAATTTCCTTACATTATAAACAAAATCCCGCATTTCTGATTTAAAAAATTATTTTTCTTATTCAATAGAAGGCTTATTGTCCAAATCAGGCTAAACATGTGTTTAATTTCAAATACCTTTGAGTTATTATTTAGATATTCAAAAATTTTCAAAGAGGATCTAGAAAATGATTTAGTGAGTATTGTTCAAAATTAATGGTTTTTATCATTGTCATAGAATTATTTCAAAAAATGGGCGTAGAGTAAAACCGATACTCCCGTAGAATTCCGATTTTTTAATTATTTCTGTTCTCCTCTATTTAAATGCAAAAAATGAAAAATGCATTTCATTTTATTACACAAATCCAGGAGAGATTTTTATTTTTACTTATAATTCTTTATTCCTCATTCTTTTTCGCCTTTCGCCTCGTTTCACGATCCAGTGTTTCCCGTTCTGGTTCGCGATTCTTTGTAATCCGGCTAAAATAACAGTTGAGCAAATTTTCCATTGAGAAGCTCAGAATATTCTTTTTTAATGTCGACCGATTGTGCATAAAGATTCCTGAAACATTCCGTTAAGCATTTCTTTTCGAGTTCCTATTATTAATTCACATTCTCCCTATCTTTATCTTGTTCAAATTTTCAATAATTGATAAAATAATTTTTATTCATCCATTCAAGTTCAAATACATTATTTTAAATTTGTAGTGAGTGACATTTGATGCTAACACAGTGTTTTTAAATATTAATTTGATTACTTTTTTATTAATTAAAAATTAACTTTCCCTCTAAAATTTAAATTTTATTATCTGCACGAGTTTCTCAAAAAATCAGCTTTTAATAACGTGTTGCCATTGCAATTACGAAAGCTCTGATAAAGAATAATAAGTTAATGATTACCGCAAATAAAACCTAGAAAAATGTCATTTTGTGCGCGTGATTCTATGAAATGAAATAAATAGGAAATGTGATATTTTGTTAAACAATAAAAGCGAGACAAAGTTTTTTGGATCGTTTGCAGTACTAAAGTGACTCATTCGATGAAACAATTAAGATGAATAAAAATATAATTTAACTTGCACGAGCACGTGGTGCTTGGCCGTTCAAGAAATGATGTTCTGACATGATACATTGAAATATGCATAGCAGATTTCATTTTAACCTTTTTATATTTTCCGATAAACACAAGTTTCCCGTATTTATAGTAATACAAGGGTTTTTTTTCGCAATTTTGCTGAAATACATTGAGAATCGTCAAGTTAATAATATAATATTAGAGGAAATAAGTTATAAATTAATTACGAGTAATAATTATCAATTATAAATAAATAATTAGAATTACAAGCAATTGATTGATAATTCTTAATTTGCCTCGAATTACTATAGTTATGCGTATGGCATCATTTTTTCTTTTTTACTGTTTTCGTATACAAAATATAGAAGAAATTATATTGCAACGGTCTAAAAATTTGAATTCGAAATTATGAAAAATCTTCACATTTTAGATCTTAAAAAAACTATTTTTGACATTGTTTTTATTTATATCTCAAAAACCATGTTTGTCCATCTCAAAAACATTTAGAGCTAGATTGATGAAATCTGTTTGATAGATTTCATTAGATCAAATCTGCATATTTCTAACACTTATTCAGCGAAATCTAATCATAAGAAGTATGTCTGTCCGTCAATTTAAGTTAAAACGAATACTATCAAACAGAGGGAGGTGGATATATAAAATTTGGCACAAAGAGTTAAAATATAAAATACAACCATTTATCAGATTTGGAACTAAAGCCGTCATTGGGGTTGACTTTCTGTCTGTCTGCACTTTTACAAGCATGTAAACGTGATAACTTACGAACATATTAATTCTTCATATTAATGAATTAAGAACATATTAACGGCAAATTTGGCATGTGATTTTGTGTCTGCATGTGTGGTTCTGTGTCAAATTTTGGTTTTAATAAGTTCTAAAAAACGAGTCTAGAATACAAATTTGATTTACCGGTATCTATTTCTAAATGTAAAGGATTAATCGTCGAAGGGATCAATCGATAGTTTATGTAAGTCATATCTAGACTCTCGAATCAGCCCTAGACACATATATTGAAACCGTTAGGTACATATATCGGACCGCTGCAACAGCAACACTGGTGGGAACTATGATTGAGTCCTAATTGCAATAACCGGCCAAGATACAACCTTTCCCGTAGGGAGTACGTCACAGATGGGAGGAGTCTAACCCCCACTTGTTAGTGTATCATCATCCAACCACCTCGGAAGCATCTCATCCTCATTTAGAGGTGCCCTCTCCACCAGCGGGGGGGAGGATCGATAGATTCAGCAAAAATGCTAAATTAATACCACATAATATTTCGTAACTATCGTACGCCAATGCATTGCCAGGCGTTTGAGCCCTTATCCAAGATTCACAATTTTATGCGGAGGGAATGGGAATAGCACCTTATTAGAGAGTATGCGAGAAAGTATTGAAGAGACCATTCCGGCTGGGTATTTTAAAATTCCATTAAAACCCATGTAAAAAGCAGGAGGTATTGTTTTTCTTTTCGTATCTTCTTCATTTTAAATTCTGATTTATACTAGATATCACTTTATTCCGTGAGTATTTCAATCAAAATACATTAATTTAAAGCAGTATATGTCTTACCTGTAAAAGAACTTATATTGAAATCATGGTTCTTACTCGATTAATTTGATTGTAGATATTTAAAGCATTTTAGAGATTTCAAATAGGAAACAGCTGTAGTGAGTTCTTTTACGGAATCCACTGAAATCTTAAGTGATGATATCATCCTGAAAATCAATATTGTTATCTTTACTGCTTGATATGGATGTATCAGTAGACATCACAGCTCATTGCCAGATTCTACTCTTCTTTTTTCTTATTCCAAATATTGAAATATAGTGAGGATTTCTGATTTTAAAATAGATTTTCTATGAAGTATTTTGATATAGGCTAGATATTGCATTTCTCCCTAACTTAATTGTTCAACGGTTTTAATTTTTTCCCATAGTGAAGTAAATGAGTGTCACTGGGATATCTAAATTTTTTCATGTGAAACTGATATAATTTTATGTTTCCAGTTTTTTATTGACAATGTTTTTTAAAGCTTAAACAAGCTGACATTGTCAGTGAAGAATAAATCTAGGATAAAGTTTAAGTTGACATGCCTAGTGTTTCAGGTAAAATAAATAATGGTACAGTCTGTATCTGTTTGTTTTAATTAAAGCCAGTTTCGATCAAGGAGGGATATAAAACCTCTATTGTTTGACAGTCTGTTTAATATAAAGAATTGGATGCAGAGTTAACGGATTTATTCAATGGTATTAGTTTTGGTATTAATATTATTCTTTTAAATTTCCAAATACTTTGATTTTTATTTTGGTTTTTTGATGGTGTGATGTGGAAATTTGGAGAGGGGGTGCCAGCGCAGGTGTCGTCCTCGTCAACCGACAGTTGTTTAAAATTATGATATATGTCCAAAAATAGCCCTGATTTTGCTTTAAAATTGGACGCTAATATAGCTAAACTAAACTTCAACTATTTTTTCTGTAACATTTCGTTGAGAGTAAGATTTGGACGGATCAAATCGGTGGCAATACACTCTTTGGGATTTGCAAATATATTCTGTGAAGGAATGGCCAACAGTTGCACCTCAAGAGCATGTTTGTTGTCCTTGTAAATCTTTCACTTTTGTGTAATAAACATCACTAAACAAAAAAAAAAACTCAAAAAGTGACCATATCTTTGGAAATTATAACAAGGGACTGTATAAGAAGTGCGGAAAGCGAATAAGTTTAATCTTGTTTCTGCATTTTTAGGTGATCTACGTTTGATGAAGGTTTAACTTAATATATTTAGTTTTGATAAATTCATTTTTTTCTTAGTCATAACGTGTCTCGCATTTGTACTTTCTTGATTGGGCAAGTCCTCAAGACTGTAAATTTTAGGTTCATTCAATTCCTACTATTGGTTCATATTCTCCATATATATACCTTGTTCAAATTTTCAATCGTTAATAAAATACTTTTTATTCATCCACTCGAGTTCAAACACATTATTTTCAAAGTTGCGGTGGATGGCACTCGATGTTAATACAGTTTTTTCAAATATCATATTCATTCATTAAATTTTATTGAATTTTACTACTTTAAATAGAGTTTTAGAAGTTTGTAATGAAAATTGAAATCAGCTGGCAGTAGCTCAATCGGTAAAATGTGAGGATTTCCGAATTTTCGCGTGAAGATGAGGATTGCGAGTTCAATTCTTGCGAAAATCAATAATTTTATGTTGGTGACCAAATTAAGAATTGACTTTAAAAAAATTAATTTACTTGTATTAAAAGTTATTTTGCTTCAATAAATAAATCTCGGTATCAGTTTATACCCCATTAATGCTAGATTTTTCAAAGATTTTTGGTTAGAGAAAGAAAATAAAGGCAAAACCTTTGTATTACAATCGAACATACGTACTAAGGCTTGACAATAAGTCGTTAAGAGAGACCAATAAGCAGTGCACATTTCCAACGGAACTGCTTACCACCAACCCAACAAGGAAAGTTGATTGAACTGGACATTCCCAGCCTTGGTATTTACCTCGATGATAGCCAGAGCTATTGCGTTCTAAATCATTTCCAGGTATGATGACTATTCTTAATGAACATCTGCAAATAATGACCCTTTTGCTTGATTACTAGAAAATTATTGATTAAGCTTTCTAAAGAATTGATCCACCGTGGATCAACAGATATACAACACAGTACTGCTTATCTTAAAGGTATCCACGCATAACCAATGCGTTGGTATTTGAGGATGTCTATGAAAAGTAAAATTAAACAAAGTATCAGTTAAGGGAAGTCATATCACTAACTCTTCGACCTGCTCAAAGATACACGGATAAACCAAAAACTGAATTACCAAACCGTTTCAATAGTTGCACTGGCGAGAACTGTGGTTGAGTCTTCAGGGCCGTCACCAGTAACGATACAATAGGGAAGTACATCCCCTCATGGATGGAAGGAGCCATATCGCCCACTTATCAGTGTGCCCTCCAGGATGGCGAGATCCATCCACCATGCCGGAAGCATCTCATCCTCCTATTGAGTGCTCCCCAGAGGGATTCTCAATCAAGGGGGGAAAAGAATAACAAATGGGAAGTAGGAGCTCTAGAGGAATGTATTGAAAAATGACTCCCGACCCCCTCCCTATCTCCCAGAAAGAACACAAATTAAATTTTAGTATTGAAACGCCACGACGACATAGATATGAATTGTATTTGAATTTTAAGGACAATTACAATCCTGTAGACGCGTCCCATAACCACACACAACACCACTTCATGCTCCTGCAACTATAACCATCTGGTTATTTAAACAGTGTAATGAGCATGCAGAGGAAGATATGATGAAAGTGACTGTTGTTCGACATCTCACATTTGTTGGTTAGAATTTAAAAAGGGATTTTAATTTTGAATTAAAGAAAGCTGAAGACAGTGAGCTGTTTGAAATTTAAATGGGAAGTGGCTTTGTCTAATTAATGTAACTATTGGAGATAAACTGGATAAGCTAGTTCAAATTAACAGACTTATAGCATGTTTGAGAACCATTAGAGGGCAACCGACCCCTCACCATTTCTGTACAAATCTGGATGGTGAAAACAACTTCAATACCGATGTTTCTCATACCCTTACGTGATATGTCCTCCAAAGGTCTTAAGAGGAGGCTAAATTTGTAGGGAATGAAGATTCCTGAGAACTCCAAGAACGGTATCCTCTAAAGGGCCTCTGAGGGGTTACAATTACGTCAAAATGTTTCAGTCTGGTTTAAAATTTGGTAATTTTGAACTTAAAAGTATAATATAGAGAAATTAAAAAAATAAAAAATGGTTCCATTCTATATACCGAAATATCGTAGCACAGGTATACTTTGGGCTTTTTTTTTCTATTTCTATTTTTATTTTTATTCTTACTTGTAAGATGCTGCAGTAGCACCATATATATAAAACTGAACGTGATCAACTCAAAGGTTCACCAGAATTAAAGCGCAAAAGATGCTTCAACTCATTAGTTTAGTTATATTGGCATATCGTTGTAAAGCAACACTAGAGCTATTTTGGGATGAACCTTGTAATTTTTTATCGCTGTCAGATGAAGAAGATGACATCTGAGTTGGCATCCCTCTCTCTAAACAACATACCACTCCAGCTGGAGGACGTTTGTTGACTACTTTAATTTGCAACAGACCCCCTTAAACGATAGTTCTTCATTGGAATTGGGTCTCAAACTTGAAACTGTAATGCTCACGAACCGAGCCCTTACCACCAACCATTGCGATCCCATACTCCTTAGGAAATACAACAACATGATTGGAAGTTCATACAATTTCAGAACAGTAGTTTTTATAAACAAGAATTACGAAACAGGAAGGACCAGATATTTTATATAATGCTCTAACCAATATCATTTTATTGACGAAATTCGTGCCATTAGTCTTAAGTAATCTTCAACCATTTCTGAGCATCTCTATAAAATGCAATGCTTGCAAGCGTGATAGCAATAAAATTAAAAGCACTTTACTTCGAAGCAAATATTTTGAAATTCCTTGCATATCAGACACTGTGTCCTAATCTTTAAAACAATCCATTAGAAAATGTCGTGCAGCTTTTGAATTCATATTATACAAGAGCATATTCAGAAAGACATCGTTCAGAACACTTGGGACAAAGTTAAATTTTTACTTAAATTATTATTATTTCAGACATTTATGGATTGCATGGAAATTTTGATAATGAATCTTTACATTTCTCATCCCAAACATATTTTATCGTTACTAAAGGAGGCAGTGGTGTAATCGTTAAAAAATTCGTGTTTGAGATTTTGACGAATTTCCATATTTTGGACACATTTGAAAAATGAATTTTCGACATTATGTATATTTGTCTGCCTGGCTGTTTATAAATTTGATAATTCAAAAATATTTTGAACTGAATTTAAAAAAGTTTATGTATAGACTAAAGGTGAAATTTTTTTCTTCTGTCAAATTTTAAACGAAATGCATATTTTTAGAAAATTTGTCTGTTCGACTATAAATAAATTCGACAACTTCAAAACGCAATAAGTTCAGTCGATAAAATTTAGTGCACACGTTTATCATCTAAAATATAGATTTTTATCGAGTTTGAACCAAATCTATCAAGGTTTATCTGTTCGTTTGTCTATCGCATGTATGTAAATACAATAACTCACAAAAATAATGATTTAAATTACTAAGAATTGGCACGTTACTTTGTAACTACAACTGTAGTTCCATATCAAATTTTGGTTTCATTCTGTCAGCAAAAGGCAATTGTGATCTTTCCAAGGTCCATAATTTTATGCATGAGTGGGGGAGGGGAGATAAGACTTTAATTGGAGAATATGTAGGAAAGATTCGGAGTATCTACATCACAAATAGTGATGCATATATATCAGTAATTTAGAAGATAAGGATTTAATTAGAAATAGTGATAGTCCATACCTATCGTCTTTTGATGCATTTTATGCTACATTATCCACTTTTGGCGATCTGTTTGTACGTTCAGAGTAATAGCTTTTCTATTTGTTAAACCATTAATATGAAATGTATTTATTTAAAATTTCATTTTGTTATTTAATAAGACTGAAAAAATGTGAGTTTAATGATGTCTGTCCGTTATAAATTATTGCGCCTGCAAATCATCAGATTCAGAATATATATATAAACAAAATAAAAATCCGGCCTGAAGATTTTCTCAAGGTTCACCCTCAGGGACGGGATTCAAAAAAGGGATTTTTTTAATGAGAAGTCTGACTATTTTTCCAACAATATTGGTATTAATTTGGTATTTTTACTAATTAGTTTATGTTCATCTGTAACTTAATAGTAGCAGCATTATCACCTTCAAAATACAATTGTGCTTTTCAGAATAATTTTAGAAACACGGATTTAATTTAACTTCATTAGTTTTGTTCTGAAATAGTTTTAATTTGGAATTTCATAATGCTTATATTTTAATTATTTCTTATATATGTGATATGATTGGAGGATATTCGATTCGAATTTCCTTATTTTTATAAATTCATTGATTGTAATCGATTGTGGATCAAATTAAATTTTAAAGAAATAATTTAAAATGTAGCAATTGAATTTAAAATAATCTTAAAATAATTTTGTGAAATAATATTTTCTTAAAAAATATCCGAAAAACTACAACAAATATTTACATATATGCTTTCTTTATATTTAGCATATGTACTTAACATTGACCTTATAAGCATTTACCAAATTTCATCAAAATCGTACAAGGACTGAAGATATACACACAAAAATATGTAAGTAAACCTTCTTTATGCATACTCATTTGTATCACTCAAAGTTAAAATTGTAAGCATAAAAAGCATTTCATTTACAGTGAGACATTGTAAATGAACAGTTACTTTGAATTACGGTTTTAAAAATATTAATAATTAACAAATTATTCTATGATTCAATCACTGTAACTTTAAAGCCTGAAAAGAATTCTAAATAATTGCACATAACAAGACCCGGAAGCATTCTGATTTTAAAAAGCAGATGTCTTCTGTACGTAGCATTAACATACTATGCAGAGAGTTCAAATGTCAAAGTGTCTTGACCGCGTTTAAAAACCTATTAAAAAGCGACCCGTTGTGCGTTTCCTGAAATCATGTGTATTCTCATTACCGTTACAAAGGCAGCGGCATTTAGTTATTTAATAATTGTCTCCATATGTACTACAACGTATAAATGGCGACATTTTTTTTCTTAGATCTTACTAAGAGTACTTACTTTAATTACATCTTACTTTCTAATATCTTATTAAGAGAAATAATTAAAAAATTAATGGCTGCTAACTTGCCATAAGTTAAAATGACCCTCAAGTCAATCTACTAATAAATACATTCCTTATATAATCCTAAATTCTCATCAAATTAGGAAAACAAAATGCAATAAATTAGAAAACTTATAATTAAATAAACATGAAATGAAATCTAGGATTGCAAATTTCAAATTATCATGTGAGAACGTTATTATTTTTATGTCCTAATTTGTCTTTATTAATTTAAGTCATTAACCATATAGATAGATAGATAGATAGATAGATAGATAGATAGATAGATAGATA
>JAOUZG010043210.1:4397829-4415547 GCA_026289955.1 Argiope argentata
TTTTTCATCAACCTTTTAAAAATGCATCATCTGTCAAAGAAGCATATGCAATAATAAAGTAATACTCGTAAAAGCAGATCAAACTTTTAAAAACGCATCTGCTTTCAAAGAAGCATGCATAATAATACTGCAATATTGGTAAAAGGAAGTAAAAAAATCATAAAGAAAAAGGAAAGAAACGGAAAAGCATAATCTTTATTATTTGCTCGTAAATTTCGGAGACATCAAAACCTCCTAACCAAAACAACATCATGTCCTGACATGGTAATAGAATTTTAAAAATATCCGTATATTATTATATCGCTGCTTTAGAAAAGCTACCGTAAGATAAAAAAAAATTGAATTTTTAGAAAAGATTTTTAAGAAATTGCCTATTTATGCAATATTAGGTAACAGTGCATTGGTGGCACTGTAAAACTTAATCAAATGTTCTCTCGTAATTGTACTAAAATTGAAATAATTATATTTTGTGTTGAAAAAGTACATGTGATCTGATATCTTCCAAGCACAGAAATGGAGCAAAATTTTGTATTAAGATGAGATTACATTATGTATCAGAAATATCATGGTTGATTTGAAATAGCTGTTGCCATTTTAATTATGTATTTAATATTCAGTGTCAGAATAAATTTAAGCTTATTAACAGAAATTAATTGGATTGAACTACGTTAAAAATTCAGTTAACCACGTGTTCTTCATGGGCGGAGCCAGTTGCCAATCATGTAAACACCAAGCTGTCCCACTGTTGATGTTAGTATAATTTTTTTCCAGGAAACAAGAACTTGACTAGTGTTCTAGGGAGAATGTGATTTTGGCTCTCCCCCGAAAAAAATTATGTGTAGTTCTTTAGGCCTGCAGCACTATGGCGTAACCATGTGTCTTTTGCCGTTGATGTTAACCAATAAGCCACATAAAAGACAACCAGTGTCTTCAAATCATTTCACCCATTCTACAATCTACACTATCAAAAAATTATTGCGTAATCAAGAAAGGCAATAATTTGTAACAAAATATGCTATTGCTTAAAGCATTTAAAATCTTTTGCTATAAATCAAAATGCTTTTTTCTCTAACAAGGCTTACTTTGTAGTATCAAATTTATTCTTGAGAGTATTTATGAATACTGTTTCACAGTTGAGATGAGTGGTAAGACTTACAAGATGAGTGGTAAGACTGTTTCGCGCTTATTTATCTCTTAACTTGGATGATAAGACTGCTTCACAGCCATTCGTCTTTCAAGATGGGTGACTTTTAAAAGTGATTGCTATATAAATTATTTTTATTAACAGATCTTCAAGTTTTAACTTGAAGCGGCAGCTTTCAGTTAGCCAAAATTACTGAAAAAGATTCAAATACTTCTGAATTTTTCTTCACTTTTTATACTTTCTCGTATACATAGCATAAAGAAATATAATTATGCAGATTTTGAACCTATCTCCTATCTCCAAAGACCTATTTGACCTATCTCCATGAGTCAAAAAAAAATTTGTGGAAAATGTCCGTCTATTTGTCTGTGACCAAGACAATTCAAAAAAGGCTTTGATTTGGACAAACGAAACTCGAAATTTTGAGCCAATCCCGTTCAAAAGACGTTTGTCTCTCCTGTCGTTCGAATATAATTTAATACGATAAATAAAAAATGAAGAGAGCTGGATTGAAAAAATTTGGTACGCAGATTTAACGTCTATAGTGTAGACGTTTCGCAGTTTTTGAGACGAATTCAACAGAGAATTGACCATTAGTCGCAGAAACATGATGTATATTCGATAACTCAAAAACATTATGAATAAAATATAACTAATTTGATATGAAATTTTGTAACTAAAATTTTATTTCTGTATCAAATTTTTATTTCAATCGATTGGGGAAAACGTGTCAAAAACAAAAATTCAATTTTCGAATATCTTTTAATGTATCCAGAAATTAATCTCCAAAAAATTGGCCAAGAATTGCACGATACATTCAATAAAAGAGTTAAATTTAAGTTAGGTTAGGTTAATATTGCGTAACGATTGTACGCAAATGCTATGTAAAGACTTCATTGGAATAATGATTTTATTTGAAAATATGCGAGAAATTTTTGTGAAGACAACTCCGGCTAACTTTTTTTTAAACATAAAAAAAAGATTATTTTTTATGTGTGAAAGAGGAAATTTTCTATGTCAATTTCTTTCTCTCCACTTGAATTGTTTTTTTTTTAATTTTTTTTTTAATTCGAACTTCGTAATTTTTTGTTATAATCCCTTAGGCATCCTATCGAATAAATTTAATTTATATTTGGCATTTATTTATCGCCTCTTTGTTCTTTTCCGTATAATTATTAAATAAAGTAAGCATTTCCCTTCTTGTAACTGTCATTGTCTATATTTTGCACTCGTTTCGAAATTCAAAATTGTATTTAGGTCCTATGTACTTTTGTTCAATGCCTTATTGCTGCTAGGTCCCCATTTTTTCTTCTTTTTCTGTTATGTATTCATTTTTCTAATATCCCTAACATCTAACATTTTATAAATTTATTTTTCTGACATTCTCTTAAATGATCATGTCATGCATTTCCTTCAAATAGCATTTATTCCATTATATCTATGTTATCTCATTATATCTACCAATATACCTATATTTTCTTTTTAAGACTTTCTTTTCTTTTCTTTTTTTTTTTTGTTCCTTTTTTTTTATTTTCTTTCGCTGTCTTTAGTTTATTTCGCATTTAGTACACATTTGTTGGTTGGTTAATTTTTTTTGTGTGTGCAAGAGCTATTCCTGCCTATACTGCGCCAAGCACATGGTTTCAACATCTAGAGCACATGCGTTAAAAGATTCTTTCACATAGCTAGTCCTTTGATAGCTATTTAATTTCTATTTATTTATAAAAAAATTTAATTATGAGTTTTTTACAGCTGTAGCGCCAATTTTGACACTTCATCAGAATACATCAGAAAATAATACTTTTGCTCTCGTATCCATATTACTTGATTCAGGGGAATGGAATGGAATTAAATTCGAGAAAGTAAGGAATTAACCATGTGGATTTATACACCTTTTATTATTCTTTTTACAATATCCAATATGCCTAAAACACGTTCACATATTAATCTGCCGATGCTGTAGAGTGAAGGAACCGTTCACAAAACAGTCGATCCAAGGTTAGAATTCCTCCAAAAAGTGAATTGAACTCTGGACTTTAGAACAAATAAACCCGATCCATTTGAGGTTTTAAGTGAATGAAGCGTCCCTCGGTAGCGATATGGATCTGCTAACCCCATTTATTTCGAGCATCTCTAATCCTCTGATGAATGAACGTTTGGGTGAACCGCCCACTGACCACGACGCATTAGCCTCGTTCAACAATGCCCTGGATCCGAAAGAACGGGTGAAAAGAATTTCCATGCGCCAAAGAAAGCGTTGTCTTTGGGACGATTTGCTGTCTCTTCCCATAGAGACAGAGCAGAAAACACGACACAGTTCGAACGGAGAACACTAATCCTGTCCCTAACAACTAGGCTGCTGTTGAGGGATTGATTCTTTGCACTATCTTAGTCATTTTCATTCGCCAAGAGCATTCACTGATTGTATAATGTCGCCAACGATATTCAATCTCTTTATGGCGAGCATATGAGCATGTTGGCTACCTTAAGAGTTCCTTAATTTTATTTATATACTAAACACCTACCACGGTCAATTAATCCACCGAGATTAACGATTGCAAATACTTATGACCTTATATCTTCTGCAACTAAGCTTTTAGTGACTTTTTTTAGCAAATTATTTTTTATTTGACTATGCTCAAGTTTAATAGATATGCTATTTGTACACATAAGTCTGTTTAGGTAAATTAGCATAGTTTTCAGCTCCTCTCCGATAGTAAGGTTAATAAGACAAAACCACTTCACATATGAATTTCAAACTGCTTACTGTTTCCGACTTTCGTTTATCCAATATTAAAATCTCATCAAATTTTAACCAATAAATGTCAGACGTTGAACAATAGTCACAGGGATGGCTAGAACAAGTGAGTCTTTTAATGTCCTCCTATTCCAAGCTCATTACACTATTTAAATAACCAGCGGGTTATAGTTGCAGGGGCATGAAGCGGTGCTATCATACGATTCACAGTGCTAATCAGGAATCTATACCTTAGTGTAATAAAAATAATAATTTTAAAAAGCTAAATGAATATCAATCGGAAGAGCATAGTGGCACATGTTTTTGACGCATAAATTATTTGCCCGTATAAAAAAATTATTTCCCTTTGTTTTTTGTGTGTTGCTCATGTCTATTGAAAGGTTAAATCTTAAAATTTTCTAATTTGATTATTTTCTTTAGGTTTTATAAATAAGGTAAAAATGTGGCCCTAAAAAAGGAAACAGTAATGATTTGACTTAACAACAAATATTTTATTTTATGCAAAAACCAAAAAAGAAAAAAAAATTGTAGTTGTACTTTCAATGGGTATCTGTTTTGCTTTCATATTCGAATAATATTGGTTTTATGTCTTGGGGGGGGGGGGGGGGGGGGGTTTGGTTTGGTTTGGTTTGAGCAATTTTCTATAATTCTATTTAGATGCAAAAATTTTGGAAATTGTTTGCCTGTTATTGTGTGATTTTTAACTTTTTGATACTAATTTTAACACCAAAATTTTGATATAAATTGTGATGATTTATATTTTATGGTTTGGGTTTCGAACGATTTGCTAGTAATTCTATTTAGAATTTTTTAAATTTGATTTATGTAACTATTTTCAATTGTGTGATACTAATTTATTTCCGAACATAAATTTCCTGGAATTTTTGAGTCACGGAGGGTCATTTTTTTACGAAAGTTAGAGCCTTCACAAAAAAAAATCCCTAGTTTGAATCTGACTGGGGATAACCCTTGAAAAAGTTTTCAGGTCACATTTATCTCATTTCTTTTTTTTTTTCTTTTTTTTTTCTTTTGCAAAAAACTGAATATTTATTGCTAATTTTGTTAAGTTTATTTGGGTTTTAGTTGAAGCAGCATTAGCACTCTCTAAATACAATACACGTTTTAGTATTTTGGAGCCGACGCACTGATATAGGGGTTCGGGCATGGTTGTTCCTCCTCTGTTTTCTATCTGTGAGGTGTGTGAATTTGTCACCATGAAAAGAGCGGTTGTGCAAGCGAATGTGACGCATGAAATAACTAAGTCGTACTCTTGAACCTAGTTAGCGCTACTGAAAAACAAGAGACGCTCACTCGGCTTCAACCGCTGACAGATCTATCAGAGGGCTTGTAAAGTGTCATAAGTAACAACGGCATCAACAACAGTATTTTGATTCAGCAAATATTATTTACGTCTGTTTCATATTGTCTGTCTTTGATTTGATAATTACTTAGTGATTTCAGAAGTAATTTACAATTCTATTAAACGTATGAAAATCATAACAGTGTTTAAATCTTAAAAAATCAAAAATGGAGGGAGAACAGATTCATCTTTTTAATTATTATTTTGCATTTTTCTGCTTAATCTTTAAAAAATTTCTGGTGTATTACTAACTACGTGTAATTTGAAAACAACGATTATGAAAGAGCGAATGATTCTTGACAATTTTTTGGCAATTAATAGCTGAAGCTGAAATGTGATTACTACGCAAGCACCAAAAAATTGAATATGTATATTTTTTATTTAATTTTCCAACCAATTTAATTGAAATTTAATTTATAAATGCAATTGTAGTCCATAAATCTCATACCAAATTTCTTATATTTAAGTCATTATGTTTTTGATTTATCGCATTTACATGCTTATGAAAACACAGACCGATAGACAGTCAGTTTCTTGAGGATTTGAATCCAAATTTAAGAGACGTTTGCAGTACATATATTAACTCTGGTCACAGATTTTATCCATCAAGCTCTTTTCATTTTCTGTTTATCATGTTAATTTATATTAGAAAATCCGAACAGATGGACTTCATCTGCATAGATTTCGTTTAAAATGTGATAGAAATATACAAAATTGAAGTAAAGACCATATAAAAATTCCTTTGTGCAATTCAAAATTCGCTGTTTCAAAATAAGCTTGAAATATAGTGTACATAGAAAGAAGAACTTAATTCCAACCTGGGGGGGAGGCCTTCCAAAACTTTCCCGCATACTTTAATAAACTTCTCATGCCTAAGAATACCTTGCATTACAATGGTGTAGAACAGAAATACTAGATTTAACGAAAATAACTTTTTGCGTGATTACAGCCTTTTGGCTGAATCTACCGAGTTACATGGTAACCTTACTACCAAAATACTTGGCGAGTTTGTTTGTTTTTTATATCGATTAATCCTTGCAATGCTGTTAACCACTTGACATACGAATTTATTTAACTTTCTAATTAGATAACTCATCCTATTTTGGTAATTTATTGTTAATCTGATTTTTTTAAAATAATATATGGAGCATTTGGGATACCAAATCGTTTCGAATTGATTTGTTCGTATTTAAATACTTAATTCTGTGGCTTAGTTGCAGACTTGAAAATAAAAATTCAGTCATTCGATGCGTATATCAGACACGTCATTGTATGCGAAATGTTTAATAGCCTTTAAAATAGAATTTGGGCTTTTGACATATTTTCACACAATTAAAATAAAGATTTGACACAAAACTGTACTTGTAGCCCCAAAGACTCATGCCTAATTCGATATATTTAAGTCATTACGTTTTTGAATTATCGTGTTAAAATATTTCTGAAAGAATAGTCCAAAAAATAATCATCTCACAGTTTAACATTGGCATGTGCTAGCGACACTATAGCCGCTAAATCTGCTCTCTCAATCTTATCGATATAGCTCTCTTTATTTCAGAGTTATGGCGTTAACTTATATTCAAATAGCCGAACAAACGAATTCCCCCTGAGCAAATTTTACTGAAAATTTTATAGAGCCTTCCAAATTAGTTATAAATACTTTATACCGAATTTGAACCGTCTAGCTCAAAGCGTTTTTAAGTTATTTTTTCAAACAGATAGACAAACGAACATTTTCAAAATTGTGTTTATCGCACCCAGGCAGTCAGCTCGAGTTCAACTTTTTTAACAATTTCTATACTTTTTATTGACTACGTATACGAGAAAGTAGATACGAGAAAGTTGAAAGTAGGTTTAAAAAAGGGAGATTTGTCACAATTTTGAGTTAAATTATTACAATACTTTTTCCTAAGTACAAAAGTTGTATAGCAAGAAAATAAAAATAATAAGAAGAAATTTTATTTTTAAAAAAAAGTTTAAATTCTAGCTTAAAAGATTTTCTTCTGAAACAAGTCATTTCTTTGTCCACCCCTTGCAGCTCTCTCAAATGGGCCCCACACAAAGGACATCGAAGATGAACTTCAACGAAATCGAACCGTTGCCCAACAGATTTCTCAACCCGATAGTCGCCGGAGGCCATCGAACAATTGAGACATCCCCGCTCTCCGGTGCGACCTTCATCACTTTCCTCCTCTGTTTTGATCCCACTCGCGGGTGTTTTTATGGACACGAAGAACATCTCCTTCTAGAATTTCCTTGACTCCTTTCTTTGGTGAAGCGTGTGGCGATTGTCTCCATCTCATCGCCGTTGTTAAAAATTGATAGCCAGAAACGGAAGGTTTAGTGATTAAAACTGTGAGCGAAAATTTGTGAGCTTCTTTGTCTATTAGACAGAAAGGGTTGTCTATAATAGGAAACACATATCCAGCTAAATCAAACAATCACTTTATTTAGCTTCAATGAATCTCTGCTTTATTTATGATAAGCTGAAAAGTTTTACAAATACGTGAAAGAGTAGGTTTAATTTCTATAAAGTAGAATTTCTAGTAAAGAATAGGTTTTAATTTCTATAAAGGCTCATTAGAAAGTAGAGGTCTGAATTTTCTGTTTATCAGCATTTTTTCTCTCTTTCTCTTCCTTCTTGACACAGAGAAACACATATTTGAAATTCCGTTTGTCTGTCGGTCTGTTAGCATGAAATCTTAGGACTCTGAAAGACATGATGTCTAAAATTGTCAGTTTTTTTTTTTTTTGTCAACTGTTTGAAAGTTTCTAGAGGAGGAGGAGGCCGGTAATTGATCACTTGGGGCCTAATTACCTCAAAGAGAATATCAGTTTGACAAATTCGGTCAATATAAGGAAGTACATTGCTAAATACCACAGTCGACCACTACAAATCCTATCGATATAGCTATGTTCAGTGGTAGAGGGGTTGTCGGCTATATACAAGAAGAAGAAGGTCTGATTTCATGACAATTAAAAAACACAAGGATCTAGAAGGTTAGAATTTAGTATAGGTTCTTTAAAACAAAATTCCAAATTAATCCTAAAATTTGGGTAACATTAAATGTTAGTTCTATCCATATGCAAATGAACACAGAATCAAAAAGAACAGGAAGACGAAAATGCAGTAGATAATCTTATATCATCATCTCATATTATTATTATTATTACCAATTGAATAATATTATTTATAGTATATATTATTTTATCATATGGATCAAATGCATAAATATGCACCTAAATGCCTCAATATATTGACCGTCTTTACATCTTCACACGTATGAACGTGAAAATCAAGGAAGCAAGAACTATAAAACAAAAAACTACGTACCAAATTTTGATTTTCTAATGGAAATTTGGTGTGATTTTTTTAACCCAGAATGAAAATATGGGCACAATTTTTGTTCTAATAAGTTCCGAATAAAAACTGTTCAGAACTGTACACGTGGTCCTTGTCTCTATAATATGAACCACACGACTTATACTTGGGTTAGTGTATAAACTAGACTTGTGTTGGTGTATAATAAAACTGAGAGTAGAAAGTTCGTTTCATTGTAAATATTTATCTTGGAAATGCTATTGAAAAGTTTTATTTTAAAGTGAATAATTTCGGAAGTGTAACTTTTACGAAGGTCAAACCTCGCAAATAGAAGAAATACAAAAAGAAAGATGGTGAAGGAAAAACACATACTGTTTTGTCTATGAAAGTAAGACTGTTCACTTTATCCTTAAAACTCATTCTCAGATTTACTGAATTTTACATTACGTCGTTAACCCGTATATCAAAACTTATACAGATTGAACTTTTTCAAGAATCAGATTTATAAAAATGAAATTGTTTCAATACATCGAATAAAATTTCTATATAACGAGCAAAAATTCATTAGGAGTTGTTTTCATAAAACTTTCTCGCATACTCTCAAATAAAACTCGTACCCAAAAAAACACCTTGTATAGCATTGGCTTACAATAATTGCAAAATATTAATCTTTAGCTAAAATTTAACAATTTTTTTTAATCTATCATGTGGTCCTTGGCGAGTTTTTGGCGATGAATCCTGGCATGCGATAAGGAATATTTGAAAATTTAATTTTGTATTTTAGGCATGCTTTTCCCAACCGATTGACGCAAAAATTATAAAAAGGAACTACATTTGCAGTCACAAAATCATATATCAGTTTTGATGAATTTGTCATTGCGTTTTCGAATTATCGTGTTTACGACATTATGAAAATACAGAACGACAGATGTTCAATGGATTTAGTTAAAAATTTGAAGAAACATGTCTACTCTTCCGATATCAAATCCCTGTATTGAACTTTATGCCTCTAGATCTCGTTGTTTTGTAGTTATCTAATTAACATATTTTCGATCTGCTGGACAAATGAACTTCCTCTGAACGCACATTTTTTAAAATTTGATAAAATTCTACAGATAGGTGTTAAATATGTGTGCTGGATTTTATCCATTTAGCACTCTTCGTTTTGTATATACGTGCTTATTTATATTCGAACAACCGGATAGACTAGCATTTTCTGAACAGATTTTTCTCAAAACTTGATAGAAATTTACATGTCTGGTGTAAATATCGTATACTAGATTTCATCCATCAAACTCAAAACATTTTTGAGTTACCGTATCGGCAAATGAGGATACATAATGCCAAAAATATATTTTTCGAACTCAAGTTGGTCTAAAACATGGAGATTCGTCAAAATCTCAAGTTCTAATTTTTTTTAAATTTATTATCACACTCCTTTCTATATACTTCGTATAGTATAAAATAAGTCATATCAGAGTATCCGACCCGTCACGAAGGCAACTCAATCACCGGACCGCTACAATAGCAACCCTGGTGGAAACTACGGTTGAGTCCTAAGAGCCATCACCGGCCACGATACAATCTTTCCCGTGGGAAGTGCGTCCCGTCATCGAAGGGAACAGCCTACCCCGCCTATTGTGCACCCTCCTGAGTGGCAAGATCTACCACCATGCCAGAGGCATCTCATCCTCATTTCATGGTGCTCCCGTGGGAGGGGGAGGGTACTATAAGGTAGAAAAAAGAAAGGGAAAAAATTATACGAAGTTTTAGAATAGTTTAGTTAATAATTTCAAGTCATATTAGGAGCTACCTTTTCAATTTCAATCAGTTTTGGTTCAAAGGACGAATGCAGAAGAGAGTAGCATTTCTTGCGATAACCTTTAGCTTGTAATGCCTGGCACCAATGGCGTTGGCGAATCTTTCAATTGTGTCGCCAGTTTTCTTCTCCTGTCTTTTGTTACTTTTTATTCGGTTTTCGCTTTCATGAAACTACAGATTATGTACTATCGTCTTAATCTCATTAACAAATCTAGATCCACCTACTAGGAAACCGCAGAACAATAAACCGATTTCATAGATAGGAGATAACCGTGACTTGAGACAACGATCTTCATCTCATGAAACAGAGGATCGGTTACTTTGACTGGATCGATATAAATTCAAATTATATCTATCGTGACCTCTCAATTTACCGTTTCTAAATGGCGGAAATGATGTAAAATAAATCATAACACATCATGTTGATGGTTAAATGTGACAATATATTTATTAATAATTTTGCAATGAAATTTATTTTAAAAGAAAGTTTATAAGTCGTAGAATGATTGAAATGTATCGAACGTAATCATAGAAATTTTTGAAATGATTGAAAACAAACGAACAAGATTTTGAATAACACAAAGCTGAAAGGGCATAAATTTGTAATAAAATTAGGCAAATCAAAATGGAAATTTCGGTAAATAGTATATGACAGAACTGGAATGTTTGTATAAACTATGACGCAAATTAACGGAAAAAACCAACGGAACAGTCTCCTCAAAGTTTTCTCGCATGCCCTTTTCGTTATTCTAGCGAATACTTTGCATGACATTATCGCTTCATTTTTAAAAAATATGAGCCTCTAAAGCAAGTTTTCTGGTGTTTAATCCGTAACATATAGTTAACAGTACCAGAGAATCGAATTTGTGTTTTTGGTCAATTTTTCCGACGGATTGAAGCAAAAAATTGATACAAAACTGCATTTGTAACAAAATCCCAAGTCAAAGTTATCGTTTATTTGTTTCTGAAAGTACAGACTAACAGGTGGTCAACCCATTGTTGAATTCGTCTCAAAATGTTATAAGTATCTATTTTATAAGTGTTACATCTGAGTGTCAAATATTATTTATCTAGCTCTTTTCATTTTGTAGATATATTGTTAAATTATATTCCGACATCCGGACAGACAGACTTCCCCGGAATAGGTTTTACTTAAAATATGACAGAAGTCTGCAAATTTGGTGTGAAGACAGTATACCAAATTTCAACTGTATAGCTCTAAAAGTCTTTGTTACAGACTGACTGATATTTTCCGACCAAATGTTTTCTGAACTCAAGGAAGTGCAAAATGTGAAACTTTTTCCAAAATCTGGAATTCGAATTTTTTGACGATTTCAATACTTTCCCTATGCTGCGTATAAGAGAAAGTAAAAGTAATAAAGGATTTCCATTAAAACTGCATGATCACGCGACTTATTCGGCCTTCATTTTCTCCTATTTGAAGAAAAAAGTCAACTTCGTGATGCAGAAAATGCTTGTTGACCTTTCTAATGATGATGTCATCATACGATACATCATTAACTGAACTGACATAATCGAAAAATCGAATATGTTTGATATTCCCATCAACGTCTCTCAGACAAAAATTGATCTGTTGAGTTCACAAATATGTAATTAAATGGCATACATAAATAGTATAGCTATGTTGTGCATATGGTTCAGCGCCAAATTATTTAACAACTGGGGACATATATACTTTCAAAAATTTTATTTTTTAAATTTAGCTTCAAAGAATAGTTAAAATTTCACTGATTATTGAAACGTATTCAGTACGGAAATTTGAAAAGCCAAAAACACATATATTTATTTTTTAAACCAAATTAATAAGAATCCCAGTCAGAGAAAGATTCGACTTTTTGCCTCTTTCTCAAAACGTGTTTTTTTATTGTTATTGTTTTATCAAATTCGGTACTCATAGAACAAAGTCTTCTCATTTTCTTTGTGAAATTGTATACGACCATACTTGAAAACATTATGGATTTTTTCACTGCATTTATTCATTTTTTTTAAAAAAAGTTAGTTAAAAGTATATTAAAATGGAAAAAGCTATTTGCAATTTTTAATTACATATGATGCTACTTTTTTAGTGATGTTATTCAGAATTCTTCTTTTTTTTCTACCGATTTCTTGTTATGAGCCTTTGACCTTACTGATTTGAGGTTATGAATATGAGTTAATTTAGCTATATAAACCTACCGGTGATTCATCTATCCATTGGAATTGTCATTGGAAACGGGTCATTTGACCCGCTCGTGGTAACTTTAGTGTTAACGTCCGATTGTAAAGCAATACTAGAGCTATTTTGAGTTTAGCTATATTAACGTCCCGTTGTAAAGCAATACTAGGGCTATTTTGAGATGGACCTTGTAGATGATGAGGACAACACCTGAACGAGTATCCCCTTTTCACACCACACCATCGGGAGGACTTAATGAGAAAAATACCTCTTTACACGATGGTTATTAGATGGAATAAGGTTTCGACTTACACCCTATGGTTTACGAGCCGAGACCTTATTACCAGCCACCACCTCTGCTCCTAGATGGAATTGCATATGCGTAAAACTCTCGAAAAGTCTTTCAGAGCTTTTGTTTTTTATTTATTTTTTAGTTCATTATTCAATATAAAATTTAAAAAATCAGGACTCTGACACATGAGTAGAGCGAGATCATAGTCAATGATGTTACCTCAGCTGGCACCCTTCTTCACACTACACTAGAGGGAAGGCATTTGGAACTGACAAATTCAACATGCAACAGACCCCCCTTCCTTACACGAAAGTTCTTCAATGGAATCGTGTCTCAAACCTGAAACCCTATGGTTCACGGGCCGAGACCTCACCACCAGGTTACTAGGACCCTATGTTATGCATATGAAAATTATCACATAACAATATATATAAGATTTACTAATAGTAAACAAATTTCTCTACCATTCTATAATAAAAGCACCCCATTCTTTAGACTAAATTTACATCAGGTATAAAACTTACTTGCAAAAAAATCACTTATATTTAATAGCGTAATTTCGCTGATTTTCATTGTCAAAAATCTTTTAATTCCCTTAATCAAATAATAATAATAATAATTGGCAATTTATTTTATTTCTCAAGGGTTCAAATATGCAAATTGGGTCTGAAAAGATGCTTTTTTGAAATGCGATTCTATTTACCGCGTAAAAGTTGTCTATCGGTTCCAAAAATGCATTGATTTTTTTCTTGATTTTTTAGATTCTTTATGGGCCACATCTTCAGACATTGCAGAACTTAGGAAGTTAAAACTTCTGAAATAAAATTTATGAAGCGAAAAGAGTGGAAGTACATAACTTCCCTTTAAGTTTCTGAATTTCACACTCTTTTTTTAATGCAAAGTTTTAAAAAATATTCGCAACAGTTCGGATCAAAGAGATAAATCAAGTTCTGCATACGATTGTTAGAATCTAGTATAATTCTGCGACATAATATTTTTTATTAAGAAGTATACAAGTTTTTAGATATTTCAAAATGAGAGTATTGTAAAATATTTTAAAAATCTGGAATATCATAGAATATTCATGATTAAGATTTTTTTTAAAAGATAAAAAGAAAATGAAATCTACGATCATTCATTTCAAATTATCATGTGAGAATATTGTTATTTTTAAATCATTATTTGCATTAAATCATTTAAGTCCTTAACCAGTTTCAACCGGTTTAAAACAATCACGAAATTTCTCCATCTGTTTCTCTTCTTTTTTTTCTCTATCTCTATATATACAATGATAACTTTTTTAAACTTTCCTTTTCAATTTTTCTAGATGGCAAACAAAGTTTTGGAGCTCGACCGATTTTGAGATGAAATTACAGCTATGATGTCATAGTTCTTCATCAAGCTTTTAAAAACGCATCTGTTGTGAAGAAGAATACATAATAAGAAAGCAATACTGGTAAAAGCAGGTCAGCCTTTTAAAAACGCATCTGCTTTCAAAGCAGTATACATAATAATGATGGAATACTGGTAAAAGCAGGTGAAAAAAATATACGCGAATAAAAGATGATGATGAATATTACCATTTATGCTTTATTTATTAGCATTCCTACGCGATTTCGATCTAAATTTATTCAAAAAATCCTAACGAAAACAACATCATGTTCTCACATGATAATAACTTATGAAAGTTCTAGTTAAAAAGGAGATACTCAAATGTGAGCATATTTTCTATAAAGTGATAAATAAAATTTGTTTTTCAACATATTATATTTTTGCAAAGTTGTGTTTTGATTATTTTGGTTGATCAAAAATAAATTGCGAACAATATGGAAAGAGGTTTACGTATGATATTAATAAATATAAAAATTGACAAAACCAAATTTAAATAAACGAAACAAATTCATTCATCGGGTTAATTCTTATCAATAATAAATCCTAATGTATTTCATTAAATATTTTCCCCATTTATATAAATGTTTATCCGCATTTATATTTTAACTTGATGCAAAATTTTTATTTATGAATATGATGGAACGATAGTATAATTTATTCTTTGTTTATAAACGTTTCTATTAAGATTGATTGGATTTTAACTTGAAAATATTTTTATGATAATTCCTGATTTTTTTTATTCTTATTTACATGGTAATAATATACTAAATACACATTATAAAAGATTGAGAATTCCTGGTTCAAAAAAAAAAATCTTACATGCCAGTTATTACAGCACTTACAGAACTTGATGTTTCCAAATGATTTCTCCAGAAAAACCAGACACCTCAACCGTCTTACCCCACCCCAAGTCTGCATATTATTTCGGTCGTCCCCCTTTTCACCATGGAATAACATAACGCAGAAAACGTGTCCAAATTAAAATGCTCGGTGCAGTGATACATTCCTCGCAGGTATATTGCATCACCCGCTCAAGATGTTCTCATTCAGTGAAAGAGGAGAGAAAAAAAGAAACCAGACATGATTTTTAATGAGAATTGCAACAACCCAATTGCAGCTTTCTCTGGCCCTTTTAAATCATTTTTAAGAATGTTATTAAAAAGTAGCTTGCACTGATGTCTATCAAAATTTAAGGCTTTCTCCACTTTTAAGAAAATTTCAATCTCATATGAAATAGCTTCTTGAAATGCGTTTTTGAATGGAATAAAATATTTCTTAGAGATAACAGAAAAGAAAGACCTAGCTGTTATATTTCATATTATTGCATTGGCTTGATTTTCAATTTTGTAATATATTTTTGTTGATAAAGAAACAACGGCATAAATAGAATTTTTTAAAATTTCTTCTTAAATTCTTCATCAAATTTTAAGCGCCAAAAATTCATTTATTCACTTGACACCCAAAATAGGTCATTCAATTTTAGAATGTAGATTTATTCTGCAGAAGAAGTTGCATTTGAACATGAAGGAGGTTAAGAAAACTTGTTGATTCATTCCATTGGTTTAATAATGTAGATTTATCCCCTCCCCACCCCCCAAAAAACTGAACACATTTCAGTAAGAAGAAATTGAAGAAACCCAACTTAATATTATGGTTTTAGAGTGTAGATTTTTTGACCCAAGAGAAGTACATTGCAACATGAAGGGGTTTAAAATAGTTAGCTTGATATTATGATTTTAAAGTGTAGATGTATTCTCCAGGAGGAGTATTCCGCAATAAAGGATGCTAAGATTTTCAGCTCAATAATTTGGTATTGGAGTGTAGATTTATTCTATAAGAGGAATACATTCCACCATGAAGGATGCTAAGATATTCAGTATAATAGTTTGGTTTTAGAGTGTAGATTTATTTTCTAAGAGGAATACATTCCAACGTGAAAGATGCTACGATAGCCAGCTTAATAATAAGGTTTTAGAGTGTAGATTTATTCTCCGAAAAGAGTATGTTCTAGTGTGAGGGATGCTAAGACAGCAAACTCAAAACAAAGAGACGTGACGAAATTTGAACTCGATGAAAAAGTTTACATTAAATATTTAAACGAATAAAGTAAATTTACAAAGTTTATATAATAAAAATAGTTTTATGATAAATATCATTAAAATTTAACACCTATTAATTAAAATATTATATAGAATTTATTAAAGTAGGGAAAAAAACTGATGACTTAAAAAAAACAAAAAGAAAAATTAAAAATAATAAAAATGTTCCATTACTTTTAAAGATGAGAAAGAGATACAACACAAACGAAAAAATATTCACAAAGATTTAATGAGAAGAAACAGAAACAAAAAAAAATTAACAATGTGCCTCAACAATAAAAGCTTATTGCTTATTTTACTATCTTTAGTTTAATTGTACTTGAATCCTAGTTTGAAGGAGTGTTAAATCTATTTTGGATTAGTCTTTGTAATTTTTAGTCGCGATCAGATGTTAACGAGACACCTGTACTTGAACGGCTCTCACCACCTCCATCATTACACAGGTAAGACGTTTGACCAATGATGTACACTAGGACTACCTACAAAGCAGATTTTTAATAGAATTGGGTCTAAAACCAGAAGCTCTCTAGTCCTAAAGTCCTGCTCTTATCAACTAATCACTACGCTTTATTTCTTCATTATATTGTGAACTGCAAAGCCTCATGCCGTATTCATTATCCTATGAGTTGTGAAATCGAAAAGTTAATTATATGGAAGCTAAGTTGGCAAAAGCAGTCTGTCAAAAATTAAAGCTTTTTTTTTCTTTTCTTATAGACGATCTGTATAATAGAAGCAAATTTATAATTAATCAAACTACAATATGAAATCTTAAATCACTCCATGTATATTAAAAACATGATCTCGCTAAATCTTGCAAGGATGGGGGAAAAGCATAGCGATCATACAGCTGAGTTACTACTCAGTTCTACGTAACTGAATCAGCGAAACATGTATGTGACTAAGACGTCATGAATATTAACAC
Source organism: Argiope argentata (assembly GCA_026289955.1). Lineage (NCBI taxonomy): Eukaryota > Metazoa > Arthropoda > Arachnida > Araneae > Araneidae > Argiope > Argiope argentata. The sequence goes on from JAOUZG010043210.1 coordinate 4,415,113, forward strand.
CATTGCATCGATAATAAGAGACATGCTTTATTCTGGATTTGGATTATATTTCGATTTGCTATTCTATGTAAAGGAAGACCTGAAAGATCGGATTTTTCTGGGCAGTTTTCTTTAGTAAAATCCTGTACTTTCGGGGAAAATATTTAGATAAGAATCACGAACTGATTAGATATGTATATTTTCTAATCTTATCTACGTATGAACTCGCCATTTAAATGAAAAAAATTTGAATGCATTTATTTCAACATGTTATTCGAAACCATCTGCTATATTACAGAATTCATTTTACAATTCATCTATCATTACTTATATTTATAAACTTAACACTCAGTTTCACCATGGTGAAATTAAGTCCGAGAAGGCGCTATATGACCTTGTCAACATGAGAACAGATAGAACAAGGCTCTAATAGCTTGTGTGTGTGTGTGTGTGTGT
>JAOUZG010043210.1:4415647-4428441 GCA_026289955.1 Argiope argentata
GTGTGTGTGTGTGTGTGTGTGTGTGTGTACTTTAAATATACATTTTGAATCAAATCATTAGAGCAGTTTCTGAGTGTTATATATATATATATATATATATATATATATATATATATGTAACACTTAGAAACTGCTCTAATGAAGATAAAATTCGCAAATGGAGATAAAATTCGAAATAAATACTAATGCTATATTCTTTTTTTAAAATCCTGCAGTAAATCACATTTTAAAGCAGGATATTTTCGTAAAAGTTTTAAAGGTCAATTTCAGAACAGTACATTTCATCAACGACTGCATGTTCCCAACTGTTGTAAAATATATTTTATTACTTAAAGGCAATAACGCCAAAATTTCAAAGTTCTCTTTTCTGCTGATCATAATTTGAAATTCTTGTAATATTTGTGTAGATTTAGAAAAAGTGAAATCGATGTTTTAGGAAAAGGTTCTCCAGTTAGTATGTCAGAGTAAGGTGCCGGCTTTTTTATTTGATTAGCTTCACTTATTGTTTGACGGCGGATTGTAAAACCCTCCGTACTCTTGCGCATGCGTTAGCAATAATCCGCACTCTTTCGTTTGAAAATATGAAATAATGCGAGATCATCATATCATTAGATGTATTTAGCATGTGATTATTGTTCGGTAACTAATTGTAAGACCCTCCGTGTTTTTGCGCATGCGTTAGAATGGGTTTAATTCGTTAAATTAGGGGTGGAAGCAAAGACGAAAAGAGGAGATGCTTGTATTTAACAATGAAGACTCGCGGTTTTATGAGACGTGAACATAGGAGACAATTAGTCAAACAGAAGGGAAAAGATACTAATGCACAGTCAAATATTTCAGAGCAATTTTTATTTAATGTAAGGGGTATAAACATTATTTTTATTTAATGTAAGGGGTATAAACATTAAATTAAGATAAATAAATAAATAAATTCTGTTCTTAAAATTTAATTACTTTTCTAAACAAATATAATGAGCATTTTTATATTAAAATTATGCTTTTTTAAAATGCCATTCAATTTTTTTCCATATTTTAATAGACCGTTTTCTGCTTCTTGGTCTCAATATGTAATGATATTATGAAACATTTTCTTCGTATCATTCCTAAAAACTTTTTTATCACTTTTGGCAACACATATCAATACGAAATTTAGAGTTTAACGTAAAATCCGATCAGAAACGACACAACACTCACATACTCGTGAGAAAAAAATTTGAACTCAAAAGTATCTAATGGGGGGAATCCAAGGTCGAAGGTGAATACCGGAAGTGCACTCATCGTTCCACGTCTCGACCCTTAATAACAAGGAATCGTCGAAATGTGGTCGTCTCAGAATTCGTAAACGAACAGTAAAATAGCAAAGATTTTCCCCATGAATTGACCTTGACGTTAACTTGGAACATTATTAACTTTTATTATGTGTTTCAAAATGTAAATAGATTTATTACTTTTTGTTTATTTGAATGCATATAAAAAAATTGAAAGGCTGATAAAATATATAAGCAATATATAAGCAAGAAAAAATTAAATTAAAGTATTGATGCGTAATTGTTGCTGTAATTACAAATACATAGATTGCTTTTTCAATTCCTACTATTGGTTCACACTTTCCCTATATACATATTTATTTATCTTGTTCTATATATATATATATATATATATATATATATATATATATATATATATGGTTCAAATTTTCAATCGTTAGTAAAATACTTTTTATTCATCCACTCAAGTTTAAATATTTTTTTTTAACTTGCAGTGGATGATACTGGATCTGAGAACAGTTTTTTTCAAATATTAATTCATTAATTTAATTTTTACTACTTTAAGTAGAGTTTTAGCAGTTTCTGAGGAAAATTAAAGTCAACAGGCAGTAGCTCAATCGGTAAAATGCAAGTATTTCAGGATTTCTCGCGGAAAGTGAAGAGTGCGTGCTTAATTCTTACGAAAATCAACATTTTTTTTTGAAAATTTTTGCTTTAAGTATAAGTTTTATCCAAATTATTTTCGAGAGAGAGTTAGCGGTGGCTCTTCTCCAGTTTCATTTTCAATTTCTTTCCTTAAAGACTTTGTCATCAATTGTTGATCCCTTCTGCTACCTAATTTTACGATTGAGCTACGCGTAGAGAAGGAGAATGTGAAATGGCAAAGAAATTCATTTTCTATTTTGGTATTTAATATTGTGATTCTGTCATATGTATATACATATTTATATTAATTTCAATTTTTTAATAAAAAGTAACTAAAATAATTTTTTTTTTCTTTTTTGACCTAAGTAGGGATTGATTTTAATTTTTTATATATTACTTGTTAACTCTTTATTTCCTATTAGTTTGATAAGACAGAAGTGAATAATAGTAAATAAGTTATTCATATATGAATTACATCTTAAGACGTTTTAATATTTTTTTATAAATCTGTGCAATTTTTTTTCTTCATTGCCAACGATATCCATTGTATAAAGATAACAGAAACTTGGTGATATTTAACTTGTCAATATTAATTTAGCTGATTTAACTTGTAACTAAATAATTGTAACTTTAATTATCATTGCGGAAATTACGATTAGCGATTCGTATTAAACAATTATAATAATAATTATTATTTTTTACCGGGTTATACTACATGCCACTTCACAGTTTTTTTAAAATAAAATGTCAAAAATACAATGAAAAGTGGAGGAAGTAAAAGTAACGATTATTTCTGATAATTTTAGCTATTTAATATATTTTGTCATGATAGTAACAAATAAAGCGATGTCACATACATGTGACAAACGTAATAGTGCATATCATATAAAAGCTTTTTTATAAATATGACCGTTAAGTAGAGAGAAGTCACAGGCAGGTCGATTAAAAAATGCTATTAACCTATTTGTCAAATAAATAAATTTATAAAAAAAGTAAATAATAAAATAACAATGATACTACGGCGTTTGTTCACATTAAATTTTAAAATCTTAATTAAATAAATTAAGTAATAATTAATTAATTATAATACATTGTACTATTAATTTTTCAACTGCTATGCTGCGTGCCACTCTGCCAAATCCAGTAAAAAAATTTTAGTGTTAGATTTGTCTGCAGTTTATTATTTATTTGTAATAATTAAATACTTTTATTTGTAAATAAGAAAATCATTAGCTGATAATTAGTTGGTTAACTTTTCTAGTATTAATTACTGAATCTGAATGTGCAGAGTAAAAAAACATAGACACGTGTATTTTATCTAAAATGAAATAAAATAAATCATTAACATATTAATCGTCAAAAATGTGATGAAATATAAAACTTAAATGATCAACGACTAAAAGAGGAACCTCGTCATATCGAATAAAATCACAAAATATCTAATTCTGCCATTGATTATTTTTTTTCTTTTTTTCTATAAAAAAGCTCAAAGAAATGTACAAGAATAATAAAACAGCCAAGAAATATTACATTTATTAACTTCTGAAATTAATGCAATATATTAACTAATTAATGCAATATATTAACTGCTTTATTAACCGCTAAATTCAAAGAAAATTTTGAAATTTCAATCTTTTTTATCATTTAAGAGTGATTAAACTTTGAAATTTTATGAAAAGCATTTCAAAAAATAGTTTTAAAAGAGACAAATAAGTCAAAACTAGCATCATTGAAATCCGTCAGTAAATACCTGTTTATTTTTATCAATAAAAAATTTAAATCCATCTCAGATAAGTGCAGTAATTTGTGGTTATTTATTTTAAGAAAAAACGAAGTCATTAGTTAGCTTATAAAATTCATATTATAATAAGTAATATAAAAAGCAATTTTTTTAAAAATCAATTCCTAGTTTAGATTTTACGAAAAATTTAGGAAGTTAAGAAAAATTTTATTTTAGATACTTTTTATTAAATAGTAACAATTGTTGCTCTCGTGTTCAGCTTTGCAAAGCGAGGAGGGGGTGCAGTAGCTTCTGAGAGTATGAACCCTAGAACACCCGAATAACGATCACCTTCGACTCAGTACCCCCGTTGGTATAAATCCCCACATGGAGAACTTTATGGCCAGGCTCGAACTCGTAGCACAAGGGGTGTGAATCCAACTTCCTTCCAGCCAAACTACCCCGACCTAACAACTGCAACAACTATAAAGAACCTCAATAAAAGTGAGAAAATTTGTTTTTAATGAATTAATAAAAAATTAATGAAATTATATTTGAAATAACTGTTTAAACATTAAGTGTTATCCACTACAAGTTTTTTAAAAAATATCTGAACTCGAGTGGATGAATAAAAAGTATTTTACCGATAATTGAAAATTTGAACAACATATATTTATAAAAGGAGAGGTAAGCTAATAGTAAGAATTGAAAAACTAGTTTTAAAAGAGATAATTATATTATTTCAAGAGATAAATGTCATGGCTAGCATTCGAAAAAAAGTCACTAAATATCTATTTCTTTTTATCAATAAAAATTTTAAACACTGCTCAGGTAAGTGCAAAAATGTGTGTTTATTTATTTTAAGGAACAACGAAGTCAATAGTTCGCTATTAAAATTCATACTATAAAAAGAAATTATCACAATCGTAATTTACCATTATTAGGTTCTTTATTATATATAATGATATTGAATCCCGTATTATGTTAAATAACAAAAATTGGATGAAGATTGCCTTTTGCCTCACTAAAAGTCTGTAATGAGCTCTTTTGTCGACTGTCGGTCACCTCTGACATTAATTCGAGACTTCTGGCGATCGCAACCTACTTTGGAGTGATGGGGTCACTTTAAAGAAAAGGGCCTTTCAAATGATTAAAAATTAGATCTTATTCTAGATCTTTTTTACACGTTTCTTATACAGGGATATTGGTCTAAAATGTATATTCATCAATTTAAATCAATCTTAAATCCATCAAACCGCATTTGTTTTGAAAGAACGTCCTTGCTGAGCACTTTGTGTGTCACCAAGTGACCTCAAGCATGTGAGGGAATCCATTCAGTTCATGTTAAGTGTAAACATGCATAACTTTTCCCCCTTGTCCTACAAATTCAGGATGCAAAACATGTAAATCTTATTTCGAGAAAAGAAAATTTACGGCTCACGTGAAGAAACAAAGTCCCACGTGACGACAAGCACTGACGGTTCAGCATGGCTGGCAGATTTCACTTAAATGAAGCATTTAGATCTCCGCTTGGAGGGGAGGAGGAAAAAAAGCAATCTATTAACACAATTGTTTTCGAATGTTTTCCTCCACTGACATTTACTCCTCACATCCCGAAAGGTTAAAAGCAAGCAAAACGAAAACAATTACTCCGTTGGGCAACCTCATCCATAAGGCACGCGACCGAAGGTCAAGCCTTGAACTTTCGCGGATGGCTATTTCTTGAGCACTTCGCACCTTTTTCTGGCGAAGAAGAGGAGGTTGCCTCACGCAATTGTTCCCAGCGGTCAGACATGCAAAGCAGCAGATAAGAGAGGAGTCTTTTTTACTCACCAATCGTTTCCATCGCGGCCTCACGCTGCGGACAGCCGGACTTTCGTCATCTGGCCGAGGAAAAAGAGCGTTATCGGTAAAAGCGCGAAACAAACAAATAATCCTGTGTGGATGGCTTTTCTATCCCAAGGACGACTGCTGGACGCTCTCGCGTGCTGTCCCACAAAGCGCCACTCGGTGCTCTGCCAGCGAGCCGGCTGGTTCGATTCCGTCCGATGCCGTGCGGAAGAGCGTTGCGTGCCGCGTGAAGATCCTCAGAAAGCCGTTCAACAATCTTTTCCTTTCCGTCAGGTAATCCAGAACGAGTCTAACGTTGACAAAACTCTTCGACTCGCCTTGCTTGTGGGACGACCTACATTTCGCCTCGCTAGCTGCATGAAGAACATGTACGAGGTTTGTCCACAAACCCCGATTCCTCCTTTTTGGGGTTGTTGATAAATTTTTTTTATATGCTGTTATTCGCATTTATATGGCCCAGCGGGTAGTCGCCGAAACGCTTTCTCTTTCACTCGCTGTCTTTTTTCTTTCTTATTTTCATCCCCTTTCACTTTCGTAGTGGCGTGGAATAACTTTCACTGGTGTCAAAACGTGCACCGGCCACTGCTGACCACGCCTCTCTGGGTCGGATGGGCCCCGTTTCGATGACGGACGCGAATTACAAAGAAACACTTTTTTTTCTAAGTTCTCATCTTCTGTTAAACATTTATTTTTCAATAAAGGTTTCAGTTTTATTGGTGTGAACATCAGAGTTCGTAATTCTAGACTCACCCCCTACCGCACACATTCTTATCCTTCTCAATCAAAATCATTAAGAAGGGGGCAATTTTTTATTCAAGCCAAAAAATAAAAAATAAAATTTTTTTACACAATAATAAAGCCTCTCACAAATGCAGTCAAAGTAACGTGAGGAATATTTCTAAATCGGTTATAAAACATTTTAAAATTCACAAGAAGAGAAAGGATTCAAATTCGATGGAACAACAAATGAAATCTGGGTCCAGATAGCCTGGTTGGTAGGGCGTTGAATTCGCATCCCTTGGGCTGCGAATTCGAACCTGCCAGTCGAAGTCTCTCTGCATGTGTTTGGTGACTGATGCACGTTAAATCTGTCGTGAACACTAAGTCCTTCATATTGAGAGTAATAACACAGGGTTATTGTATCAGAGGTGCCTAAATTACGATCTGTGGATGAATGAATGAAATATATGAAGTCCGCCAGTAAAAAGGGTTTGTAACTTGCTTGAGCTAGAAGTCTGACTTCTTCCCTCGGGTCCTCAGGGGTCTATACCCTCAAAAGCTATTGTACCCCTTCTTTCGTTGTAATGCGGGGCAACGAGAACAACAACAACTATTGAAAGTTACAAGTGAAATTTATTTGATGTCTACAATATTAAAATGGTAAGATCCACTGAATAAATATAAAACTTTATATCGATCTTATAAATTTTGGCTAGTGTTATAGTCCAAATTTTTGAAGTGGAAGTTTGTTCTAATTGCGTCTAGATGGTCAGTCTACAGCGAATACAAAATATTTTTTTTTCATGTAATCATTTCAAATATTAATATCTTTGTACACCTTTAAAATACTATCAAAAAGTATTTAAATTTCTGTAAAGATTTTGCAGGTTTTTTTCGACAAAGTCACTCATTCTAAATTACTTAAAAAATCTGTGTTGCTATACAACTCAACCAAAAAATACTTCCTATCGAAGAAAATATTATTAGTAAAAAACCTGTATTTTTTTAAAAAAATTTAATAAAAAAATTAACCTTGCAAAGCACACAAATTTATGTTACCAAGAAACATATGGTAGGAAAATATCAAAATTTCACTATTTGGTAACATTAGCATAAAATATGTGAAGATAAAAATAGGATATTTCCATCTTGATTGTATTGCGCCAACACCTAGTTAGTGTTATGATGTGAAGTTGTATGATAGTAAAATCAAGGGCGAAATTAGTGTGATTAATGGGAAAATAAATGATCCAAAATATATAAATTAATAAATACTAGTTCGTAAATTGTTGCTAAAAATCTGACTATTTCCCATATAATCAAGGATTAATATTGTAAAAATATTCAACTCCCTGTCATGTTGATACTATATGTAAACAGGGGGAGTGTTCTCCCCCAAACATTCTCACATACTGTCTAATGGGCTTCTCATACCAGAGAACGCCTAGTTGACACTGGCGTACAATTGATACGAAATATTAACTTTGGGCATTTTTACTGAATCTATACTTGACGAATTTTCGGCAATTAATTCTTAGCATAAAAATATGCGAACGGTGAAGTTGTACTTTACACAATTTTTCTCAATCAATTGGAACAAAATTTGTACACATAATTTCCTCTGAAGTTACAAAACACAAATACCAAATGTGATATATTTAAATCGTTGAGCTTTTGGGTTACTGAATCCAGGGCCTGACTAAGGCAGGGGCATACAGGGCAGTTGCTACTGCCCCCCACATAATTGGGGGTCCCCAAATCGAATATAAATATTATTTTACGTCTCCTTTTTTAATGAATGTTCTTCATTACTAAAATAGTGAAGCAGGGGGGGGGGAACAAAGAAGTTTTTGCCCCGGGACCCAACTAGGCTAAGTCGGGCCCTGACTGCATCTGCATATTTCTTAAAATACAGAAAGGGAGAGTTCAACCCCTTGTTGAATTTGCCTTAAAATTTGATAGCTGTCTACATTATAGATATTAAATTTATGTAGCGAATTTTATCCATCAAGCTCTCTTCTCTCTGCCGCTATTCTATTAATTTCTGTTCGAACAGCCAGATTGTCGGACTTTTCCTAGATAGATTTCATTGAAAATTTTATAGAAATCTATAAAATTGATGTAAAGACCGTAACCGTCTAGCGCATAGAAATTTTCAGTTATCTTTGTCACAGACAGGTGGTCATTTTCCAATAATGTGCTTTCCGACCTCAAGAATATATAACATAAAGCGTAGAAATTCGTCAAAGTCTCGAATTCCAATTTTTTGATGATTACTAGACTTTTTCAATACTACGTATACGAAAGAGTAAAAATTGGCTTCATGATAATTATATTTCACCATTAGAAGGGCCCACATATCAACTGGACAGATTAAAGGGATTGAACACAGAACACGCGCATTAATTCATTGCTCGACGGAGAAGCAATCCAACAATAAAACAAAATTAAAAGAACCGATAATCCATTCATGATAATTGCATCATAATAGCAGAAGAACTTAAAACGTTAATGAAGTCCATGGGATTCTTTACGAGACTTTCATTATCAATTTCTGCAAATGAGAGTTTTAATATGTTATTATTTATACTTTTTATTTTACTTTTTTATTACTGTCATTCAAATACAAATATATATTATAAAAATTGCTTTATTATATTTTTGGTTACATTTTCCTAAAAAATAATGCATTATTTAATGGTATTTCAATAGATAAAATTATTATTATGCGCCATCAAATCCCTAAAACACGTTTTATCCAAAAAAAAGTTTCCTCGGTTTTGGAGCATTATATATCTTACGTACAAATATCTGTCTAATAATATACAATTAAGTGTAAAAAATTGTGTGATATTTTTCCATACAGATATGAAACATGGCAGTGATCTAGAACGTAAGAAATCGCGCTTTTAGCTGCGATTAAAATACAGGGTGTCCAAAAAGTTCCCGTACTGATGATTTGTGAATTTATTTCACAAAAACATTAGGTTTAAAAACAATTATTTTTATGCCAATGATAAAAAGCCCTTTTAACATAACTAAGGAAAAAATACTGCATTTACATTTATAATAAATGTTCAAAATGTCCACCCCTTTCTTGGAGACAAAGCTGAACTCGTTTTTGCATGTTTTTCGAAACGCGTTTTAGCATGCTAGGAGTGATTTCTTGTATCCTTTGGGTAATTGCGATTTTCAAATCATCTTTTGTTTGAGGATCACCTTCATAAACTGTGTCCTTTAAATAGCCCCACAGAAAAAAGTCCGGGATGGTCAGATCAGGGGATCGAGGTGGCCAAAGATTTTTTGAGATAAGTCCGTCGCCGAAAAAAGCTACAAGCATGTCCATGGTTTCATTACTCGTATGGCAAAATTTAATATACTTGAAAAAAAATCATGGAAAACTGAGTTTTTAAATTTGGAGTACGGGAACTTTTTGGACACCCGGTATTTTGAACGATTACATAAAAATATTAAGAAAAAGGACTTGCCTTTATGCATTAGCTAAATGAGTTTTTAGACGTCCTTTTTTTCGGTGAATAAAAAGGAGTCCAAACATTAGTTTCTGTGGGTGGTTATTCATTTCCAATTGATAGATATTCGTCGAGTCGTATTAATGTGACCACCGAATGTTTTTAATTTCGAAGTTAAATAACTAATCGCAGAAGGCGCATGTTATCAGAAAATCTGGTTGATATATAAAGTGTGTTGAAGGCATTAGGAAAACCTTGCAGTTATGAAAAAAATGGGCATGATCATTGACTTTCGAACCAACGTCCATCGGACTGATGTACATTGGCGTCTACGGCGTCAAACGTCTGAAAGCAAACACCCTACGACAAAAGCCGGAAGGGTTTAGGCAGGAGGAAAAAGCATTATTGTCTGGGAAAGGCTTTCGTAGTATTCTCTTAGTGCACTCATCGTTGTGGAAAGCTCAATAGATCAACATAAGTATTCACCTATCCTTGTGGACCACGTTTACCTCTGAATACGAATCGTTTTACCACAGGATGATATCTACCAGCAGGGCTATGCGATGTGTTATAAGAGTCATAAGAGGTTCGAAGAGCATCGTGATGAATTTACAATACTCCATTGGCTAGCGAATTCTCCGGATTTGAATTCAATCGAGAATCTTTAGAGCTACCTCGATCGGATTGTTCGCACCATGGATCCTCACCCACGTAACCTAGCACTGGGGACCACGGCATTGGCATGGCTCAACTCCCAGTGAACACCTTCAGGAACATAACTGATTCGTTTCCAGCACGTCTCGTTGTTGTCCACTCTGCGAAAGGTGATTGTTCTGGATTATGACAGGTGGTCGCATAAATGTGACTGGACTAAGTATATACTTACCTTTCTTCCAGACCAGCCTTTAAAAATATTAAAAATTCTTCAACTTAAAAATGCAAAGAATAAATAATAGATGAAACCAGAAGGAGTTATTTGAACGAAACTTTTTGTATATTCTCCAATAAAACTTTTATCCCCCTCCCACCTCATATTAAAATATTCGACTTTGAACACGAATGATGAAAATCTTATTTTTAAACTCTCTTATCACTCGTATATAACGAGTATAGCGTGATACGGATAGAACTGGACACCCTCGAAGGCCCGACAACGAGATCTTTGCACAATATGAGTGGAGAGCGCACTATAGCGAGATAAAGACAGGCATATATTTTGGACGCATTTTTTCGAACTTTGATCAACTCGAAAAATATTTGAGCAAACAATCATTTTAGTTATATTAGACACCAAATTTCATTTTTCTAAGTCGTTTCTAAGCGTTTTTGAGCTATCGCATTTACATACTTCCAAAAGTACAAACCGACGAACAATCAAGATGCCAATGAATTAAATTCAAAATTAGATACGGTTCTACTTTTTAGGTGCTAAAATTGTTGAACCAAATTGTCTTTGTGTTTTGCAGCTATCGTGTCCATTATGCCTCAGACAGACAAGCTTCCTGTTAATGTATATCGAAATTTGATAGAAGTCTTCACCTTTAGTGTAAAGGCAGTAGATAAAAAAAATCATCGATCTAGCTCAAAGCATCCTTGAATTTTCTTAGACACATACAGATAAACAGATATATTGTCAAAACTATGCTTTTCGAATTAAGTAAAGTCTAAGATGGAGAGATTCGCTAAAATTTTAGAGAATCACAATGCTTTCTCTGTACGAGAAAATAAATCTCTGTAAAAATAAAAAATAAAAATAAACCTCTCTCTGTATAAGAAATGAGTTTTACGGTCTCAGAGATATCTGATAAGTAGAAATTCATGAATGTCTGGGAATCAAATTTTTCGAAATCTTCATTGCATACCTCATTAAATAGAAATGAATTAGCGAGAATAGGTAAAATTGCTATTGTCCACTTCTCATATCGCAAAAATTTTGGACCTTGGTTAAAATATTAAAATGCTTATGGTGTTGGCAAACAAGCTCTTTTCTTTTCAAACCAAATGAAACCAAAATGTGATAAAGAATTAAGCAGAATTACATTCATAAGATGACATACAAAACGATTCGTGGTGGTCTGGCGGTAAGGCCTCCGCTCGTGAGCCGTAGGGTTTCAAATTCTAGACCCGATGCCACCGAAGGGCCGTCGTGTATGGGGGTCTGTTGCTCGCTAAATCCGTCAAGGCCGGACGTCCTCCCGCTGGCTTGATGTGGCAGTTTGGAGATGGGGTGATGGAGCTCAGGTATCGTTCCCAACATCTGACTGCGGTTCAAAATTACGAGGTCCATTTCAGAATAGCCTTACAGTTGCTTTACAACGGGACGTTAAAAACACTAAACTAAACGCGAACCAAATTTCATTCATTTAAGCCATCGCGTGTTCAATTATTACTTTTACAATATTAGAAAGGACAGACCGACAGATGATCAACCATTTGACGGATCGCTTGCTCTCGGAAAGCAAAGGAGGCAGATTTCTCCTGCATGGACTTCATTCAAAATTTGATGGAAATCGACAAATTTAGTGGAAAGTCATGAACCAAATTTCATTCATCTAGCTCAAAGTATTTCTCAGTTATCGTGTTCACAAATAGATATAATTCCAAAATTATACTTTCTGGGATTTAGGAAGTCATTAACTGTGTTTTCTGGGATTCAGAAAGTCACTTTCTCTCTGTATACCTTTATATACCTTTCTTTATATTTGCAAGAGAAAGTAAAAAAAAACTTAAGAAGCTTTATAATGAAGAGATTTATTGACATGGAATAAAACCCTTTTTTGCATTCTAATAGAATGACATCTATATCGTTAACTTAAAAATATCCATGCTACTGATGATGTAAGCAGCTGCATTCTCGCTTTTTAAGTCAGTTTGTTATAGCACAAACTGCTAAATCATCGCACGATTACATTTAATTTCGCGGAAACACTTTCCACTTTACCAAGATGACTAGCTCAAATCATGAGAAATTTCCTATCAGACTTCCGGTGCGATCGAGCATCAGCAATTCTGTAGAAATGAGAAGATATAACCTATTTTACATGCAGTGGCTGATTGCAGGTATCGTTGTATATTTTCGCTGAGTTGAATAGAATACGAAGTGACAATTCACAAATTATA